>BSAI01000108.1:24390982-24470198 GCA_036245035.1 Adrianichthys oophorus
TCCCCCCCCCCCCCCCCCCCCCGCGCGCGCTCCCTCCCCGTCCTGCTCCCCTCAGACCTTTTCCAATGTTCTGCCTTTTTTCTTTCCTGTTTTTCACCTCATCCTATTTTCCATTCTTTTCCAATTTTTCCCTCCTATTCCTCTGTCCTCCCTTTCTTTTCACTCCTTCCCATTCATCGTTGTCTCCTCCCCCCCTTTCCATTCCCCTCACCCCATCCCTCCATCTTTTTCCCAGCAGTCCCCTGCGGTGCTGCAATCACCTTTGCTGCTGTTGATTAAGCTGAGAGAGATTGGCTGTCCACGACCCAATAACCCTAGAGGGCTCAGCGCCTCCCTCCCCCTTCCACCTCCTTCTTTCCCCGTCCTCCTCCTCCTTACAGTACATCTGAGCCAGCAACAATCTTTCATTTCATTTTGTTCTCTTTTCTCCTCACCTTCTCTTCTTGCCCCTGATGGCCTCCTTTCTGTCCTTCTCCGTCACTGCTTTTCCTTCTCTCTTCTAATCTCACGTTTCTTTTCTCTTACATCTTCTTTTCTCTCCCATCTCTACCTCTTCCCCTCCTGCCCTCTGATAATTTCATGTTTTCTTGGTGTTCATTTACTCCTCTCACACATTGCTCATCTTCTCAGTTTTTCTCATTTTCTTTCTGCTTTGCTCAATGCTTTTCTTCTGGACCTCTTCTGGAATCATTAAGGTGTCGTCTCCTCTCCTCCTGCTCTTTTTTCCTCATTCCTTCACTTTTTTGTTTTCTTTTTTTCTCCTGACCTTTTTTGTTTTTGAACTTATTTTGATTTCACACTGCCTTTAAATACTTGTCCTAAAAACAAAAGTTCCTAAAATATATATTTATTATGTAAGACAGTTTCTCTATATATGTTTAGACTGTAAAAGATGCAAGCTAATCTGATAGATTTAAGATAAAATAAAAATCTTTTTTCTTCAAAGTTGCATTGAATCATAAAAAAACAGCCCAAATGATTTTGAAATGATCTTTGAATCAGAGAAGTTGGGTGTTAAAATAAATTAAGCTCATATGAGTGTTTTCCTACTCTCACAGCTCTGAAACGGTTGCTGCTTCAGGGAGTCAGGCTGAATTCCAGCAACATTTCCTGACCAGAAAACTCCTCAGCATACTTTTAAAAACAATTAGGAAAAACTTGTGTTTCATGGATGCTGAATCTTAGGGATAAATTTAAAATTATCTTCTTAAATGGTGCCACACTGACACAAACATGTTATTGCTGGACAAACAGTAGAGCTAAATAAATTCAAACATTTTGCTAATGGTTCTACACTATTACTGAATAACTGAATCTCACTCTGGTTTAGTGGACTGGAGGATCAAAGTCGTGAGAGCCAAAACGTCATGGCAATTGAATGAACAAGCACATAGTTTGTGTTGTGAGGAAGAGCGAGCCACAACAGACTGTTGCTGCAGCTTGTGCTGGACACTAGCTCCGCTGTAGCATGAACACTTTGACTCTGAAGCAAAAACATTTGCTCAGTTGTGCTGCTCAGTCCACCGATGTATGGTCATGAAAAACAAGACAGCATCAAGACTTTTTGCACAAATTTTTTCAAAGGGGATTGTCAAAAACCAAAGCAGTTTATCCAAAGCAAAATCATGTTAAGATCTGTATTTGTGATGTAATGTAGAAGTGAAGTAAGAAGTCTCATTTATTGTCAATTCTGTTGAGGTGGATAACTGCAGCATACACTTAATGACTTTAGTGCTTAGGTGCTCCTTGTGCTCTAGAGAGACATTTTAAAATGTTAGCACTTTTCCATCTATCTTCTTCCACTCTTCTCCGGGACTAGGTCACGGGGGCAGAAGTTTAGGCAAAGATGCCCAGACTTCCCTCTCACCAGAATTTCAGGCTTCCACGTCTAGAACACCACTGTTTTAAAAACAGCAAACACATCACAGCTGCTAACCCAACAGAAGCAATTTTAAAGGAAGTCAAGAGGCTCCAAAGCAAAAACAAACCCATCTGCATTTGTCTGGAAACCATCCCTTTCCCAAACATCATCTTTTTACACACTTTTAAAACACTTTTTTTAAACACTAAAAATCTTCTCTGTTTTATTTTACTTTTTGTGATCACACGACTCTACGCAAGTTTTTAAGTCTGGTCATGGGCTTTATGTACAAATCGGGCATTCATTGGTGGCGCACTGAAAATTCAACTGGTTAAATTTCTTGGTTACTAAAACACGACAACGTGGCACTGGGACTAATCAGGGACTTGGATTTGTTAGTGACTTGTGGCTAGATGTGTGTTCATGACACAGCGTATAGCACCACACGCAGCAAGAGTGAATGCCAGCTTGGGTGATGGACAGTCCCACCTTAAAGTCCTCTGCTTTCTCAAGAAAAGGTGTCTCTCAAAGGTGTTCTCAGTGCCCTTTTGAGTGACACTAAGAAGGCCAAGTACTCCAAACTGCTGTTTGTCCCATTAGCCGAAACCAGTCAGAGACCAGTACCCCACCCAAAGGCAAAGGGACACGACCCAGGCCTGGTTCCAGAGTGGGGCCCCGGTGACGCCAGTCCGTGGATGTTCCGGAATCGTAAGATGTGCTTCTCATGTAGAGGGTCCTGAACCGTTTTGTCTGGCTCGTCACCCCTGACTAGTCTGTCATGGGAAACAGCTTTGCTCCTGGGATCACTGAAGCTCCTTGTAAAAGGATGTACCATAAAGAAAAGAAGAAAAAAATAAACAGAAGATGCTCAGAATTTAAATGCTGCCATGAAGATCCTTACCCAGGATGTCCACAGATATACAGATGTTACATTTTAGACATTTTAAGACCTTTACAAGACTGTAAAATCTAATCTAAGACCACACGTATGAAGAAAATTAGCCTCATGTCTACTTTAGCACACACTACATACTGCAAGAAAAAGCTAAAATAATAAACCAGTGTATAGCACTTCCTTAAATGATACAATCATCATTAATCATCATTGTTGTTCTAATTTTTTATCATTGATAGTATACCCAGAACATTTTTTGTCAGCAAACAACTCCAGAAAAAAATATTTTAAAACACCTGAAACATAAATCAGTTTGACGATAAAAACTTTGAGACTTTCATCTGAATTTAGGAAAATTTAATGCTTTTTAAGGCCTTATTTTCATTAAAACTCAATTTAAGACTTTTTAAGACTTATTAAGGATCTGTAGACACCCTATTAACAAATCAGGACAATGAAGGAAACATCTGCCAACAAAGATAGTAGAAAAAGAGACACAAAAACCCACACTGACTGAAAGTATAAAAGAAAACACTGACAGAAAACACACTGCAAAAGTAAAATAAAAAGAAAATGGAATTACAGTCTCAGCAGCCAATCATGGTGATAAGAGAATATTCATAACACTTGAATTGACACAACCAACAGACAGATGCTTGTTTTTGGCTGACGGTTCTGTTTGCTTCTTCTGTTTGTTAAATGGATTGTGTTTCTTCTTTATTTTCTCCATAATTTATTTTTCACTCTGTGATAGAATTAATTTTGATCTTTTGCTCTTTTCAGAATCCAAAACATTTCTGTTTCATTTCAAAGTTTTTATGCTTTTTCTGTGAATGTGGTCTGTCCTGGCAGAATGGGGTGGGGGGTTCAGAATGACTAGTGTGTGTATGTTTTGGTGATGGCAGGCTTCTGGTAATTGAAAAACCGGGACTCCAGCCCTCTGTGCATCCCTGTGACCTCCACCAGGGAGAAGAAGCATTGATGAGAAAAGCACACGGTGAGACAGTCAGGGACAGAGGAACAGGGACATTTAGGAGGGTAGAAAATCAAGTTTTTTTGTTGAGGAGGAGGCTGTACGCATACTCTGGGTTTATAACGTGTTTTTATTTCTGCTAGGTCATGCATGGCTGAGAGTTTTCTCCGAACAGTTCAGCACTCCTCTGTGGAAGTGCATTGGCCTGCAGTCTTTGGGCTTCCTGGCTGTTTGTCCACCTCAGCATTCATGACAGCATTCATACTTTAGACTGGCTGCACTGTAAAATACCGCCATGTTTTACATCCTTGTGCATTTTAGCCAGAATGTGCTCAGAGCAGTCAGGACCGGACCATTAGCCCTCTAGCTGTTTCATCACTGCCTGCAGTGTTAATGAAGACCAACATTTTACAACGATTTCCCACGCTTAGACCCTTATCGGGCATCTGACCCACAGATAATAGAAAGACAATGTCACCAGATTAACAGCCAGAGAACGGGCTACTGTTTCCGTGGAAACTGAAGGATATAGAGAAACAGGAGAATGGGATGGAGTGATTAAAAGTGGAGAGGGGGTGGACTGGATAAGGTAAAGGGAATAAGTGATAAGGTCGACTGATGGGAGGAGATGGATGTTGGAATGACTACAGAGGAGAGAGCTCCAACACAGAAAGGGAAGGAGGGATTGGAACTAGAAAAGGAGAACAACAGGATGCAATCATTAAAGACATAAAAATAGATTGGTGGGTGGCAAACACTGAGGGAGGGGGGAGCTAACACGTGAAAAGACAGAAATAGTCTGACTGGAAACGCGAAAACTGTAAGTAAATGTGAGTAAAAATAGAATAAAGAAGCCCACCAATATTTTGGACTAAAATCAATGTGGACACTGAGAGTGATATCGTTTCAAAATGTTTGTGACATAAAAAACACATTTATTCATAGATATTAACACTTTTTTTTTTTACCCTTTTTCAATACTAAAACACTTCAACTTATTATCATATTTATCCATTAACTGTAAACCTCAAAGGTGATTAATTATTAATTGTGGACTCTGTTTCTTTGAAACAAACTTTTGCTTCATCATCTGGGCAAAAACAAGTGGTAAGAGGTGAACCTTCCTTCTGAAATGATGTCTTGGTTCACTTAACATGACATTCAGCATATACAGCATACCACTTTCCTCTTCTGATTGGTCCTCACACCTGATGCATCAGAGCAAGGTCGATGCAGGCTCTGTAGTTGTTACTATGATATTGCATCACAATGCGCACCAATTAGTCAACTTCATGTGAAAAACAATCTCAATCTAAAAAAACAACAACATTAAATTAATAATATTTGATTTAATATATATTTATTTGATACAGATCATGGTGTGAATGGGATAGTGTCATTTGAGGTCTCCATGATCAGAAATTATTGGACTTTGCATAAGCAACTATCCTCTGTTTTGTGTCGGATGGTTCAGGCCTCCGTGTTGTCAGTCATTTCCAATAATGCAGGGATAAAAGGGCATTATCCCTTACATCTTTAAAACATGAAAACAAATTCCTTTGCTTACAGAAAAAAGGTAGAATGATATAGTCTCGGCTGAAATGAGTTTCCTCTGCAGGGTGGCTGGGTATGGTTAGGTGTTGGGGGGGGGGGGGGGGGGGGGCGGTGGGGGGGCTGAGTCACCTGGAGGGGGCTTGGAGTGGTGCTGCTGTTCTCTATTCAGAGAGCCTGGGGATGACCCAGAGAAACTTTTGGCTGGCCTGAGAACGTGTCAGGGTCTCTACAGAGGAGCTGGAGGAAGTACCCAGGGAGAAGGAAGTCTAAACATCTTTACTTGGACTGCTGCCCCATGACTCGGTCCCAGATGAAAGGAAGAGGATGGATGGATGGAAAATCGAATCGAATTGAATCGAATCAAATCGAAGCGAAGCGAATCTAATCTAATCAATTAAATTGAATTACGTGAATCATTTTTCCAAACTGGATTATTAAAATTCCTCTATTTTCAGACCATCCATTTTTTTTCATTGTAATTTCAACTTTTATTAAACAAACAACAGGAGAAGCTTCAGTTTTACATGGATAAGACCATTGTGATTTCTTTATTGAGTTTTTTTTTTCTTATTTTATACATAGAGTGGAACGACATTAATTCCCCAAAGATCTCCTTCATGTTTGATCATTGTTTTAGTCCACACAACACGTTAGAAGTCACTTCTCTTTTCTGTTTGAAACCAAATGCAAAATAAAAAAACATTTTGTGACAACTGAAAACAAATGTAAAATACTGAAAAAAAACACACAAAAACTAAAAGGGATGGAACTGGAAAACGAAGTTCAATGATGAAAGAATGTGCTGAAACCATTTCCCACAACAGTGCCGGAGTAAATTCAAATGACGACCATGATGGTTTAATGGAACAACCACAAACATCACAGATGTGCAGGTTTGACCTTTGACCCATGCTGGTGCTGCTAATGTCTGTCATCATGTTTTTATTTTTAAAACTTTTGGAGAACATTTTTGATCATTTCTGATTTCAATATTGGTCTGTTTTCTTGGACTGTCTCAGTGAAGGAAGAGTGAGTTTTAGGAGCCTTTTCACTTGTTAAATTTATGACACTTTTCCATACCATAATTTGTGCATGATTATCAAGTGAAAGTGGGTTATATGATAATATTTTATCAAAAAAAAAAAATTCAATCTTACAGACTTGGTTGAATAACTATTTCTGTGTTCACAGGATTTACGTGTCCCTTCAGATGTTATCAGAGAAAATGAAAATGCTCTGTTTTTGTTATTCATCGATTGATGTGGAGCTGGAAAGTTGTTTTTTTAATGTAAGGCGTGATAATTGTCATCTCAGACAGAACGTCCTCTCAGACTGACATGCTCTCATGTTTTGGCTGAATGGTACTGTAGCTCTGATCAAATTCATTTCTGTGTTTTGATCCACTTTAACTATTTGTTTTCTCACTCATTTTGTGTGATTGCAGACCTCTGCAATGCTCTTATTTGTTCTAGAGTTAAGAAAAAGCTAAACTACCCTAACTTGAGTGCAAAATTAATCAAATATGTAATGAATGTTTTTTTTCACTTCATTTGGATGGAAGTCTGTGTTGCAGAAAAACAACAAATTGTTTCTATAGATTTCTGAGGTGGATTTCTGCTTCAGGAAGAACAAGCAAAGTGCACCTGAGGCTTTCAGAGATGAATGAAGTTGTGTTTGATTCTCCAGATGAACCTAAACGCCACAGGCAGAAAAACTGGTGGACAAATGTGTCTGTAACTCCAACACCACTCGCACGGTCTCTCCTCTCTGCAGGTGCTCTTATCGCTCCACTTGACTCCAATGAAGCAGGTTTTTAGCCTTAACATCAGCAGGTCAAAGGTCATATACATGTAAACAATTTTCTTCTGTTAAACATGACAAAATAATGATGAGGAGGTCAATAATAGCTATCACAATGCATTACACGGCTAGCTACTTGTAATTATACTCATGCATAAAATTTGGGCTAGTAGAACAGCTGCATGGGCTATGCAGTGAAATGCATCACAACAGAGGAAATGAAGGATTAAAAGAACACAAAAAAATTGCATAATTCCTTTGGTGTGAGCTTTTAAAACAAATGGATCATTGCTAATACTCTGGACGGACACACATCATTCCAGCAAGGTTCCCAATCCCAAAAACATTCACATGGCAGAAGTTTCACTTTTAAATTGAACCAGAAAACAAGTTTGAAGTGATGCATCCTCAGTCCCTGACAGAGAGACATCTTAAACACATCCAGAAGAGAACCAGTAAATATACATATAAGCATTTTTAAATTTCGTTTTAGCGCACTTCTCAACTCTCACAGAAAAGCAGGCTAACTTAAAAACAAAAAAGCTTTATTTTTACCCACACTTGTTTCATTTTTAAGTTACAAAAAAACAAAGCCAAAAAAAAAAAAAAACATAGGAGAAGAAACAGTGACTAATTTATGACATAAGCTAGTAGAACATTATCCTAACACTAGTGTCTATGAGGTATATCTGCAACAGTTTGGTAAAGAGCGTGCGGTCTGCGCAACACAAGTCTTTCTCCTCTTTTTCTATTTAAAGCTTTGCAACCGTGTGAAGGGGAAAGAAAGAAAAGAGCTGCGTTTCCATCAGAGCCAGGTAAACACATTTATTAAAGGATGTTTACAGGCCAATTTAAATATGTAGCTTTTCTTCAAAGTAAAAGTTCATTTAAATAGTTTTGTAGAAGTGTCTTCAACTTGGCTCTTTAATGATTTTGTTCAATGAAACGGGAAAAAAAAATTGCATTTAATGTTTTCCATTCGGCAGCTTACGTACATTTTACGTATGAAAAACAAAAAATCTTTGTTGTCAAACATGTCCTCACAAACATTCAGTTGTTTAGTACCGTTGTAGAAGTGTTTGAATAAATTCTTGACGTAATGGAACATTTTTAAATGTCTAAATGTTTGTGTTGATTCCCTGATAAGCAGCTCCACTCATCTGCAGGTCGAGTGAACCTGAATCAAATGTGTTTCTTTTAGTATTTGGGATTCAGCATTTTTCATTCATGTAGTTCTGCTAAAAACTCAAGAAAAAATGTTTTAGAAAAAAAACTAAAGGTAAGAATTTGTTAAAAGGCATATAAAAAGGTGTTTCTCATTTTGATTTTTTTGAAGTTGCGAGTCACCGGAAAGGCTTGTTTTTGTCGGGTTTTGGAAAATCTATTTCTTTTCTGAAGAATTAGATGATGTTCTTTCAATACAAGGCACCCCTAATTCCCATCTAGATGCATGTTTATGAGTAAAATTGTTTCATAGACTAGTTTCATCAAACAAATCAAAACAAATTGAGGAGTTTAATTTTGTTCATTTGTTCTGCTTCATATTTTTTTCTGCTTTCAAATGTTCTTGTGTTTTACTTCACAGTTACATTCCACACAAGCATGTTTCTGTGTCTTTGTAGTTTTTATTTTTTGGGTGGAGGTGTGATGTTTTTAGAATGTCAGAAAATTTTTCATGAAAGTTTTTTATTTCTTAAAGGTTGTGACTTAAACTTAATGTGTAAAAAAATCTTCATGACTGGTCAGAGTATGAGACACGTTAAACTTGTTGTGTGTAGAAGTCTCACTGCCGGTCAAGCAGGAAGTGGTGTCTCATTTTTGTAATGATAATCACAGACGCTGGATGTTGTGCTTCTGCATTCTTAAACAGTTTCAGACATTTTTCTTCCTTGGTTCATTTTTGAGTCAGAAATTGTGAGAAAGTTGAGACAGCTTTGTCTAAATCTCACAACTTTGAAGTGTAATGTGGTTTCTTCTGTTAAAAAAAAGAATATATTTTACATTGTAGAAATGCAACTTTAATGTAGGTTTGTGACTTATAAGTGAGGGTTGTACACTTGTGAACTTCAAAACTTGTTTGCCTTTCAGTGCCTTCAGTAAAGCAGGTGTTCTCATGTTAAAAAGGCATCAAGAACTCCAGAATTCCAACCATGGAGTCCAACCACCTCTTTGGACATTATTGCCATTGCTTTGCTGTAGAGTCTGAGAATGGGAGATTTCTGTTTGTTTCTCAACACCAATTGTTGCTCTGAAAGATTTATCAGGCAAAAATAACTTAAAAACTGTTTGGGGCGTTCCCCGCCCTCACCTGATAGTAGCTGCATAGGCTCCAGCAACCTTGTCACCTTGAATAGGAATTAGCAGGTTTAAGAAACTGATTCATTTTATTCAATTTTTAATTTAGGGATGGAAAAATATTTATTGTAAAATAAATGAAATGTACCTCCTCATTCTAAACCACTTTTAGAGTATTTATGCCTAAACCACAAGCTTTGATGTAATTAAATGCACTACGGTTTCTTGAGTGCTAATTAGAAAGTTTTAGTGAATTAAACAATTTGCTGAAAATTACTGGCATTGTGTTGCGATTTTTACTGTGATGAGGTCACCTGCGAGTGCTCTGACTTTATGTCTGCTTTAAGAAAGCAGGGATAGTTAACAACCAATCATGAAAGAATTGTGTGTGCTTCCTTTAGTGGATGTGGGACAGTTACAACAGTGTTCTGCTAGATTTTCTTCTTCTTTCCAAAAAAGTTTGCACTACAAGATTCTTTAAAAATGAAAGATTTGCCTTAATGGTACAGCAGGAAATGACTTCTTAATTCAAGAGCTTTACGTTTTTGTTTTTTAGTTTGGTAAGACAAGTGTACTTCTAACAGAATTTTCAATGTTAACAGAAAAAAACTGTCACAGAGTTTTGGTTTTTGCAGCTCGCTTTGAAAGATGCTCATGACGATCATGGGAAAGCAGAAGAGAAGAAGAAGAGCAGAAAAACTTGCAGCGGAGCACAGATCGCATTGAAGAAGAAACAAATCTTTGGTTTCTTTGGTTTCATCAACACGATTAAAAGGACAAATGGAAAGTCAGTGAGGTAGCCTCTCTGGTTTCTCACTATTGAAATACAAAATTGTTTTTTTTCTTCATATATATTACACACAGACAAGGTCAGTCCTGGAAGCCGTTAGCTTTGAGGGACTCATCAGTTTTCTTCCTTAACGAGTAAAACAAGTTGGTGTGTTTGCATTCACACAGCCACACTGCCCAGCTGGAAAACACAGCAGGTATTGTAGTATGGAGGTGCGGAGTGTGATGGGAACATCACATCAGGGACACAGAAACCTGGAAAAGCTCCAATACCACCACGAGGCAGAAAATGGATGGACAAAAGAAAAACGTTTGGAATCTGGTGGATTATGTTGACGTAATAAAATATTTTTACTCATGCACAAGAGTTTCTTTCATCCACATGGAGATCCTCTTTGTACTTGATAAGTTCTCTGTGAACTGAAACATCTATTTTTCTTTGATCCTCCAACTGTAGATTGATTTAAAAAAAAAAAAAAGACAGGAAGCCTAAAAACTCTTTTCAGCAATGATTTTCAAAGAGTTTGGCTAACATGCACTAAAACCAGAGCTAAACCAGGGTATGAGCTGCATGGATGTAAACACACAGTTTATTGGCCTCTTAAGGATTCCAGTTATGTTTGGCGGTTCAGTTTAGCATGTGGCCCGTACTTCACCTGATCAAGTGTCATTAACATCAGTCTGAAGTTCATTGCTTGTTCAACACTGTTCAGCAAGAATGGAACAAAATAAAAACAACAAAATTAACAATACTTTAGCTATACCATTTACAAAGAAGAAAATAAAAAATCTGATGCAGTGCTCATCATTCAAGAGGATTCAAGGAGATTTCTTTTCATTCTTAAAAAAATAAATTAATACCAGGATCAAAGGAGCTAGATTAGCTACAGAGTGAGAGAAAGTGTTGACATTCAGAAATACATAAATCTAGTCTGACAATCTATATTGTTCTGTCATCAAGTCTAAACATTCATAACAACATTTCGTTTGCTTTGTAAAGTAAATCTAGCTAAGAATAAATTAAACGGCCTGGCATAAGCACTGCATCCTTGATGCAACTAACATTCTTAAATATCCATAAATATGAATCAAAAACAATTACATCTAATTAAATAACATGAAATTATCATTAGGTAAAAAACTAATGTCTTCTAAAACACCTCATAAATAAATAAAGCATCAACCAGAAAGAAAAGGGAAGATAGGATGTAAACTTTGGCAAAGTTAATCATCTTTAAGGTCAAAAGGATTTCGGGGGGATTTTTGGCCACAAAACTTTGTTCGCTGAAATTACTCAACAATAAAAAAAAAAAAAACATAATTCACTTTACAGAAAAATCACACATTGCAAAAACTTAGGAAGTACCATAGTGGCAGAAATATTAATTGGCAAAACATGTTATAAGTACTTAACAAACAAGCAATAAACCTCTTTGGGTCAGTTTTTGGTTTTGAATTCTTCTCTTTTTCCTTTTTTCTATGATTATTAACACTTTTTGGTTTGGCAGATTTAGCCTGTATTACATCCAGACAGAACTGCAAGTGGGAATGAAAAATGACCGCCACCCCCTGAGCCATAAATCTCGCCCCTCCGTGGGCGTGGCCAGCAAGACTGGCTCAGGTGGGCGGGGGACTTCTTTGGACTAGAAGCTTTACATACAGAAAGACAGAGAGAAAACTAAGAATAAAGCTATTTGACCGATATTTTAGCAGTTTCTCTCAGCAGTTGTCATTTGGTTTTGTTAGATTTATTGTGGTTGTATAGATGAAGAAGTAGCATCGTCATCCCCCCCCCCAAATCATAATCAAATCTGGGGACATTTAACATGTACAAGATTCACCTCTATGAAACCCTCCTCCAGCAAATAATCAAAGAAAATATGTAAAACGGGACTGTCCGCATTACTTAACTTTTCACCAAAAAAACCCTTAGAGCCAAAACTCCACAAAACCCTATGATTTTCTTTTGTAGTTTAGCAACAGCTAGCATGGTGCATTTGATTTCAAAGTCACATGCTGGGATTGGACTCATACTTGTGCAGTTGACAAAGTTATAAAAAGAAACCTACAGTTGTTTTTTTGTTTTTTTTTTTGGAAGCAGCCATCTTTCATTTCCTATGTTGTGGTTGGTGGTTCAACGCTCAGAATTAAAATCTTGGCTGTAGCAAGGTAAGGTTACTCTGGGCTTCTAACACCTTCAGGCGAGCTTCATTCCCACCACTCATGAGGGGTTTGGCTCAAAGAAGTAAAAAAGTCAGACAATACAAGAATAAACAAAAAACCCCAACTGGTTAGGCGTGGAACAAGGAAAAAGTGACAGTGTGCTAATGTTAGTACAGCAGAAAATCTTTGGTATGCTCTGTACATGTCCCATAGCAGCTCCTGTCACTTTCCTGGCAGCAGCCAGCAGTTTTTGTAGGGTGAAATTGTGAGCTGAACCCAAATCAAATAAAATGAAACATTCACTGTGAAAACATGGGGTTTAGCAATGGGCATAAGATTAAGCTTTGCAGTAGTAAACAAAAACCTTGTTTTTCCCAGAATACTTCCACAATGAAGCCCAGCGTTACGTTTGTGGTCACGTGTTTCCTACTCCTGTCATGACGGCTCCAGCTGGAAGAGTAACCAAAAATAATGCAGCTGCATATGGTTAAACTGTGAAAGTGCTTAACACGGTAACTAAGGACGTACTTGATAGCTACCAAGGCAGCTAAGTATCTGATTATGTAGAGCTGTGAAACAAGTCGGTTCAATAAAGCTTTTTAAAAGTATTTTCACAGCCATACAAACATGTTAAGGAATCCTGTTACTGATATTATAGGAAGGGTTTTGACCAATCACAGTTGAGACCCATAGACTACTTCCTAATCATTGTGAAATGTGAGGACATTTTCCCTTTTTTGGGGGTGGGGGGGAGTACTGCTACTTGGGTTAACAGTGAATCTTTGGTTTGGTAGCTGATGAGGTTTTTGTTGTTCTTTAACCTTTGTTTTACTTTGAAAAACTGCATAGGCACACGTTAAAGACACTCTTCAACCGTGAGAAACACAATAATGTTCTGCCTTTTTGAGGGCATGGAGAGAAGAAAAAGGGCGACGGTAGTCTTTCTTTCCTCCCTCCTCCCTGTGTGGTTTCACCCTTTACAGTTGCCAACTTGCTTCTCTTTAAAGATTGCCTGATGCAACACCAGGCACAACATAGCTACTTTTCTACCACCACCAGGATGTCATCCTTTCTTCCTTCCGTCCATCTTTGCTGTCATTCTCCGTCCTTGACATCGCTGCCACCACTCTTTTTTTTTGTTTTTTTTTTCTTTGTTTGGTAATAATTTTCTTCCATTTTCGGTCAGTTTCTTCCATTTGTTGGAACAGTTAGGTGCAGAAAAAGGTTTTTCTTTGGTTTCGATTTGTCAATAAATAGAAAAAGTCTCAAGTGTCCATTTTTACGTTCTTAAAGCCTTTGGCTGCCTCTAACCAGGCCAAATCTCAGCCTGGATATTTGAAGGAGCAGGGGCTGCTGACTGACGCCTTTGCTTTGGTTTTGTTACTTTTGCGTTCTTACATTTTATTTTTGGTTTGGTAGCTTCAGTGAAAGATGACTGATGGGGTGAAAGTAGAGAGTGAAGTTTTCTGAAACAGAACAGAGTGACAGTGGCTTAGAAATTTAGCCTGCACTATTTCCTATATCAATTTAGAAGGTGCTACATTCAAATAAAACAGCTGAAAAACCATTGGGTACGAAGGACATAATGAATGAATGTCTGAAGACAACACTCAAACACCATTGATGGACTCCATCAATGACTTGATTTTGTTCCACAAAGCAGATGTTCTTTTCCAGTCAGTCTTGACTCTGTTTCGCTTTTTTCCCCTCTCAATGAGTTGATGAAAGTAATTTAAATGTAAGACTGAGGTTTGTGTTGAAATGTGAGGTTTTTCCAGCTCACCAACCTCCTGGAAGGAGCGGACTTGCCAGGCATCGTCTTTAGATTGTCCTCTTTAATTATTACAAAGGCCCTGAAGCGCCTGGACAGTTCGTCCTCTGCAGGTTCAGGTGGTTTACTAGATTTGCTGAACGCTGTTTGTGGCTGTGAAGGCAGGAGAAACCTTCCAAAAGCATCTGAGTTTGCAGAAAAAGCAAAAATCTCATTTTAAAACGTATTCTGTAGGGAATCAGAGAACTAACATGAGAAACTTAGTCTTTGGTTCAGTCTGCAAAAGTGGTGCAGAGCTCTGGTTTTTTTGTTCATCACCTTTTTTATCTCAGATTTGAAAATTGTGGTGGGAACCTTTTGCACTTGTTCAGCTTTCCTCAAAATGAGGAACAAAGATAGTTGTGGTGCTCAGATGCTGTGTGGAAAGTGCTGGCCCAGTGGATAAGTTGCTGCAGTCACAGTGATGGGTGGGTGGAACCGGGCTGATCCGCAGCTTAGCTTTGTTTAACTGAAGGTCATGGTGGGAGCTGGGCAATCAAGAAATGACTCTTTAAAGTTGTGTGACTTTCAATAAAGCAATCCTATCTGTGTGAGTCCACGTGTGTTAGCACATTTTTACAGTACAGCATGCAGTGACAGGCGCCGAATGGCTTTCAGCCAATGTTTAGAAAAAATGAGATCCTGAGTTTTCTAAGATGTGAAGACCACTCGGCTCGGCTGTAGGCCCCGGTTCTATTGCAAAGAAAATGTGCTTTAGGATTGTGCTCACATTTATATGAAAATTAACCACAATGACTCTCCACTGAGAGCTACATCTGCTAGGGGCTTGGCTGTTCAAACCATGAAGAATTTGCAAATTTGTGTTAGAGCATTTGTGCTTGCATATTTTGTCCTAAATTGAGAAAATTCTCACCAGCCGCTTTAAAGAGTCAAATCTTTTTTTGGAGACAGGAAGATTCTTGAACTCTTGAACCGTAATCACATCCGATTGCAGAGCAACCTTCAGTAAGTTCAATTAGCAAAAAAATGAATTCTATATCTGATAACTATAATTGACAAGTTTTCTTTGAATGCACTGTATGTCTTTGGTTTGTATAGGAAATAGATGTAAGCTCTCCCTCAGCAGACCAGACTAGTCCCTCTTCCTTAAACCCACCCATGGAACCCTTCTAAATGTTACTTTTCACCTTTAAAACTCAACTTCTGAGTTAGAACAACCATTTCTTTGAACAACTGAGGGTCTCAAAGCAACACAATAAAGATTTGTTTTTAATCCCAGAGCTTCTGTCACATTCTGCAGTCATAAAGCTTTTCTTGGTAACTTGTTTGTTTCCTAGCTTATATTGCATAATAGAAAACATTTATTGTCTTCTAGTCTTTGGTATTTGGGCTAGTGTGTCAGTCTGTTGTCCATGAGGAGACATCAGCCATGACAATCTATGATTCTGAAGGTTTCTGCCCTCCAGTGAGGTTTGTGTGTTTTAAAGCTTCCATATGAATTTCTGATAAATCTGCAAAAGGCGGTTTGGCTACAACATGTGGTGGCAGTGAGCAGCCCCTCTCTCCGTTTGTCATCCTCGAGGAAAGCAAAACAGACAAACAAAAATATTGTAAAAAGTTCGGTTTTTCTCCTCGCTTTAACTGGACAAAGCCTTGGCCCTCATCCCCTCCCCCATCATCTCCACCCATCCCACCAAAAAAACCCTCCCATCCTGTGGCTCCCATCCCTCTCCTATCATGCTTTGGTACAAGTGCTGGACGCTGAAGATTGGGCGCCGGGGCTGGCTCCATCGTCTGTCCATTTGTCCAGGCTCCGGCGGCGGGCGTTCATAAAGAAGTTGCTGACGGTGGTGAGTTCCAGCCCCAGCTGCTGTGAGATGGTGAGCTGCATCTCCTTGGATGGACGCTTGTTCTCCTTGAAGATGGCCAGCAGGGTGCGCCGCTGCAGGTCAGTAAAGACAAGTCGCGACTTCTTTGGTGTGTTGTTGCGGTCCTTCGCTGTGTCCTGTTCCTTTCGTTTGCAAGCTGAGAAAAGACAGAATCCAAGTGTAAGTGTTTGTAAATCACAGCCTCTACAACACAAAACCCAAAAACAAGGTGACATTTTCACTAGATCTGCAGTTCCCACCACGGAAAACATCAGCGTCTAGAAATATTTAACCATCTTTTGTTTGAAATGACTCATCAGTAAATGAGTATTCAGAGCCGTTATCTGTCGGTCTGTAACCAAAGACATACCTTTTCAGTAGTTGTTGTGGCTTTGATATAAAAAATTTGGTAAATTGTAAATGTATTTATTGAAAAATCACACTCAGAGCAAACCCATCCACAAGCAGACTTATTTAAATATGTCAGAGGGTTACTAACAAGTTATTTACCTGGAATTCTCCTTTATGACTTTAATGTTCCACTCTAATCATCTTTTGATGTATTTTCAAAGTGTTCCCAGTGGTCTTTTAATTATGCTGGTTTTAGCCAAAATAATAAAAAAAATAACTGTATAATTTTCTGGGACATAGTTTCTGCAGAGCGGCAGGAGTTCATTAGAAATTCACCTCTCCTCCAAGTTAGCCTCCAAAGATATCTCATCATCCCTTTGTTTACACTCTCTTTTGCTAGCCTACAGCCCCTCACGCCCCCAAGCTAACATTGGAAATGCAACAAAAATGGCGAGCAATATTGGAGCTATGCAGCCATATAGTTTTGATCCAGATTCCAGCTCAGACGAGGAAAACAAAGACATACATAAATCTATTTGTCTGTAAGTGGATGCATCGAAACGGAGTGGAGCAGAGACTCTGGCCCGACCATTTCAGTTACATTTTCCAGTTTAGCCAAAAAGAGAGTTTTTATAATCAGCATTTTTTCATCTTCTCTTGATTCATCTGGATTTGAATAAAGAGATATTCAGAAAAATACAGTTTTAATCTTAAATTATTTTCTGTATGTCTTCCTTCATAAGAAAAATGCCACAGAAACATGTTAAAAATACCAAAAACATTATTTCCTTTGGAGAGAGTCTTTTTGGTATTTTGCTATTGAAAGGGCCATGCTATTCTTAAAGAATTGCAAAGACTTTCATGTCTAAATTACTCTAAGAAAACAAAGATGCTGATAAACAGAGATAAGAAACAAACATTGTGTTTATGCATTTTAAATGGTCCATGTGAATACTCAAATCTGATTGGCTGCAGGGTGTTGACGCGCATCTAAAAAAGAAGTTCCGGTCACATAACCTAAATAAATGCTCTATCTTACTGCGCAGGCTGCGTTAAAACAAACTTTAGCTTCATCTTCTGGGCAATAACAAACAGTAAGAGGTGAACTTTATCTCTGAACTTTTGAACCTATCGTGACGATCAGAATATATATGTCTTTCCTTTGCCACTGAAGTTGAGATCTGCCGACCCAGCATCGTGTTCTCATGTTACCGTGACAACGGGCCGCACCACCAATCAAGTAGTCAGCTTTTTGTTAAAAAGCGATCTAAACAAAAAAAATAACTATATATATATTAACGCGTTACTTTTTTAAAATTAATTGCATGCTCTAATGATAGTACACTTAAAAAGCTCGAAAAAGTTGATATTGCATGATATAGGTCCTATAAATTGAGATGGATGAAGTTGACAAAAACCTGCAGTTTCAAAAAGCTCAGGTTTGTGACGTAGCAACTGTCATGGGTGGGCCAACGTCTCCATGCCTTGGTCCAATTCTAAATTCTCCCCTTGCAGACAAATACATCTATGTACATCTTCAATTTCCTCATCTGAACTGAAATCTCGATTTAAACTATGCAACTGGATAGCTCCAACGTTAACCACATTCTTTTTTGCTATGCTAATGTTAGCTTGGTGTTGTGAGGGGCTGTAACTTAGGAGGAGATAGTGTATATTAAGGAATGCTGGGATATCAACCAAAGGTTACTTCCAATCCGACAGTCCTGCCCACAACTCAAAGGCAAATTTCTAATGATCTCCTGTTGGGCTGCAGAAAATATGTCTTAAAAACAATAGTTTTTTTTTTTTTATCTTTATTGCCCAAAAAAAGCATAGCCTAATTATGAAAGACCAGTGGGAACACTTTTATAATAGATTTAAATAAATAAAACTGTTTTTGGATCAGAATTTAACATTATTCATAATTTCACCTGAACATTAAGTGAAGCAAAATTCAATGTGATTACAACCGAAAATGTTGACCAAGTCCCATATTTGTCACACGTTGTTGTTTCTCTTGAAACCATAAAAAATAAACGCAGAAAGGTCAAACACTGTTTGAAAACAAAAACTCTAGTAAACATGTTCTGATTCTCATCTAAATGAGAGCAACAAGATGATGAAAATTCAACTCACAAAAGAATCATCAGCGTTGTTGAGGGACTTCTGAACAATCAGCATTAAAAGCATTTTTGCTTGAATATGTGGTGTATATGACGTAGAAGTGTGTTTGTGTGGACACAAAAGTTTAAATGAAATGTTCCTCGAGTCTAGATCCTTTCAGGACACTGAATATAATGTGAACTTGTTCATTTCGTAACATGAAAGCTGCATTATCTGTTCTTTTGCTCTATGTCAGGAAATCACAGGTTTCACAACCAAACAAGAACACAGTTTACAAACAGTTAAATAACAAGTAAGGACAAGCAAGAGAGAAGTAGGTAAGATGCAGGCACCTCGTAAGGATTCTTTATTTTACTAAACCCCCAAATCCTGCGCATTTGTGGGGGTGCCAATGAGTGTCCTACAGGCACTTCTGTATCACGCGCAGACACGGTGTGTGAAGCATTAGGGTGCGGTCAGCAAGGAGCCACAACTCACACCTTACAAACGACTTGAGTGTGGCAAAAGGGCACTGTACAACAGCATCACCTGTACATCATAAGTGCGTGTGCCTTACATTATCCTTAAAAATACTTCATGGCACACTTACCACAAGCATGACAATAGTTTGTTCCATAAGGGTGCAACATACCTCCTTATAATTTTACTCAACTTTTGCACCTTCCAAATGACTTTAGATTGATTGCCCTGCCTTGTCACTTTGTTACACCTAAACTTTAAAATTTATATTGTACATATTTCAGATTTATCGCTCATGTTATTTTTGCTTTTTACTGTAACTTTATTTTTGAGAAGGGTGACCTCTTGGCCAGGTCACCCTTGAAAAAGAGATCCTGATCTCAACAGGTTTCACTTGGTTAAATAAAGCTTAAATAAAAATAAACAAATGAAGAAAGAAAACATTTCATGAAGTTTAGGTGGCAGTGCAAGCCTCAAGGGAACTGGAAGACACACCCGCACTGGGATGCAGCCGCGCCTCTCTATGACCCTCCACAGCCCCACACAACCCAAAAACCTGCAGCACCTGTATGGGTCAACCCCTCTGTACATGATGCACATGGTGCACATGATTAAGGCAAAAGCTAAAGATAAGTAAAGCAAAAAATACGCAAGTTCAGTAAAGCTGGCATTTTTGCAGCATGAAAGCTACATCATCTCTCCAGTGTTTAGTGAGTCTGGCAGAGGAGGAGATCGGGGTGTGTTTGATTCGATTACCGCCTTGAATTAAGTATGCACGAGTCAGAGCCCAACTGATCAATACGAATCTGGTTAAGGACTCAATTCAGTAGCAGAACTGTTATGTAAGAGGAAACTATCCTTGCTGTAAACAGACACACAAGCACACACAGACCAACAGCCCCCCTCCGTGTCCTTTCAGCTTCTTATCACAGCACTCAGCAACCCGACAGCACATGAGCGGGACACATTGGAGGCTTTAGTGTGGCTGCACTCCTTCTTTCAGCAGGGACACAAACTACTCAAATGTCTCTTCAGCATCACATGTGAACAGTCTCTGACGGGGTGTTTTGTCACGCATGAGCTGATGCTCTTCTCAGGATAACTGAGCTACAAAATACTGCTATGCTTCTGCTTACAGCTTTTTACTGACAGGTGGCACTGTGGATCCTCATATGAAGGATGATGATCTCCACAAATGTGATGGTTTGACTGAATAGTTCAATTAGAGGTTAATCGTTTTGATTCTCCATAAAACTTATGAAGCTGTGACTTAGAACCAAAATAGATTACCAGTAGTAAACTAAATTTAATTTTGAACTTATAGCCTGAACTTCTGATACTGACTTGCTTGTATATATATTTTTTGCTTATCTCAATTTTAAACAGATTTATTTTGTCTGTTTTTTTAGATTTGTTGTTTAGACCTTCTGTTGTTATCACTTTGATAAGAGTTAGGGTTCAAATGAGCTTCTTCAGGCCAAAAATGTTGTTTTTGGATGATTCAAAGTCTAAAAGTACAGAGCGTCTTGGACTTTGAACGCAGCTGGATCCTCCCTGTGCTAACCGGCTGACAGACAGACTGTTGTTTCCGTTTCATCTCAACATCTGCTCAAACACTCCGGTTCTGAAATTGTGGAATGAGCTGCCTAATCACATTAGACAGGCCTCATCTGCACATGTTCTCAATCTCTTCTGAACTCATTTGCATTGGCCTTTGACACATTCTGAGTTAGTGATATATCTAAATAGTTTTTTTGTTTTTAATTGTTTTTTTAAACTTTCATCTTTATTGTTATGTATTATTGTTTACTATTGTAGTTTTACTGTGCTTTATTCTATGTTTTAACTTGTGCAGCACTTTGGTCAGCCTTGTTATTTTTAAAGTGCTTAAGGTCACCCTCCAATAATTTCTTAAATCTATTTTCAAATCGTTACCATGGTAATTTTATTATAGCTTACAGACCCTCACACCCCCAACCTAACATTATGATGCAACAAATATGGTGAGTAATATTTGAGTTCCAGCCGTCGAGTTTGGAGCCAGATTCAAACTCAGACGAGGAAGATGAAGGCAATAATGGATCTACTAGTCTGCAAGTGGATATGTCAGAACTGAATGAAGCAGGGAGCATGGGGCTTGCTAATTGTAGTACCTACATCATAAGCATCTTCCAACGACATTTTTCATCTGCTCCTGATTCGCAAAAACTTGCATAAATATTAATTTTCCTTTTTTTTTTTTTTTTTTACAAACTTTGTTGTAGCGAAATGTGATTAAGAACTTAAAATACTGTAATAATTTTAGATATAAGCTGCTTTATTGATGGTTTATATGCAGATCAGGTCACTTTTTTCTGCATGTGACACCATGTCTGTCAAAGAATGGCAGGGAGGAAGGGGCGGCAGAATCCAAACCTGGATAAATTAATCGTCCTTGTATCACAGTTATTTTAGAACAAAAATCATCGGACTCCAGTATTTAGATGCCCCCACACAACCCATGTTATCTTGGTAACTAACTGCAGGGCTACAAACAGTGGGACTGAACAAAGTTGTTGTCTTTTTGAACATCTGCTTGACAAAATTTGGAATATGCCAAATTAGTGTGAAAAAGCAGACAAAAAATATGAAGATACTGTGTGTGGACACAAATAGGTATTTGTTCTCTTTAGTGTTTTACAGTAGCCTATAGTTTGATTCACAAAATGGGTGTTTTTGCATTTTGCAAAGATTAATAGACCTATTTTCCTAAAAACGTATGTAATCCATCCTGCCTCTGTTTGCTCATATATTTCACAGGAGTCTCCGTATCTCTGTTTTTTGCTTACTGTAGCTGCTTACTGTAGCATGAAGCGCAGCTCAGCAGCAGCTCGCCTCAGACAGGGTTTTTTTCTGCAACTACAAAAGTGCAGACACATCTACGTGGAAACACGGAGCAATCAAAATCAGCCACCCACACAAAAAAAAAACTGAATCTGTGGAGGAGGAGGAGGAGGCTTCAGTGATTCAATCAGGCTTTTCTTCAACCCCGTCTGGAGATATAGTAACGATCACAATTATATTATTCAGAAGGGTTTACTAGTTTGAGTAGGGGTGAGAGTAAAGACAGGAGGATGGGTGGCTATTGTTTAAAGGTAAGAGTTGGATCAATGGGATCAATAGAGCAGGGTTCCTCTGCCTTTCATCAGCTTTGTCAGCTGCTCCTGTAGACATCAGTGTGCTCCTCACCGGCTCTCTAACTGCACAGGAAGCACGGACAATAACCTGCCAGCCCCCTCTGCTTTGTTTTTCCATGTGGATCCACTGTCATGTTGCTTTGTCAGCATCAGTCCTCTTTTTTATTTGCAGTCAGTCCTTTTCTTCTTGTCAACATATACTCTGATCTACAATGGTGATTAAAACTTCAGGATCTAGCATGGAAACATTCTTGTGTCGATTGTATTGATTTTTCAATTAAAAAGTATTAATTTTTCCTCAGCAGACTATCAGGAAGCAAGATGATTTTCTTCTAAAAGGTAATGTTTTGGTAAAAACCCACTCTGATAAAAAAGAAAGAAAAAAATCCTTTAGTGTTTTTAACATGTTCTTGTGGCATTTTTCTGATAGTGGAGGACATATATAAAGAAAATTAATAACGAAACTGCATTTCTGACTATTTCCTTGTTTAAAGTGTGGTTAAATTGTGGAGCAGACAAAAAATGCGGTTTGAAAACGCATCTACAGGCAGACAAATAAATCCATGTACATCTTAGTTTTCCTCGTCTGAGCTGGAATCTGAGCACCCAAAGCGTCAAAGAGTGACGCATACATCTTACCCATACTTACCCATGCGTCAGTATGTGACGAATTGGAAGTGAAAACGTGTTGACAACTCAGGTGGGGGAATCTGTCCATAGGACAACAACCAGTCGTGCACTGCACAGATCTGGACTTTATGGAAGAGTGGCAAGAAGAAAGCCATTGTTAAAAGAAAACCACAAGTCCCATTTGCAGTTTGCCATAATCCATGTGAGTGACCCAGCAAACGTGTAGAAGAAGGAGATTCATTTTCCAACAGAACGACCCTAAACATAAAGCCAAAGCTACAATGGAATGGCTTCAAATGAAATGTATTTATGTGTTGGAATGATTCAATCAAAGTCCAGACCTAAATCCAATCAAGAATCTGTGGCAAGATCTGACAACTGCTGTTCACAAACGCTCTCCAACTAATCTGACTCAGCTTGAATTGTTTTGCAAAGAAGAATGGGCAAAGATTTCAGTCTCTAGATGTACAAAGCTGGTAGAGACAAACCCCAAAAGACTTGCAGCTGGAATTACAGCAAAAAGGGGTTCCACAAAGTATTGACTCAGGGGGGCTGAATACTTTTTCACACTGCACTTTCAGTTTTTATTTGTATAAACATGGAACTCTTGTATAGTTTTCTTTCCACTTCACAAGTGTCTGCCACTTTGTGTTGGTCTTTCACATAAAATTCCAATATAACATATTTTTGTGAGAAATGGGGAGAAGTTCAAGGGGTATGAATACTTTTGCAAGCCACAGTATTTATAGATATTTATCTCACTAGACTGTGGCAGTTTGGAGCAAATTAGGAAAGAAATTCAAGAAGGTTTTTCAACTTCTGAGTCCTCGTGTTAGATTTTCCATTAATGCAGTGTGTCATCAACGTGGTCATTATCTCAGAAGCCTTCATCATTTCGGACTATCATCATCAGGAACACTGAGCTATTCTCGTACACATTACTGCGAAAATCAGCACAATCAACATCATAATAATCAGTCAACATTATAAGGTTCTTTATTTTCTTGTTTCATCAGTCTCAGTTTTTAAAAGATGTTTTCATCTCAGCTTGGATTCTTTTCACAAACATCTGCTTCGGACCTGAAGGTCAAGTCCTCCAATACAGAATCAGGGGCCATTATTCTACCTCAAAGCATTTTCTCCTTTCACTTGAATGGAAGTCAAGTATTGAGTCTGGAGAGCAGGTAACAGTAACAGCAAACACATCAATGTTTCATACAGTCATTTCAGAGTTAAGGGCTGCTAACCGTCAATAGAAACATCAAGGCGGTGCTTTATTGAAACGACCATTCAAAGTGAACACAGAGAGCACAGGGGTTGGTGTAGAGGAATGGAAATGGAGTGGAAGCTGCTGGAGACAAGGAGGGAACAGATGAGTGGATGATATGGACATGGAAAAAGATCCTGGAAATAAAGATGAACAATAGGATAAAAGATGGAACAGACAACGAAAAGATGATGACCAATTGTTCTGTCAATAAAACTGTAAGTTTTGGTTTTATAAGACAGTTAATGACTCAACACTAATTCCCCTTTTAGCTCTTAAGCTTTCATGTACATTCATACAATCCCCATGTTCCATAACATGAATATATTGCTCAGAGGACAACATTCTTTGTTCATTTCCTTTTTTCTGCAGCCTGCCTGAATGTATAGCACTCTGGACTTTAACATATGAACTGTTAAATAGGGATTAAGTTTATTATTAAGAGTAACAGTTAAGACAGAGGAAGTGAGTGAGCCGGCACGCTTTGGTTTCATCTTACAGAGAGGAGCTCAGCACAATCATTAGAGACTGTTTTCATCTTCACCACAAAGATGGATTACAGCCTGCCAGCTTCGCCTTAGACTCCACACTGAGGCTTCTTACTGAAACACAGCAGTCTCAGTGCTCTGACCAGACTTACAACAAGGATCACCAAACAAAGACCTGCTGAAGTGATTAGAAACAACAACATTAGCTAATAAATACATGATGTTTTCTTGAGAATGCAAATCAATTTGACCAGCTTTGTAATTAACACGTGAATGCAAACTAATTTGTTATGAATTTGCTCCTCTGACTTTTTCAGTAATAACCAAAACACCTGGAACAAAACCGATGAGGTGTAACTTTAGGTTTTTTTTCCTGTAGGATCTATTTATCATCAAACCCCACATTTAATAACAATAAAACACTTCTATTCAATTCTATAACCAGGTTGAGATGCAGCAGAGATGAAGAGAAAAAGGTTTCCAATAAATCTTATTTTATTCCAATCTGTCATCAGTAAGCCTGTTGTCGCTCTGATAATATTGACAGACAGACATGTTTAACTGTTGTCCTGCAGGATGATCTTGATGATTCTGTTTTGCAGAATCAGGTTCAGTTCTGTATGATGACGGGATGTAAATGGGGTAAGGGAGAGGGACTGGGTTTCAGGTAGTGGATGCTGAGAAATAAACAATGTGAGAGGAGAAAGAAAGCAGCTGGGGATCAATAGAGCTGAATCTAAGCCACAGGAGTGTGAGTGCTCTGCAGGTGCAGACCGATTCCCTTCAGTAAGAATAAAGACGCATTTTGGACAAAGAAGCTGCCATTGACTCTGGGTTTTTTTTTTTTTTTTTTTTTTGGTCGACCTTTGCATTCACCAGCGTTAGCATTTCTTTCTAGTTTTGCAGAATGTAACATTTTTTTAATTCTTTTTTTCTGTAATCTTTTAGCAATATATTTTCTAAGCCACTTTTGTTCTTTGTTTTTGTGCCTCATCATTTAAAGTCTCTTTAATTTCTGCTTTTATTCCAGCTCTTTTACATCCATTATCTTTTCATCTCTTTCCTGCTCTGTCTCTTCTCTGTTCTCCATGCCTCCTTCATTCCTTCTCCTCCTCTTGCCTTGCCTCTCCTCCATCTCATTTTTTCTCCCATCTCTCTGCCTCCCTTCTTCTGAACTCCCAGTCTCTTCTCTTCTTCTTTCTTTTTTATTGCACCATTACCACTTAAGCCTGGGTATCCATTACACACAGGGCATATAAGTGCAGGGTAAGTAATAAAGTCGCCCTTCAGCATACACTTCACTGCTTGTGTGTGGCGCCACATTTGGACGCTTCGCCTCTTTGTCATGAGGCAGCAGGACTGAGCGATGTTTGGATTCTGCCATTAATCAACCGTGATCCCGTTAATGTGGGCGATGCCGTCACAATGTCCAAGCCCCCACCCCAATTTTCATGATGGTTAACTGTCATTTAATTCTCTCTGCAACAATCCACTGCACTCAGCACCTCCACATTTGCATCTGTTTTTTCTGTACTTACTTCACCCTAAGATGAAGACACTCAAGCTGTCTCCACACAGAACCTCTGAGCCGCAACTGAAAGTAGAGGCCACCCTGTTACTTTTGGGGGTGGGGGGCATCTACACCACCATGCATTTTTTTTAAACCACTAGCTAGCTTATAATTACTTGTATCTTTCTAACAAATAATGTACTCACACTCAAAGTAACTAAACCTAATCAAATATTAGATACAGTTCACAATTATTGTCATTTTTTTTTTAGGTAATGTGAGAACAAAGGTCGCAATAAACAATGAACTACCAATTGCAGGGGCAGCAGTCTAAGCAAAGATGCCCAGACTTCCATCTCCCCAGCCACTTTCTACAGCTCCTCTGGGGGGACCCCGAGACGTTCCCAGGCCAGCCGAGAGAGTGGTCTCTCCAGCGTGTCCTGGGTCTTCCCTGGTGCATCCGCCCAGTGGGACATGCCCAAAACATCTCCCCAGGGAGGCATCCAGGAGGCATCCGAACCAGATGCCTGAGCCATCTCAATTGGCTCCTCTCGATGTGGAGGAGCAGCGGCTCTACTCTGAGCTTTCTTCGGGTGACTGAGTTTCTCACCCTATCTCTAAGGGAGCGCCCAGCCACCCCACGGAGGAAGCTCATTTCGGCTTCTGGACCTCAGTCTTTTAGTCATGACTCAGAGCTCATGACCCTAGGTGAGTATTGGAGCAAAGATCGATCGGTAAATTGAGAGCTTTGCTTTCTGGCTCAGCTCTCTCTTCACCACAACAGACCTACACAGTGACCGCATAACGGTGGACGCTGCTCCTATCAGTCTGTCAATCTCACGCCCCAATCTTCTCTCACTCGTGAATAATACCCCAACATAATTAAACTCCTTCACCTAGCACAGGAGCACTCCACCCACCAAGAGAGGACAAACTACCTTTCTAAGGTCAAGAACCATGGCCTCAGACTTAGCGGTGCTGACCCTCATCTCAGCCGCTTCACACTCGGCCGCAAATCGCTCCAGTGCATGCTGAAGGTCCTAGCTCGATGAAGCCAACAGGACAACGTCATCTACAAAGAGAAGAGAGGAAATCCTATCCTGTGGTTCCCAAACCAGACCCCCTTTGGCCCCTGGCTGCGCCAAAAAATTATGTCCATAAAGACTATGAACAGAACCGGTGATAAAAGGTAGCCCTGCCAGAGTCCAACGTGCACCGGGAACAGGTCTGACTTACTGCCGGCTATGCAGACCAAGCTCCTGCTCTGGTCATACAGAGACCGGACAGCCCTGAGTAAGGCTCCCCAGACTCCATACTCCCAGAGCACCCTCCACAGGATGGAGCGGTCGAACGCCTTCTCCAAATCCAAGGACATAAGGACTGGGATGAGTGGGATGATTTGAGGATAAGGATGAGTGAACTCCCACGAACCTTCCAGCACCCTAAAGAGGGAGTAGAGCTGGTCCACAGTTCCACGACCAGGACGGAAACCGCACTTTCCGGTATTTCAGTTATATTGTGTAAATACTTAGCCATACAGGAAATAACTTAGAAAATAAATATGGGTCATTCTGGATCCATGTTATGCATTAGGTCTAAAACAAGCTAATTGAAGAATACCTTGTCTACTGAATGATAATAATAATTTATTGCAAAGATATCAAAAATAAAAACTCAGCTGGGTCACTTTTGACCCATGTTGTGCATGAAAGGGTTAACTCTGCCCAAGCCTTTGAATGATGGATTCGCACCCCAAAGACAAAAAGAAAATTCACCAACATCATGTGTTTGCTCAGTTTAAAAAAATCTGGTTGCTTCTGTGATTCAGCAGCCTCATCCATCCATCCATCAATCCATCTTGTATGTTTTTCCCATGCAGGGTCTTGCTGGAGCCTACCCAGCTGAAGGTGGGGCAGTTCTCCAGTCCATCACAGGGCCAAGGACAGACATCAATACACTCTTACTTTCACATTTAAGATTGGAATTTATGGTCACCATTGGCCTGTCAAAGATCTTTTTGGACTGTGGGAGGAAGCAGGAGTGCTTGGGAAAAAAAACACTCAGGCCCAGGGAAAACGTGCTAACTTACAACTGAAAAGACCCATCCAGAATTAGAACCAGAGCCTTCTTGATGGTAGGAGACGGTGCTAACTACTGCACATCCCTTGAATCAGCTGCCAATAATTTCTGTCTAAAGATAATTGTATCAGCACTTTGTACTCTCTCTGTCTAGAAGTTCAAATGAAAATCCTTTTTCTCAGATTTCATTCTACAGTCAGGCTTGTTCGGGATCACAATGGTCTGACTGCTTTTGATTTACTTTGAAGGAACTCAAAACTAGTTACTTTTGAAAGAATAGAGTCAACTCCTCTGACTTACAACAGGGTTTGAGTGCACCCCATCACCACCAGAGAGGTATCAGACTTTTAACAAGTTTTGGTTTGGTGAAAGTGTCCCTAATAACAAGATCAATTGTAGGAATAAAGATTTTAATTTGCTCAATTTCTGCTGCTGCTTGCTCAATATGATCTCATGCACAAAAAACAATGCATGTGTTTTCAAAAATATTTAAAAAGAAGTGTATGGCTTCATACATACAGTTGGTTTTAAGGGGGTTTAGATCTGTATGTCTTTTCTGTGGTAAATGAACTAAGCAAGCACCTTTTACAAAGTCTACACACTTTCAGTCTTCTCATGACTGTTGGAAATGTTCTGTGTTCAGAGTTTATGTGTGGACAAAATTTAAAGCACAAGTATTCATTTTAGCTGAAGTAGACACAACTGCAGCAAACACACTCACTCAAGAGCTGCACAGCTGCATGGCAGACACATTTGATGCATCATTTCTCAGCTCTCAGACATACAGCATTGTAGCACTTAGCAATCAGGACTGTATTAGCTGGTGCATGTGTGTGTATGTGTGAGTGTGCTGTGATGCTTAATGCACCACTGCTCTCTTCCTCACAATTTGAGCAGATAACCGGAAATGGAGCAACAAGCCATTCAAAGACCGGAGCCGTCCGTCAGAAGTTATCGTCAGCCTTCTGCTTTACAACAGTAAAAACTGACCACCGACTGAAACAGGAGACAGCAGTGATCATTTCATTATTTGTTCACTTGAAGAATATGTGCTTAACCTTCCCCGTCTCCAGGTCTAAGCGTGGTCTGGTTATATTACAAAGGTTGTAAATAGTTGTCTAAACACAAGAGACTATCTGAGAACCTGAAAAACAACAGCTCGTTTTATCAGAGAACTATTATTTAAAATTCTATTTGTTTGTAAAGACGACATGAAAAGTCTGGAATTGTAGTATTGGTTACCTGACAATACCTCCATAGCAGCACCTTACACAGTCCTAGTTAGAAACAATAACTTGAATGTTTTCTCAATAAAAGCTGCATCTACAGTGATGGCTGTGGGCTTGTTGTTTGGTAACAAAAATGATTGATTTTCCCCTAAATGTCTGGCTATCAACATGTTGATTGGTTGATCAAACAACCAACCAGCAAACTGCACCTCTGAGAGTTGATTGCATTGAGCATGCATAGAAAATGAGTTGCTGTGTAACACACACACATACCAAAATTGCAACAAATACTGTATGATACATTTAATATCATTTTAATTCTATGCACTAAAATTCTGTAGATTTAGCACAGTATGTTTAATTTGTCTCTGTGCTTTTGTACCTCCCTCCATCGCGTCACTGTCATGATGATGCCATGATAATTTAAAATTTAAAACTTTTATGCATTTTCTCTTGATCTAATACTAAAATTCAACAGATCAAAATTACAGGAATAACAAATCACAACTAAACTCCAAACATAAACAACCTATTAAACAGACGCCATGAATCCAAACACACATCCCAAAATTACTGCTGGCTAACTTAACACTGCTAGAAATAGACAGAAGTTTCTTGGAAATTATGCTTCTTTTTCTTTTGTGCTCTTGTTACCAACTGCCTGTCAATGAAATCTTCTGAAAGCTGTCAATGGAAATTTTAGTTCAGGATCAAGGTGATTTGACTTTGGAATAGTTTTAACTTGATGGATTTGACAGCTGTACTTTAGGATGACATTGGTTAAATTTAATCAACTATTCCACTTATCTGGGTATCGCAAAAATGTTAGAAAAATAAAAATAGGACAGACTTGTCAGCTGGAATTTCCTATAAGAAGAGTCAATACATTTTAATTCATATAGCATTTATTCATCATACAATAAATCAAGCAATTAAAAATATTTGTTGCTTTTTGTTTTTTTTTGTAAAGGCAAAGACAACGTGTTTCAGGTACAGACAGACCAAAAAGACAAGGCAGCTACCATATTTTTCTCTTTTAACTTTTTACATGTCATAATGCACTTTTTTTCCCTAATATTATTCACATAGCATCTTTAGATGTGAGGATAATCTCAATTAGTTTTCTTTAGTTTTTTCAGACAGCAGACAGACAAAAATATATTCTAAAAAAAAATTGCTAACACAATCAAGTGTCAATAAACAAATCAAGAAAACATGATTACAGGTCAAATATTTGTTATTTGTTGTTTGTTATTTATGTATTTTTAACATTTTTCAAGTGATTTTATTATATATATATATATATATATATTTAAACATAATGAGCCACAAAAACCTTTGTAAGAAAGCCACACACTGGCTGTCTCAGACCCGAAACAAATGAACATCTCCTGAAGTGTTTTTATGGCCCATTTTTCTTATGACCCAGAAAAAAGATTCAAGGTTAATATGAAGATTTACTTTCATAGAAAAAATTATGTATGAATGAATAAATCTATCAGAGAAATGCAACGAGGAACAAAGAAAGACTGAGAGTGTGTGAGTGCGTGTGTGGGGGTGGGGGTGTTAGGGCTTAGTGATGGTTTATCGGTGCAAAATCTTTATGCCCACACATTCTGTTGTGAGATCACTGGACAAAGGTCGCTCTGCCTATTCATTCGTGTTCATGGACATGCACACACATGCACGTGTGCACATGGACCCACACAGACAATATTATTCCAACTTTTTCACTAGCATAAAGAGATTGACCAATCACAGTCAATGGTGGCTCAGTGATGTCATTGATCTGATGAGGACATGGCCTCAGAGGAGTTTGATGTCATCCTCTTTCCATTCTTTTCCTTCCCACCATTCCCGTCATTATGAGGTGATATTTGTGCTACAACATTGAGAACAAAAGTCACACTTTTGAGATCAAATTTTGCCAAATTGCAAATAAAATCTCAGTTATAAAAACAAAACTTGCAAAGAAGCAAATGAGAATATTAAATATTTGCTTTCAAAATCTTTTTCTTTGCCTTTAAATATGTTTTTGCTTTAATTTTCAGATGCGTTGTCTCTCGTCTCGATTTCTCCCTATCTTTGATTTTGTGTTCACAACTTTCAGTTTAGCGTAGTATTTGTGGCACCAAAACAGCCAATCACATACTAGAGGGATCATGCTGCTTGGTCTAGATTTCCATCCAACAAGTGTTTCAGCCTTGCATTAATGATGGTGCTTGGAGGCAGTCATGGACTTCGGACTTTGAATCGGTTCTGTTCCACAAGGACTCTGCAGTCTTCAACCATTCTGGCCCGCTTTTGTCTGAGTAGAACCCGGCAGGAACAATAATAAATCTAACTTCAGATTGTAACGACTAGCCTGTTTAAAATGTCCGCAGGAGAAAAATCTGTCTCATCTCTGTCTCTGTCCTGCCGGATGTTACATTATGTCACGATAATGATTTGTATAAATCAACTATAGTTTTTTCATGAATAAAACATTGAAATATAACGAGAAAATAGCATTTTTTTCATGAATAATTTTTGTTTTTTTGCTTTAGATGAAAGCAGATGTGTTCTCAAAAAAAAACTTCTTTTGCAACACAGGATAACCTGCTGAAGCAAATTCAATTTACTCGAAGGAAAAATTTGCATTAAAAGCTAATAATGCCGTTTCTTTTGGTTAAACAAGATGTTTACTTTGGTGACCCATCATTCTTGTCATTATTTACTACTGCTGTTAATGTAATCCAGAACACTGTTGTGCAGCATAAGATTACATGTGCTTTAAATATATATATATAGATATATATTACACGGATCTTAAACAAAATCAAACTTAATATTATTATTTTGCTCATAGATCACACAGGTCTGTTTATGTTGTTTGTGCTCTTTTTTTTTTTTTAATGCTTTTAGGGGCTCCACATTTACCTTGTGGTTGAAACAACTTCAAAGGTTGACACAATGACCATGGCTTGACCAGACTGCTACAGAACTGCTTTAGAAGGAATCTTAAATACCTGACGGCACAGGTGAGCAGCATTATCTTAATGAACTGATAAGCAGCAGAAGGCACTGGAAGCTCCAAACATGCAATCCTCCTAATGTGAGGCAGGAGATTCTAGCAATAGTCCATAAATAAGCACTGAAACAATTATTCTCCACTGCCATTTTCCCCTCTGTGGTGTGTTTTTTCTGCACACATACTTCCATTAGGTCCTGCCCTCCTCTTCCCCGTTTTGGGGGGGGGGGTTGATGTGCTTTTTTTTTTTACATTACCAGTCTCTTGGTCTGGTTTTATCCCAAACATATCATTTAACACATTCCTGCCCTCCTCACATTTGATTGTCTTTTTTTCCCACACAAACAAACTGTTCTCCCCAGCTCAGATGCCACATCGCAAGAGGAGCTGACCCCCCATGACAGTTTCCAAGTTCAGATTGAAGATAACTCTTCTACAGAGGAAAGTGGTGTAAAACCATAAGGGGGGAAACCTAGTGTTTTTGTGTGATCAAAAACTCTAAAATTATCTGCATAAATGGGGTGTTGGAAGGAGCATCTAAGTTGTGAAACTTTGGTTCAATCAGCAAGCCAATTCAAAAATAACTTTTCAAAACAAAAGTCTTTTGTTTGTTCCCATAGGCCCTTTGCTCTGGGGGTGCAGTTTGTTTTGCTCTGAACTCTTGCCTATATCCCCATACCCTATCTACCGTACGTTGGTGCTGTGATCAACACCACCAGCATCCTCTGGCAGCTGGACTGATGCATGGACAGCTCCTGTAGGAAGTATGACCTTGTTTTGATTCGTATACTTTGGCCCTGCTGCCAGCCTGAAATTTGTTGTTTTTCTTCTTCACCTTTCTCGCCTGGTATTTTTTCAAGTCACTTCAGTTAAACAAAGAAAAAGAGATAGAAAACCTAAAGAATGAAGAGGCCTATCCTGACCATGCAGGTCTCCAATCACGTTTTCTCTCTTTTTTTACATTTTTATTTTATAGATTGATTAACTTTGAGAAACATTTTTTGTTATGTCTTCCTCATTGTTTTCATCACTCTTTTAAATTCTGAAGCTCCTTTGTTGCTCTTTACTTTTCGTCATGGTAAATGGCTTATACTTACAGTACTTTTCTCACTTGCTTTAAGGCCCAAAGTGCTTTGCTATCACATTCCCATTCACCCATGCACACACACACACACACACACACACACATTCAAAACACTGAACACTGGCTGCTGAATGCTGGTGCCATCCTATAACCAGTAGGAGCTATGTGGGGTTCCGTGTCTTGCCAGAGGGGAACCAAACCTTCAATCCCCCAATCAGAGGTCTACCTCTACACCACAGCAGACTTTAATGGGGTTTGGAATCATAGTGGGTTGAACAAAATTACCAAAAATGCATAAAAATGTCGATCTTTATAATTATCCTTAAAACGAACAACAACAATCAGTAACTAAACCTTGTTTGAAAAAGTTAGATTGAGACTTATTTTTTAGATATTTCATGCATTTTTCTTTGTTTTTGTTTATCATCAGTCCTTATCATACCCTTCTTTTTAAACATCAGAGTAGCCTGGTTTTATTTATGATGTAACCCTTTCTTTAATGTAATAGTTTTTTCCATTTAAGAAATAAAAAGTTTTATAACTGACAAAAAAAGCAAAAAAATTTAGCTCTAACCAATCTACACTTTATACATGTAATTCCTTTTAACAGCTGTGTTGTGCTACAGCCTTGTAACTTGGAATTGAACCACAAACCCTTTAGCTGTTAATTATTTTACTTTTAAATAACTTAGATGAGTTTCACTTATGTAAATCAATCCTTTTAAGTCTGTGTATGAATTCTATTGTTTTTGCATACATTCCTTTGTTTGTTTTGGTGTCTTATGATGTTTATGGTGAGGAATTTGATAAATAAAATACGCTAAAGTTGTTACATGACCAGGATTAATTTAGAAACCATTAGGCTATACTGTAATATTAAACAAAACATGAGCTTTATGAGGGTGTTGAGATTTACACTCTTATCTCATGCTGAGAAGATTTAGACCCTGAGGAGAAATCGTCCTTAATAAATATACCACCCACTAAAATAAAGTAAGATTATTTGGAGACAAAAATGAGAATGTGTTATTAAGGATGTCTTCACTTGAAATGTGAACAGTCACTCAAAGTTAATACTTCTACAAATTTGTATTTTATCCTCTGATTTCTAAAATATGTTACCATATTTTCCATCTCTGAATGGGGGCAGAACATACAAAAACTATGATTTTTCCCAAGTCTAATAGTAAATAAGAAAACAAACAGACATGATAATACTTACTTGAATATACAGCATGGGTTACCTTGGCTTCAGTGTCACTGTGAGGAACGTTGGAGTAAGGGTTGTATCTCACTGGGCTGCGACAGCTCGCAACTAGTTGGAGACAAAATTGCGAGAAAAAAAACGCTAATTAGGAGCAATTTCTACTATAGAAATCACAATGGATTTAAATAGCACAAATTTTGCCTGAACTCCCTATAAAGTTTTGTTAAATCTGTCTGGGAATCAGATGCACCTTTGAATTTTGAACATTACGCCAGATTTATTTCCAGTTTGTTTCATTGGTGGTGAATCTCTCACAAAGAAGTTACAAATTTCTTGAGCTGTTTATAAATTTCAAAATGTTCTGTTGAAAAAAACTAAATCCCTGTAATGTTTCTAAAAAAAATTTTCCACATAAATGTCTAAATCTTGAAAACGTACACCAATATTTAGGGATGTTTTGAAAAACTTTTTCAAGAATGCCCATTGCAATTTCTCGCAAACAGTTGCAGCCCAGTTAGATACAATGCTTGATCGATACAATGGTTATTTTGAAATAGACCAAGTTGTTTATAATATAAAAGAATATGTTTCATTTTTTAAAGTGACACATGAAAAGAAACTGCCTTTAAAATCAAGCAGATAATTTGAAATTTTGATGTTGCACGGAGAGCCTCCAACTGGATGGAGACAAACAAAAAACCAAAAGACCCCATTTGTCTCCTGGCTTTAAATTCTCAAAAAACATCCAGATTAAGCATAAACGAGACATGCAGTATGAGAACAAATCTGTGAGAGTTTCTATCTGTAACTTAGAGGACTCACAGGCTTGATACCAGGGAAACTTGTCTAAAGAAAATGTTAATGTGTATACAACACAAATGAATTGAACCTTGCAGGAGAAGGGAAACAAAACAGAACCTAGCAATGTTTAGAAGCAGAAAAAGCTTGATGGAAGACACTTTTTTTAAAGAGAAAGCAAAACGGAAAACATTTACCAACCTTCAACCTACTTAATGTTGACAGTGTGGACAGTCAGAGGAATGCTTGGACATTGAGCACACACATTTACCAGAACTAATAGATGACAAGTTAACTGGCCTCTCAGTATCGTTCTTATCAGCAATGTTTTTGGAAGCCTGAAATCCTTCTGTCACACACAATGGTGACATTCTGACACACCATTCCTTGCTGTTTAACCATGACCAGAAATAGAGAAAATTACACATTTTACCGTTTCAACTCTTCAGAGATTATGTGTTTTAAGCATGTTTTATAGCTTTTCTTTCTTTCTATACATGCCTCCTCTTTTCAACATGCTGTGCCCTCTCTCCTGCTAAACCTGTCTCCATGAAAGACTGTAATATCTACAATTGGATCCTGTTCATCCAATATGAAACATAATCCAATAACAGACGGATTTGAATAAATGAATCCTTTTATGAGGCTCAATCAAACAAAGAAAATTCCCTTCAATCCCAGTTGCACATCAAATCGGTGTTTAATTTAGGGAGAGTGAGGACTTAGACACAAAAGAATGATGTGACCTTCCGGAATACCTTTCTCTTTAAGTAAAACTTAAATTTCATGTGCGTCTTATGACTCAGGCTGATAAGAGAGGGGCTAGTCTAAAACACAATCTGGAGTCACAGAGGAAGTCAAAAAACCCCTTAAGGGACAAGGCACCAGGATGAATGAGGTCTGCACTGAGTACCTTCAGTTTTTAATGTGGAACTGGCATGGGTGACATGCTGGCAGTTGGAGACAGACTTTCTTGACCGGCAGACCAGGGTGGGGATTCTTCTTATGAAATCTTACTTCACCTTCTTTTCAAAAAGGGGGACTGGATGCTGTGTTCCAGCTACTATTTTTGTAGACAGAATTTCCCGGTGCAGACAAGGGTTGAAGGGTCTGCGTCTGGTGTGATTTACTCTCTGCCTTTTGCAGATGTTGTTGTTCTGTTCTTACCCTCACTTATGGTTATGAGCTCTGGGTCATGACCAAAATTTTAAGACCTTGGTTGGAAGAAGCTCGACTGAGTTTCTCAAGAAGGGTGGCTGGGCACTCCCTTAGAGATAGGCTAAGAAGCTTCATCCCAGCAGGAGCTCGGAGTAAAACTGCTGCTTTTCCACATTAAGAGAAGGCTACAGATGAATGTGACCAGCTGGCCACTGGTCTCATTCCTGGGGAGTTATTACGAGCATGTCCCACAGGGAAGACCCAGGACATTCTAGCGGGACTATGCTTTTCTGCTGGCATGGAGACGCCTTAGGGTTCCCCTGGCAGAACTGGAAGAAATGTAGAGTTTTTTTTCTATTATGCTTTGAATCATGCTTATAGTTTTTTTTAGTCTTTCAAAATATCAAACTATTAGTGGGATCCTATATGAAATGTATTTGATAGAAAAAAAATTTAAAAAGCTGGAAAACTTGACAGACATGACTTCTCCAAGCCATCCATCCATTGATCAATCCATCCTTTTTCTGAACCTGCACCAGGTACACCCTGAGCAAGTTGCCAGTCTGTCACTAGGGCAATTTTCCAAGTCAAAGATGAAAATCTGAAACAGTAAAATTTGGGGTCAATCAAATTTTTCAAACAAAAATGAGATGTCAACATATAAGACATGACATAACCTGCACTGTTTAACTGATGTGCGAGGGATGAAGAAGAACAAAAATCTCCATCTTTCTTTTTTTTTGTTTTTTACTTTATATAAAATATTGCTTGTTACAAAACAAGCAACAGAAGATTTCTTCTTCTTTTATTTCAGGTTAACTGCTATGACCAATTGTCCGACAGCTCCATGTTTCTCCGATTTTAAACCGATTTCCCTCCAGTTTGCACATTTGTTTGTAAATCTGTGCTGTCGCTTGAAAACAGTCTGTTGACAGCTTCAGCACTAAAGACCACGAGTTCACTGCTGACTTTTGGCTAGATCTAGCTAAAAATGCAACAATATCAACAAAATAAAGCTAAGGAACCCCACAGACAGTGTTGCTAAATTTAGTAGCTCTTCAGACCCACACATGGATTTTTAACTTTTTCTGGGGTTGGAGACTTTTGGTGACTTTGACGCGAGGTCTGTGTTGGGCACTTTTTTCAAAGAGCAGTAATGGATGCTGCCCTGCTGTGTTGCTGCAGAGACCATAAAGTTTAAAGGGCAAATCATTTTTCATCTTCATGCAGCAGTACCTCGCAGCTGCAGTCAGACCAGAAGGATGCTCTCTGCACCATACGGACCAGACGGAAAATGACAGAAACTGCTTCCGCACCAAGATCCCAATTCAAGCGGATTACTAATTTAAAAATGCAGACGACACAAGAAAACAGAAGGATCAGAAATCAATATGTAAACGAGGGCATCCATTTAGTTTGAAATCACTTTAACAAAGACTTTCTGCTGGATAAAGAAGAGGCACATCCAAATGTAATAAATGTCATAAATAGAAAATAAAATGGTAGAAAAGAAAAAATAATTTGTAACCAGGCTTAACTAACGATTATTTTAATGGAAAGTTAGACTTTTATGATGTCAGTCAACAGATAAATGCTCCCTTCCGAAACCATTTAATTGTTAAAGGAAATTCACCATTGACATATTTTGATTAACTTTAACGCCATCGGGCGATATTTAGGCGTTATGTCCTTTTTAATTAAATAGCACTTTCTTTTTGAATGCATTTCAAAGAAGAGAAAGAACGGCACTGTAAAGCTGTGTCATTGGTTTTATTAAGAACAAGTGTTATTTTTTATTGAAAAATTGTGGATTGTTAAAAGGGAAATTAAAATCCGTGTCAGCAGATCACAGTCTCTTAACATTTGGAACCTGGTTCTAAATTTAATTTTTTTCTCAAAATTTTCCCAAATTTTAAACTCTATTTCCATCCGTCTCTCATTGCTGTTTGTTTGCGGCTCTCCTCATCTCTCGTGTCTATACACTATACACCCCCCCAGCACCATCTTTTCCAGGAACTGGTCTGGATCAGGTTCCTGCAGATCAATGGAGATCTGGGTCTGCAGCGTTTACGTTATCGTTGCCAGTATTAATGCTCTTTTAATCTGCTTGGGATTACAGCCATCGATTCGTGACATCCATCCGCTCACACGGCCAAGCCCAAACTGCTGGGTAACGCACATACACATTTACACTCATCTCAACACGAAGGAAACACATCCACAGACACATTTACAGTCTCTAAAATGACGTGTGAGAGAAAATAACCTGAGAACCAGAGAGGCTTGGAAAAAAAGCTCAGATTCCTTGTTTATGTTTAGCCTCTCTGACCAATCATTTGATTGATCACTTCAGCACGTTCACATGCGGAGAGCTGGTGACTGAGACTCAAAGAGCAGAAATTCAATTCAGGATTGAAAAAAATTGATTAGTTTTTCACTGTTTAATTTTTCAGACAATTTTTTTATTTCTAAAAACCTTTTATTTCTAAAAACAAATAAAAAAGTATTTTGATCAAGTTAATGTACTAAAGCACCATTTTACAAGCAAGGTTGTCTGAAACCTCTGCAGGTGATGCAACAGGTGCAAAAATAACAATAAACAACATATATGATATATGTTCACAAACATTCTTTTAAATGATTATAGACTGATTGCATTTTATGGTATTACAACGTTCCCTTCACACCAATACAGCAGGAAGGAAATTGTATTTACTTTCAGGTTTATTTGAACAGAGCCTGTTTTTGACCGTGAAACGTGCCTGCAGTCTGATAGGTTTGTCCTGCCTGCTGTCGCTCATTTCCCCTCTGGACAGAGTTATTTTATCTGCACTGTGACACCAATACTAATGAAGCTGAGAGAGGAAGAGAGGAACAAAGAGAGCAACAAGCATGTGATAAAAACAAGGCAAGTGCACAAAATATGCAAAAGACAAAACAAATGCTTGGAAAAATGATGAAGCTAGATGAATTACAAGACAGATGTCAAAATTAGAAACACCAAACGGAAACACCGCCGAAATATGTGTCATTGTTTTTGCTATGAGAAAGTGTTTAGATCAAATCTACATTACAATAAATCCTCAAACCTAAATTAGACAAGCACGCGATCATGTTTCCTTTCAGATTCTGAATTGCAGATCTGTTGGCTGCAGTTTATACATGGGTTTAATTTAGGATTCAAATACATTAATCTGAGTCAATGAGAATATTTTTTAATTGAATTTATTAAATTTTCACTCCGATCATCTTTTGATTTATTTTCAAAGTGTTCCAAGTGGTCTTTTAATTATGATTATGCAGTTTTAAACCAAAATCAAAAAACCTGTGTCGTTTTCTCGGGCATACAGTAGTTTCTGCAGAGCGGCAGGAGTTCAATAGAAATTCACCTATGAGTTGTGAATGGAACTGTTGGGACAACCTTGCCCCCATTTCTTACCATCCTTCTGTTTTACATGCTCTGTCTTACAGCCCCTCACAACCCCAACCAAACATAGTGATGCAACAAAAGAGCCGAGCAATATAAGAGCTATCCAGCAGTTTTGATTCAGATTCCAGCCCAGGTGAGGAAAACTAAGACGTACATGGATCTATTTGTCTGCAAGTGGATGCATCAGAATGGAGCGGAGCAGAGACTTTGGCCCGCCCAGCATATTTTCTACATAAAAAATAAAATCATTTTCAAACAGCAGTTATACAATTTTTGAGCAATTACATTAAAGACAACTGAGCTATTTAAAATTGAATGTATTTTCAAGAGGTCTCTATCGGGGCAACTCACATGCCAAACAAATGCACTTTGCATTTTGTCTCTGTATTAAAATTTTAGGCAGGATGAGTAATGGCTTACATTTCCTTTTTAGGCCCAAATTAACATTATGTGGCTTTATAAAACAAAACCATTTTGAATCCTGCATTTCTAATGATCCGCATGCCAAGGTCTTTTAAACATAATCTTTAAGTCTTTTTAAAGATTTGAAAAGATTTCTTGTTTTTTTAAAAGATTTTTTAAAGATCTGAGTTGTCTTTCCATTTTGTCTACAGACGTCTTCTCTTTAAAGCCTAGTTTGCTCCTGACATCCAAACAATAACTGATGGATTTTGATTGTTTTGGAGTTTGTTTAAAGTTTTCATGGTGTAATTCACCCCCATTTTCACTGCTATATCAATCAAACTTTTATTATTTCAATGTTTAGTCATAACATTTTTGACTTTTACATCTCAAACTTTTCCATTGCACTCATGCTAAAACAAAAAGTCCTCGTGCCTTTCTGTTGTGCTTTGACATTGGCATTGTTGTCGCCCGCTTCTCGGCAAGTTTGCTATCCAAAGAAAGGATGCAATTAGCTTTTTATTCTGTTCTTGCTTCTTTTCAGTTTCATTCTGTTGCTATGGTTACCCTCATGCACTGGTGGACTATTCTACTGTCTTGGGAAGGGGGGTGAGACTGTGAGGGTAAATCCTGCAAATATGCTAACACTCCACTAAATGCAACCATATTTAGGCATTTGGAACAGGGATTATTAAAAACATCAAAAGTATGAAAACATTTCGCTCAAATTTCCTCATGATACATTAAAGTCAACCATTGGGCTATAGTCTGTCTGACGGCAATTCTACTTTGAAAAGAGAGCTTAGGACATCCATGTAGTCATTTAACAGGCCGTAACTTTGACAATGTTTTTGTTTTTTTCACAAAACGTGGCATTAAACATGAAAGCTAGACTGATAGAAAAAACTGAATCAGTGAAGGTCATCGTGGATGTTTTCTCTCAAGAAAAAAAATATTTTGAGAATTGTTTTTTGCTCATTTTTGTGAGGATGGAAAATATTTAGCCGACCATCCGGAATTTGTGCTTTTGTAAAGAGATAGTTTCTTGATAATTTAGATAACATGAAGAATGGTTATTAGAACTGTAGCATTTATGTTGATGAAAAACCCATTAAAAAGACTTGTAACTCCACATGCAATGCAGCTAAAAAATGAATCAAAATATGACTGAAGAGAGATTCTGCAGCTACTTGCAAGTGCAGAGCTTTGCCTGCATTCTCTCAGCATCCCGCCATGGCTTCTGAGTCGAAGTGTCACGTTTGATTTGACCGCCCTAATAAAGCCGTGACAGACCCATTTTCTCCTCTGAACCCCATCCACTCAGCCGGCCAAGTAACACTTCTTCTGGCCTAACACTGCTGGGGCTCACTAATTGGTGTGGGCAGTCTAAAAAGGAAAGTCACAATGCAGCTGCTCTCATAGATTGTTCTTACTGGTCTACAGCATCTCAAGCATCAGCATTAGGAGATATTTGAGGGACGTCTGAGGGCATTTATGCTCTTACACCACAAACAGAACTGCAGACAGGTTGAAGATGTTTGTTGGATTTCATACAGGTTCCTGCAGGCATAGAGGCTTTCTTTCAGACATGTGACAGCTCCCTCTAAAGCTGAAACTCACCTTTTTAACGTCTCACTGTCCAGGCTCTAAAACTACTATCGACAGTATAAGACAGGATATCACAGCATCTGTCAAACCTCCAAACACCGACACAAACAAACATCACAAGTCTCCTCTTTGTAGCCTGAAATCCATTATTGTGGATCGATAGCAGTCTGTGCATATGCAAGAGGTCAGGACAGAAACCTTGAAAACGAACACAAGTTGTGTTCCCACAGTCTGGAGCAAAAACACACCCACACGCGCACACACACAGGAGCTGCTGGTAATCTGCGTTATAAGGCAATGTCCGGATCATTAATAATGCACTGTGTCTGCTCACAGCAGGATGCATAAAATGGAAAGGATTTAGGCTCTGGAATTCAGATTTTCTGCACAATTTGGTTAAAGTAGAGATTTCTCTGTTACCTCAAATGCTGTGATTGGTTTTCAACATTTCTGTTAACAAGCAGACTCTTATAGAGTATTCCTCATGCTAAGTGTAAGCCTAAAACTAATAAAAGGGAACTAAACAAAAACATAAATAATTTAGCTCTGAGCAATGCAATTCCTTCTAGATACTTAGAGAGAAAGAAAGATAACACTTGCATGAAACTGGATCTAAAGTGCAAGAGGAGCAAGAAATGTTTTAACTTGTCAATGATTTAGAAAAAATAGAATTGATAATCAACAAATGCACAAATAAAGAAGTTCTGCAAAGTGTTTTGATTGAGCTAAGAGAGGTATTAATGCTGCAGAAGAACAAAAACACCAATAAAACAAGGCTTTTTAATGACACTGGGTTGATTTGCTGCAGGTTCACCTGCAGCCACAGGATCTTCATCCAAACAATGGACTCCTCCCCCCTCGCCCTTCCTCCATTTTGGCTGGTTAACCCGGCTGCGAGGTGAAGAAGAAGTGAAGTGAGCAGACCGAGGCGGGTCATGCTGAGATTCCCATCAATAATTCATTGGGCCGCTGCTGCCTCTGCTCTTGTGTTCAATTCCCCTGACAATCACATAATACCTTCCCCCAAAAGAGAGGGATGGGGGGGAGTTAGAAGGAGAGAGGTCTGCAAAAAGGAGAAAATGATAAAAGGGGGAAACCGATTGGAGAAAGGATAAAAGAAGGTATATAGGCTAAAAAAGATCATTGTTTTAGCTTTATGAGCTTTATAAAGGACTTTGGCTTTTTGTGATGAATTATAATGATTGCATGCAGCCAAGCACATGTGGAGTCAACACAGAGGTTGCAGAATTAAAGAAAGATAGACCCAAGAAGGCCCGTCATATTCATGAAAAACATTGACCAAAAATGAAAAGGGATCCTTCAGCGTTCAGCGGCATAATGCTGGATAATGACAGTGGGACTAAGAAATACACACGTGAAAAAATAGCTCCATGCTGTTCTAACATTATATTCAGATGATCAGGACAAAACCTTTAACCTACTCAACCCATCACACATTCTCCTCCTTCACGGCAGACAGCACTCAGGAGAGGTGGGCTTCCTGCTGAGACCACATGGCCTCCACCAGACCAGAGGAGAGAAACACTGAACTCGACTCCTCCTGGTCAAACCTCAGCTGAACACAACTGAAAGGATGTTTTTGCTTCATTTCCACAAATAGATTTTTCCTTCACTCAATGAGAATCAATCAACCAATTTAAGTTTATCACTTCACCACAACCTAAGCTGACCACAGTGCTTCACACCAGTAAAACAAACCAATGCATCGACAACCTATAAAAACATATCAATAATACAATCAGATCTCAAAAGTAATAATCCAATGACTGCTTGGTTATTAAATGACAACATAAAAATGTTTCAAGTTTTTATGTCTTTGTTCCGTAGTATTTTTAGTTTTTTTTTTTATAAAATAAATATGTGCTGTCTTTATGACAGGAAAATATAAAACCCCAAACAAAACAAGTGCTTAAAAAAACCACAAAAATAATATTTTTTGAAAGTTTTTGTCTTTATTTGTGTTTGTTAAACAACAAAAAAATGACAGCAGTAAACTATCCATGTATTCAGCATTGATTCACAGAATAATTCACTTATATAATGATCTAGAAGAAAATAGCGTTAGATTCAAAGCAACCGAATGCAGTCTGATTGAAGTGAAGCCATTTCTACCTACAGCTATGTAGATGTTTACTCAGAGAAGAGATGTGAGCCGTGACAAGAGAAGCAATAGGATGTAGGATCTGCAATCATACATCTAGAATATTGAAGAATAGAAGTGATAAAGTAGAATATATAGAAGTCATGAGTCAGAGGGAAAATTCAAGTCCTCTCATCCCCCACAGTGCTGCTCCTTAGCCCACCTGGGGGTCAGAGGAGTGTTTGCTCCATCTATTGTCTCAGTGTTGCTGCCCTGACTTATGACCTCGGCTCTATTGGATGCTTGTAGCAATGCTGATCTTGGAAATTGCTGTTTCTGTTTCTACAGTCAGTCTGAATTCAACTGGGTAAGAGACGACAATGAAAAGAGATTGATTTTTTTTTCTCAAACTAAACAAAATAAACCCCAGCCAAATTTTTCACTTTTTTAAGAGGGTAAAATAGAGCCATACAGTTCCAGAACAGAGTCAAGAAGAAACTTCAACTCCAAAAATGTCAAAGAGTTACTGCAATACGATCTGAAGGCAAAAGAAACAGATGGAGAACAAAAAAGGTTTCCATTCCAGGTTTTTTTCCTGCTACAGCAGTTTACGACAAACAGAGAACCCAGTTTATTTGCTTAATCATCATGTTCAAAAAATTGACCATAGTTAGAAAATAAGATGAATAAAAATATAACTTTGTGAGAGGCTTGTGACATATGAATCAGGCCAGAATGAGAAGCAGGCACACACCTGGTGCTCAAAGTCCCTTCAGAGAGGTTCCCTCAACATACCACAAAAGGAAAGCAAAAAACATCACACAAAACAACAAGCATTTACAACGGAACTGATGTAGAGTAATTCAAGATAGTTTTAGTTTAATTCCGCTCAGATCACACCAATAAGACCAAGTGGTGTCAATTGCCTTTTAATGATAACCATGAGCATCAGATTGCATGAAAACATTTTGAGCGTCTTCCTCAGCAGAAATGCCAGCAGTCCTCAAGCAGCCTTCTATATGTATTCACTGGGATGACTGCATATTAAATGACTTATTGTTATGTGTCAATGACTTTATGACAGTAATATCTCATTAAGAAACAAACAGGAGTGCATCTGGGAGTCACAAATGTGAAGACTAACTAACGAACGAACTAACTATGCATTTCACAATAAGAAGAAACAGGATTGTTATTAACTTATGCTGCCCTGCTATTTTCATTCCCGGAATGGTTACATAAAAAAAGAAGATTTTCTTTTCCTTCTCTTCTTCTTTTTCTAACTTCTCTCAAATTATCCAACTACTGAGTTCTGATGTATGTCCAAATATTTCAAGAGAATAAGGGAAGACAATATGTAGATTAGAAATGATTTAACTTCATGAGAGGAAAACAAACCATCCAAATGTGTATGATCCTTTTGTAAAAAGTCTTTACACCCTTGCTAAATCTTGAGTGAGCTGTGGTTAAACATTTTGGTTTTTTTTACCTTGCCAAGGGCTGAATCTAATCAGGCCTGCTAATACATAAGACATAACTAACAGGAACTGAAGCAGCTAAAAAGTTTCAACAACAAACACATCCTGCTGCCCCAAAGAACCACAGTGAGAGCTGTCACCCACATGTGGAGAAAACCTGGAGAGCTTTCTCAAGGCCGACCAAAATGACTCCTAGAACACAATGAGGGCTCATCCAGGAAGTCATGAAAGAAGCAGAAGAACATGGAAAGGAGGTCAGGCCTCACTAAACTCTGTTCACGTCAGAGTTCGTGATTACGCAGAAAGAAAGAGACTTTTGGATCAACATGGGTGAGTTCAAGGAGCAAGAACACAAAGAACAAAAAACAGAACTTTCTGGAAGGTATGCATCTGCAGGTAAACTAACACTATTAGAGAGTGAAAGATGGTGGTGAGAGTGTGATGGTCTGGGGCTGCTGCTTGCTGATTCCATCACTATCTGACCTCAAGGATGAAACACTTGAACAGCAAGACAATGATCCAAACGGATGCTCACCTCTGGATGAATCAGCATAAAACAAAAAAACTAAAGATGGGACAGAAATTGAAATCTGACAAAGTTTCAGAATCAGTTCTCACCATTCGAGCAGTGCCACACATTTCCCTCCTCAAACAGACTTCTTCCTTCAGGTTTTTGCCCTTTCTGAAGAGTTTGCATGCAGCTTTCTTAAGAGTTGTGTGTCAGATGCAGTGACACAGAGGATGAGCGGCATGACACGTAGACACACCCATGTCCTCTGTACCTCCACGGCATTTGGTTTTTCTCTCCCACTGTGTTTTTCTGTCCTCCAGTGGTCAAATAAGCATGTTATGTTAAGCTCAGTGATAGAAGAAAGCACTGCACTTTAAAGATCAAAATACAACTTAGTAGTGAACAATTAGGTGTGCATGTACGCTGTTAGTTATAATTGTCAGAATCAGTATAGTGCAGGTAAAGTAAAAAGTTCTGCTCAGACTGCTTAGCTCTCCCAGCAGGAATATAAAGAAAATAGTTTTAGAACGACTGAGCGATCAGGCTTTGCTTTGAGAGCAGTGTGAATACAAGAGTTAATGTTAGAGAGAGGGGGAGTCAGGCTCAGAAGGAAAGCAGACGAGTGCATCTCACTCAGATGGAGAGGTCCACAACGCTGTTCTGTGACATTTTACAACACACCGGGGAGCACAGATGCCAACACTCCTTCTCTTCCCTCAAGCTTCTCCCTCCACTGTCATTCCCGTCATTTCCCATTAACCCATGCCGTCAAACAGCGCTCCTGAAAATCAAGGAGGCCCTGATGAAATTACAGTCAAGTTCTGCAGAGATAATCTCATCCACATCAGGGATCCACTCATCAATCCAGCCCCCCAAAAAAGATACCTGAAGACTTCTTAAGGAGCAGTTGTTTGGAAAGCTGTGGAAGTGTAGGAGAACTGAGCAAATGTACTCCGATTACTCCTTTCAAGTCAAAGTTACTCCTCAACATTTGAAAACCCAAATGGACTGAATGATAAATAAACTGGAGAAATTAAAAATAGGCAAATATATTTTTGTTTCATGAGCAAATATGATTATTTCATTATTTAGACATCCATGTGAAATGAATGAATACTATCCTGTAGGATTACCAAGAACATATCATTGGAAAAATAAATAAACAGAAAACAACGTGCAGCACAGAATAAATGGGGATCAAAGGCAAAGCGTCTGTAAAAAAGGCATAGTAGGACTCTCCTTTTCTCACACATATTAGTTCCTGTTTTAGTTTATAATTTCAAATGTACTTTTACTTATTTAAATTTTATAAACATGTATTTATTTTTATTCCAAAATTTATTTAACATTTGGAAATGAAACTTAGTTTTATACCCCAAATTTGCTGTTTCCATTGCATGTAACGAGATTTCCAAAATGTCACAGGAGAAATAATAAGTGGCAGGCCTTCTGTGACAGCAGCTAACTATTGCTCCATTATGTAAGGTAAAAACTCTCACTGCAGACGCTCAAACTCTCTGAAAATCCTTTAACCTGAAGCTTTTTGTTATTTCAAAGCTTTGCTGTTTGTGGTTTATTGTTATTGCATGTCTAAAATCACATTTTTAGCTCTATATTTCATCAAAAGCCTTTAAAGAAATGATTTAGCTCTTTGATTTAAAATAAAAAGATTACAGAATGCTCTTAAAGTATTGATTATTTTACCAAAAAATATATTTTATCTTTGTTCAATATGTACAGAAAAGGCATATAATGTGAAAAGCCATGATTGAAAGCCTTATCATCCGAATATATTTGCCTTTTAGTCGTTTATTTACAATCAAAATTTATATCCTCAGAATAACAGAAAAAATAATTGTAACAAAACTTCAGGTCAGTTTTGTCAGCATATTTTGTTTTAAATGTTTGTTTAAAAATTAATAAATATAATTAAAAAGGCCCGTTTTTATAGGTTTATTCTGACTGTTTTGTATGCAACACCCGTTTTTTTTAAATGTACAAACAACAAAAAACAACATAAAAGATTTAATTAAACTACTGCTACGTGTTTGTCAAAAAAGTAACATTCCTAAAAGGTCCAAACTCTCCTGAGTGTATTTGCACAGCAGGTTAAAACTATGTGAACAAAAGCTCTCCTGTGTCCTCATTAACTGTTACAACTCGGAAAAGCGTCCAACAAAAAGCCTTCTATTAACTCAGCATTTATTTATCATAAGAATGGTATAATAAAAAGGGGAAACTGAACATATAATGACAACAGTATTTAGAAAATAGTTTTTTTCTTTGCTCAACAGAGTTTAATGAAAAAACAAACAAAATAATTCGCTTAAACATTGAGGTAAAACATCCGCAACCAATCTTTACATCTTCCTCATTTTAATAAAATGTTTGATTACGAATAACAAAAAAAAAAAACTTTTGTTTGCAGTCTGAGCGTTACTGGAAATAGGTTTAAAAAACTCAAAGACAAGACATTTGGATTTATAGTTTTCACGGCAGAAACAGTCCGACTAAAACATAAATGCAAACGTGGACTCCTTTAAAAATGACTGAACTGCTCAAAGATCAGACTGTCTGTGGAGTCTCTGTTTGAATGCTCTGCAGAGATTTGACACTCAAGCTATGTTTCTGAAACGAACACGGTGTGTTCCTAAAAAGCCAACTCAGTTGTCCAGTGCAGAGCGCAAAGGCGCGCATGCAGGAGCGCTGCAGTCTGCCGCAAACAAAAGAGGCTCCAAGCGGGACAGGAAACTGGGTCCTCACTAGAGGGGGCCCCAGACCCACCTAAACACCTCCCGCTCCACCAAGACCGCACAACCGAACACTCCCTGAGCCTCTTTGTGCCACAGATCAGCCGCGCGCACCAGGGCGCAGCGCGCCTTCACCACAGCCAAACATTATGATGCGATTTACATAAAGTATCTGTGAGGATAATCACTCACTTCCTCCCGAATTCAATAAAGAAAACCAAACAGGCTGTAAGTGCTTTCTGGGATTGTCTGGACACATTTTGGGAGCGCTCAAATGGATTTTATGGAGCACTGCCATTCATTAAAAATGCCGTTTTCCTCTCTGACGCGCAGGGACAGGAAATAAAACCCGGCCTGTCAGTGCACACAGAAGAGGGGCTGTGGGAGGGAAACCCCGTGACCTTGTCATTTCCTATCGATCCCCTTTTTGTTATTGATCAATAATGGTAATCACAACAGCAGCGATTCTAAATAAATCCCGCTCACCTAGTAAGAGCGGAGGGCCGAGGAGGCTGTGAAAGGCCAAAACAACCCCCACAAAACTTTCTGGATCTCTTCAGAAAGATTTCTCTTGTTTTTCTGTTCCTACCTGCCAGTCTGAGGGCCGACATCCTCTGGAACTCGGGCTCCTGCAGCCACTTCCACATCCTCCTGAAAGTCTCCCGGCCTGACTTTAGTTTACTCCAGGGTTTGGGGTTCCTGAGGAGGTCCGACAGGGTCCCCTGGGACCGGCACAGCACCCTTTGAGCGAAGATGGCCTGAGGGATGCTGTACCTCTTCAACTCTGCCGTGATCCTCTGCGCAACCTCTTTGGTGTTGATTTCCTCCAGCTGACCAGAGCTGTTACCCCCTTGCGTCCCCGAGGAGGAGGGCGGTCTTTCTCGGGTGGAAGCCAACACGGGCCCGTGGGATGGAGACTGGAGGTGGGGGTGGTGGTGGTGGCCCGCGGAGGAGGCGGCCGGGTGCCCCGGGTGGTGCATGCCGTTCAGGTGTGGCATCATCCCGGCGGCCGGGCCACCGAGGCCTCGGTGCTGGTGGTGGTGGTCCCCTCTGGCCAGCATGGACGCCGTGTGGTGCGCGTCAAAATTAAGCATCTTGTCGTGTCCGCCGTGCGTCGTGGTGCCGTAGTTGTGGAGACCCTGCTGGGTGCTGTGGATGGAGCCCAGACCGTTTCCCAGCACCGGGGACAGGCTCTGACCCATCCCGGACATGTGGTCCTTGTGGTAGGGGCTGTAGATGTTGTTCATGCCCGGCAGTCCCCGCTCGTCCCGCATCAGAGTAAAGCTCCCGCTCACGTTCCCGGAGAGACGCTGGTGGTGGTGGTGGTGGTGGTGGAACTTGTCTGACACGGTGGAGATGGGGGGCAGCGGCTGCAGCGGCGTCAGGGTGGTGTAGGTGCCGCTCATCCCCATCCCGGGAGAGGAGGTGTCGCAGGGCACGCTCATGGCGTGGTGCAGCGGCAGCGACAGCTCCGGCCGGTACTCCGCGCTGCCGTCCAGGATGCTGGCCATGCCGGACACCATGGCCGAGCGGGAGGACGCGGCAGCGGCGGCTAGGTCCTGGTGTATCCGCAGAGTGGACGCCGCCGCAGCCGCCGCCGCTCCGGGTCCCCCGGCCGCCACCGACGAGCCTCCGCGGCCGTGATGCGGGCTGTGGCCGCTCATCAGCTCCGCGTCAGGGGCCACGGAGCTCACCGACACCCCGCCATGCAGGCTGCCAATGCCGTCCATTGTCATGTCCGTGTTCATGGCGTACGCGTCCAGGTCCTTGGCCAGGCATCGATAGGCGTTAGTGTAGGCAGTCTTCATTCATCTGTCCTCTCAGTCCATCAGGGGGAGCGCAATTCTTTCTCCTTCTCCTCCTCCTTGCTCGCGCCGGGATGGGTCAGCAGCCTTGCTCCCGCTTTCTCCTCACTCCTCCTGCGTCCTCCCAGGTTGTCTCTTTGTGTCTTCTCCCCGGAGTGTGCGCATGAAAACGCCTTTCTTATCTGGATCGTACGGGCCTGTGCGCCGGCTCCCCCATATCCAGCCCTCTCCTCCTCCTTTCTTACTCTGTGCTTCAGCCGGGAGCTGTCCACTGTCCCCTAGACGCGCCCTCAACCCAACCTGCTGAGGGGAGAGGAGAGCAACAAAGAGGCTGGCTCAGAGGGGCCTCACCCTCGAGACTGACGGGGGGATCAACCAATCAAAGGTGGATAAAAAGACCGGAGGGGCGGGGCCGTGACTCTGTTAACCAATCAAGTCGTCTGTTGGCTTTAGAGGTTCTGACAATGAAGCAGCTCTGACTGAAATTTAAGAAACACCTTCATTGTATGGTACATCTAAATGATGCTGATGCTATGATCAGTTTACGCACAAAAAGACAAAACTTACTCCAGTCTTTTCTGGAGAAAGTTTACTCCTCTCAGTCTTAAGTCATGTTTATGTTCTCCTACATTTAAGGATATATCTATTTTTAAAGACATATGCTCATCCAAAAAAGATACAACTCAAAACTTTCAAATCGGTCTTCAGGTAAAAGTTGCCCATTCTGACCAGGAAGTTCACACATTTGCCACAAACAGAGGAAGCTGCTCTTTCTCTTCATCTCCAAGAAGCTATTTGCCTCACAGGCATCATTAAAATTTGATCCCATCTCAGCCCTCATCTCATCACCTGCTGCTTGTGTCTGTTGAGCAAAAGCTTAAGGAAAAAACACGTAATAAATACATGATCAAACTACAGCGAGCTCTGTAAAACAGCAAATCTCCAAAGTGAAGCTGTGCTCCTTTTTTCTCACAAGTGGAAACATTTGGAAGGAGATCAGACTCTTTCTCACCACAGAAAGTAAGTACAGCACTAAGTGATCTCGAAGGTCTGTTCTCTTCACTGATTCTTGAAACAAAGTGCTGTTGTATAATTTAAAGTACCTTAGTACAAACATACACTTTGTGTGTGTGTGTGTGTGTGTACAGGTATATATATAAATACATATAATACACCCAACAAAATTCATTGCATTTATAAAATCTTGAAATTCACCATTTTATAAATGTTATGAAGTTTCCTTAAGTTTCTTTTAGAAGTTAACTTTTATGAGTATTCATTGTGTGTGCGGTCATGGTGGGGTGGGTTTTATTTGAATTTCTGTCTTTGTTCTTAATTGTAAAGCGCTTTGTATACAAGTATGAGAGGCACTTCTTTTAAATAAGGTTTGATTTGAATTGTTTTGCATCCTTTTCATTTATTTTTTTTGGAAAAGTTTAACTGTTTCCTTTTAAACTAGGATCGTTTTTGTGTATTTGTGTACAGTTGTGCTTAGTTCATAAAGTGTGCGTGTGAACAAAGGAAACTCAGAGCACACTAACTAACCCTGTGTGAAAAGTACATTTACATGCCAGTATTTGAGCCTAGAGCAGTGCTCCTCAGAGGAATTCACTTGTGAACAGGAAGGAGAATTTCATTGGAGGATTCAGTTGTGTGTGAAGCACCACATTTGTACACAAAGAGAAAACACACACTGATCTGCTGGGAGTGCTAACATGTGGGCCAACTACACACAAATGCTCCCAATCTGACACTTTTGACACTGAGTTTTTCTCCCATAGATCCCATTCACTCAGGGGAAGGGGTTTCATCTCTGGTTTGCACGGATTGTCTAATTTTCCTCTTGATGATCCATCACACCTCCTGAACAGGAGAAACATCTTGACTGCAGGCTGAGTAGTCAAGTTCATTCTCTCTGTGAGCTTTTTTTCAAGATGCAGGTCTGACATTGTCCTGGTGAAATAAACCCAGATATCTTGAGAGGAGGTTCTGATTTGTTATAGTGATTTGACCTGTTTAAAGCCACTTAAAACACAAACCAAGCCAAACATTTGTTCTCCTTAAATGTAAAGTAGGAGCTCATCTCAACTCAGTCCAATGTTCTGCTCATCTGAGATGGGTTAGCCAGCATCATGGCAGAGTTTGGACAGTGGGATAAACGCCTTTTTTCCCCCAACAAAACTTCTATGTCGAATAAAAGATAAAACTGTAACTTTGTTGCTCCTGCAAGAAGGATCCTGCTTCCAGCAGGCGTTTTCTGACTGACTGTAACTCACAATCTCCCAGAATCCCTTGTTTTACTCTCAGCTTTGTCCTGCACAGACACTCACCCTTCTGAAGCCTGGTGATAGTGTGCATGTAAAGTCTGTTTCTTTGCTGGTTGATCTTTTCCTACACCTCAGCTGTCAGGGTCAAGAGCCAGTGTTTCACAGTTTGACCTTAGCTCTGTGCATGACGTTTTTTTAAATGTTTTTCTGCCTCTTAACATGTTGAGGTTTGCTCTCTGAAGTACCCAAACTCCTTCAGTGAAAATGTTGATGAATAAAGATAGTGAACATGATTTTATTTTAGTTTAAAAAAAGAAAAGCTGCTGCGTTGCTGATGTTATGTGATGTGAGGTAAGATCTTTAATGGGATCAAACTCTTGCAGTTTGACAAACAAAGATTTAGTGAGTCTTCAAAATGGTTTTCTCTTCACAAACGACATGTAAACATCCTGACATGTTCTTCAGCTGTGGGAAGAGAAGAGAGAAGATTCAGCATTTCAACAAGCAGAATGAGGTTCAGTCTGCTGGGTGTGCAGAGCTGTGCATGCGCAGACGGCTGCAGTGTAACGGACATGTTGGGATGTTATCGACAGTCTCCGGTGGAGTGATAACGTGGGAGCTGCTCTGAGAGAACATCATGGCCTGCAGCTTGTTCACTTTACAATTCATTACACTTTGAAGGGCAAATCACAGCTGAAATACTCTCTGTCTGTCTGCTTCCCTGACTCTTTGGTTCATCACCAAGAAAACAGTCATAAAGACACAAAGAACTTCACATTTTAATTTTTATTTCAGATGTTTATTTAGCATTTTTAAAAGTCTAGATTTAATAGCTTTAACATTTTCTGATTTTTTAACATTTAAAAAATCTTATGCTTTTCTTCCTTCACAAAAAGTGTATTTTTCTTTTAAAGTTCTTCAGAAAAATTCATCAGATGGATTAAAAACAGAAAGTGAAGCCACTGTAACCGAAAGTTCTTTAGTTTCTAACAGATAAAAACACAAGTTTGTCTCACGTTTAGGATTATTTCACTTTAGTATGTGATAGCATATAAAACTCATGTTGTTGCCACATAAGTCCCATCTATATTGTTACAGTATTTTTCAACAGTGCAGATTGCCAGTGAATCCTATGTGCTGATCCTCAGTGTGCAGAGTAAAACTGTTTCTTGATGTTTTAGCAGAATTTTAAATTGTTTCTCCAAAAGGCTCCTCAGGGATGGCTGATGGTTTGAGAAGAGCAGAGGATGGAGGAGATGCAAAAGGAAAAGAGGAGGAGGAGCATGCTGGGTAGTTGGGCAGATGTTGCTTTGTTTAAAGATTGTTGTGTAATTAAGGACAGAAGAGCAGAAGCCTGACCCATTTTCTCCTTTTGATCAGCTGTCAGGGAGCCAGGCAGGGGGTCTGCGCAGACACGGCCAGTGAGTCGGTCTGCTTCCTCCTCAAACTTTCAGCTGTCTTGGTTCAGGAAAACCTGCAGGTTTGGTAAAAGGCGGTGTCCTTTTAGAGCTCCACCTGATGCTGCACATAACAGCTGGTGGGAGTGAGGGAAGTGAACAAAGGACAAAGTTGCAGGAAGGCGTAAGTGTTGCAGCAGACTGAGGAAAAAGGAGAGCAGGAGGGGGCGAAAGGTAAGGAAAAACGGAGAGCAAGGAAGCAAGAAAATGGAAGTAATGGGAAGTGGAGTGGGAAGATGGGGGAGGGAGGCAGCAAAGGAGCAGCTGCAGGGGGAGGAAAAGAAGGCAGAGGAGGAAGTGACAGAGTTAGGAGTCATTGTGGCAGAGGAAAACAGTCACATCTCTGCCAGAACAGGACCCTTGAAACGATGTCTGCAGCCAGTTTTCCAAAACATCACTCCACTCGGAGCAACTCCAGCCCATCTTCACAGAAAAACACATCCAACACATCTAAAGTCATAAGAAGACTTTTATTCTGATGCTGTTGAAAAAAAAATCTCTAAAATCAAATGTGTCAATGTTTTTCACTTACATACCACATACCTGTCTTTCCAGAGCAGACACATTTACAGATGTCATCGACTCAAAATGCTTCAGATCCAGGTTAGATATCTGGACACGAAGTGAGATTCATGTCCAGATATGTTTCCTAATGTCCCTGATCTTTCACTCAAATTTGTTCCTTTTCTAAAATGTTTTAAAAATTGTTATATTCTGCCACACTGTTTACCACTGAAGTCAGCTGCTGAAACCTTCTTTTCTATGAAAACATGCAATAGGATGTTTTTGACTGTTGGGTTTTTTACCAGTCTGGAGTAATACTAATTTAGTCTTTCCATTTCTCTATTATTATTCTGAAGTTTTATTTTGGAAATATTTTTTACTGTCTTGTTTTTAATGAAAATGATTATTTCTAAAGTATTAGATCAGATCTTTCATTTGTAAAAATCTCAGATTGTTCCAGTTTGGATGTTCCTTCATTTGTTCTGTTCTTCTGAAAGGAAAGTAGGGGTATTTTAGGAATAACAACAAAATGAACCTAGATGGGCTCCAAAAAATGTGTTGTTTTTGGTAGCAGAGTCCTCCTGCAGGAGTTGGCAGGTTTGACAGCTCCTCTGTCTGAGGCGGTGGAGGCGCATGCTCTTCCTCTGCCTCCCTGCCTCTCTCCGTCCCGGGCCATCTGCTGGGTGCAGAGCAGCAGTATTGATCTGCAGCTTTGTGCTGGAGACCACATGCTAATCTATAGCGTTGGTAACAAACACAGCTCCGCTTTGCCTCGCATCTGTCCCACTGACTCTCGCCGCTCTGAGCTTTCAGTCTCATCTTCCCTCCCCTTCTCTCTAAATGACCCAGCAGTTTTCAGGCGGGGGTCCATCTGTCCGCCCGCAGCTCTTCCTCTTCACCCTGTTCTGGTTCATTGTCAGCAGTGAATTGAAACCCAAAAGCAGAATCATGAAGGTAAAGACGCACTGAAAGAAATCAGAATTCACTCTAAATAAAGTGTTGTCCAGTCTTAAATTATGTATACATACAAGATATACATATAAGATGCTGATTTCTATACTCTTTACTCTGTTTAAAAAAAAAGAAGAAGAAATACCAATAAATAAAGTAAACATAAATGTACATATGAATGTGAATACAAACAAATATTACTTGTCATTTTACAAAAACAATAAATGTAAAAAATGAAGGTAAAGTATTACAAAAAACAATCACATGAGAAGTCATTTGGAACAAAACATTTGCAATTTAATATTCTTTACTTTATTTAAGCACTAAAAGGTTTTGATAAAATGCACAAATATATGTGAGATCAATGTCCTCCCATAAGTAAATGTAATTTTTCAGAAAGACAGGAAAAAAAAACCGAATTAAGGTCCAAAATGCCTCAAAATTTTTAAATTTAAATACCTGTCAGAATGCAATGATTCAGCTTAAAAACTAAACTGGGTGACAAAATGGGTAAAAATTGTTATTTTTTAACATTAATAGCAAACAAAATTAAAGCAACACATTTATTTCATAAACTAGAAAATATAATTGTCGAGCCAATTTTCACCAAAAAGACAATAAATAAATTTACGAAAATTATTGAAACGTAAAAAAAGCAAACAAGTATTTCTAATAAGGTTTTTACTAATTATAAATATTGTTAAGTAGTTACATATTGAAATAATTATTTAACTAACTCACTAAATCATACATATTATTCAAATTAATAATAACAACAACAACAACAACAACAATAATAATAATAATAATAATAACAATAATAATAATAATAATAATAATAATAATACTGGTGATTGGAGTCCGGCCTTCTTCCATCTGTCTTCTCTGTGTTGTGTCTTCCCTTTAAGCTTCTGAACTTTTTGGACCTGCTGCCTCTTTTGTTGTCGTTCTGTTGGCCATGAAATCAGCTTTTAATGGCAGCACAATGGCCGCGTGTGGAGCTGACCTGCTGTATTCAAATGTGACCGCACACACTCACCAGTGTCCTGCCAGCTTTAAACAAACAGCAGCTCCAAAGGCTTTCATCTCCTGCTCTGATCAACGTGTTTGTTAGCTGTTGCTAATAGTTCGTCAGAAATTGGTTGCTTGTATAAAATCTATTCAGTCAGTATGTAGCAAATGCTTGTTGCTTTCCAGTTATGAAAAGGATTCACACTAGAAACTGGATCATTTTCTCAAAGGAAGGTTTGTGTGATTTGTGGACAGAAATGAAGCAGAACGCAGCAGCAGCTGTACAAGAGAGTGCAGAAATCATATAGTCACAGCAAAACAATCAAATATATCAAAATGCTGTCCATAAATTAGACCACAAAAGACAAAAAAAACAAAAGCACAGAGATCACACCAATGTCACCTAAAAAAAGGAACAACTGTGACCAAAATAAAATGTTTTTTTTTTGAAAAACAAACTTCTCATTTTGACAAATTACCTTCTCTGACAATATCAAGATATTTAAAGGAATTCTACATTTGAACACCGCACACCTTCCTGAAGAGTATATGTACAAGTGGTAATTAAATAAAAATAAACAGGTTTTAGAAAAAAAAACATGGCATTAGTTCTTTTCAAACAATTAAATAAAATTCAAACTATTACCTAATCAAAAAAAAGTAGTATATATATATATATATTTCACTAAATGAACAAAGAATTAGAAAAACAGAAGAAAACCAGGAGAATGCACACTGTATTGTGCATGCACACACACATTCATGCACAAACGCATAAAACAAGGCAAACACACACACCCACACAAAAACACACACACACAGCAGCTCATACTGAGCCCGATCAATAGCAGTGATGAACTTTCATGCTTCCATGTGAACTCAGTTCTCAGCAGACTGAGGGCTTTTTCCCTTAATCTCTTCACTGAGGTGAGTACTGTGTGTGTTTGTGGATCTCGGTTTCGGTGTGTGTGTATGTGTGCGCTTGTGCGCTTGTGCAAGTGTTATGCAGCGCTGCATAAATGCTCGCTGAAATACTTCAGATGGAGAGGTTCCTGCCCCTCATCTTTTCATTAGGGATCAGAGTTTTATCTGGAACTATAGAGATTCTTGTGCATGTTTGTGACATCACTCTTTAGAGTTAATTAGAAAAATGAACGACCAAAATATTTTATTTAAAATACAGGTTCACAGGTTCTAAACTGCATAAAAAGACGAGTAAAATAATAATAAAAAAAAAAACTTAAACAAATAAAGTAACGTTATAACAGACTGTTTTCCTAAATGACAGTAAATAAACCCTTACATTTTTTAAATTAAAAATTTAACTTGAATTGATTTAAGTTCTCAGAAGTTTCTGTTTGATAATTTGAAGGGTAATGTTGGAGATGAAGTGCGCAGAGGTGGTGGTGTTATCGCTGTGTTGACAGAGGAGCAGGCCAGGAATTCATCTGAACAGAGCTCACTCATTAACGAGAAGCAGAGGAGGCAGCTCTTCCTCCTCCTCCTCTTCTCTGTATAATTATTTAATGTCCTCTGCCGTGTTGCTCTTTTAATCGTAACTTTTGATTTATTGATTTGTTCTTGCCAAGAAGACATCTCTGAGTTTCACACAGATGATCAAAGAGAGCAGAAATAAGAGGAAGAGGAGCTGAGTTCATATTTTATGGCCTTCATTACAAATGACAGCAGATCAGCAACACTGCTTCACTGAGCTGAATCTGAGCTTTCTGTCAAATTCTGGTGCTTCATTATCGTGTGTTTTGGCTGGTAAATTAACCGTTTTTCATTTGTTTCATCTTGGACTCACACAGGCCTACTGTATTCATAAATATAACAATTCTGTCTTTTTGTTTTAGAGATGATGTTATCTAAAATTTTAATTTTTGTTTCATTTAAGGTAAAAATACAGACAATTACAATTATAATCTTGACTAAAACATTTTTCATCTCAATTTTAGTGCCGCTTGCAGACATGAAGCATCCAAACTTTTCAAGTTCTTGAGGAATGTTCTTGATGAAAATGTATTGTGACTTTTTGGTTGGACACCAGTTTATTGTGTCTTTCTGTCTTTTAACTGAACTGTCACAGTCATACTTTAAGGGACCACTTGAATAAAATAATGAAGGAAATTAATATAAAACATTTCTTTTACATTTAGTTTTTCTTCTGTATTTTTAATTTTGTCGTTTGAAATGTTGCTTCTTTTTGGGTTAAATTTATAGTTCTATTTATTAGACCTTTTTTGTTGTTTTTTTTCCGTGTTTTTCTAAATGTTCTTGCTTTTCCTTCTTTTTCCACTGCTATCCTCTCAATGGAGAAGCAGCTTCTTTCACGTCTGTTTTTAGTTCAGTGTCCAGTTTGTTTAAGGATGGATACACCGATAAACTAAAGTGCTAAAAGTATGAAAGTTTGCAAATTGCGTCATTCATTTGAAAGAATATCCCAATCTGTTGGGTTACAAAAGCTTCTTTGGAATCCAGCTGTGGACTCCTGCAGGGCCCCTTTGTTCTGAGCTGCTGACATGGACTGAGAGGGTCACAGGTCAGAGGTTGGCCGTCCCCAGCGCACGCCACCTGACCCCCTCATTTCCATACATGCTGACCTACATTCTGCCGACGTTTCTCTCTGCTCCTGCGGCCTGAACTCCCCTCATACAAAGATATCCATTTCAGTGAAGGAAGGAAAAATATTTTTTTTGAGAGCTGTTAAATCTTGTATTTTTATATTTATTGTGAGATTTAATGATCAGTTTCTAGATGTGAAACAACCCCCATCATCAGGACTGTTCCATTAAAAAATACCCATTTGAAACAGACTGTATTGCAGTTTAGGGGAAGTCCATGAGGAAATGTGTTCTCATCTCAGAGTCGCTCACAATGTGATCATTTAAACAGAAGATTTCAGGCTGCTTCAGCAATCAAGAAAAACAAGTGCAGAGCGCCTTTCTTTCATGTTTCCAACGGGACTGTCCTGTTTTTGCTGTTGGTGAAGGCGCCACCCAGCCGTTGACCTCTGAAGTTCAGCGGTGACCTGCCGGTCGCCACAGCCTGCCATCATCTCTGTTTGCTTTTGCAACTCCTGATGCACGCGTGCATGAACGTGCACATGAGGTTATGACAGCACGGCCAGTGTCATACCACAGGACTGAAAGAGGTTTCTGATCCAAAACCATTTTTCAGAAACCAGGTGAGGTTTGATCACAAAAGAGGATTTTGTCTAAAAAAAGTTTGAGCAAAGAAAACTTTAGAAAATAGAGACTGTCTTGTTGTGCTGAGGAACTTTTATCTCCCTCCTCTGGCAGAAAGAAACACACGAAAAACTTGTCAAAGAGTTAAATAAAATCTTAAACAATAAACTTTTTCTTGTGTGCTGCCTTCCTGCAGAACTCTCTGCCTCCACGTCATTTTGGTCCTCCTGTTCTCCTGACTCGTGTTTGTGTCTGAAGGTAAAATGGTTTTTAAAAAATTTATGACAAAAAAATTGTAGCAAATGCAACCATATACAAACAATTGATGGAAGAAAGAATAAAACAAAGAATGGCATTTTAAAATCAAATTAATTTAAGACAATAAGAAGGGAAAATTATATTTAAAGTAAATATTAAAAAAAAAACACAAATTCAAACAGTGCACACTGTGTCACTGGGATCAAACAACTACAGATAAGTTAGGAGGCAAAATTACAATTACAAACAGAGAACATGTATCCATTTGTTCTAAAATTATCATATTTTTTTCATAAGGAGGCCTTCATTTTTTTTTTTTTTTTTACCAAAACCCTTTTTCACGCCAGAATCACTAAGTTAACATTGTATGTGTTATTTATATTGTAAAGAACAAAAGGCCAAGATTCCGTTAATAAAACTCAACTTTAGGCTCTCAAACCCAATGAGACACACACTAATGCAGGAGAATAACCCAATGAGAAATATCATGAATCTGATTTTTGTTGAATTATCTCTTCCTCCAAGCTAAAAGGATGGGTGTCAAAGTGTTCTAAGGAACAAGGTTGTAAGTCCAGATGCCATGACTGATCTTTAAGACGCCAACTGGATAAAAGAGAAAAAGAAAAGATGATGATGGAGTAACACAGCTCTTAGGGGTGTGCCCATGGAGGACGAGTTCACGGTTCTGGGACCCCACCATCTCCCAAGATATAAAATATACTGCAGACACACGGGGAGGAGGGCAGCACAGCAGAGCTGGGACTTCATGAACTGCAGGAACAGGAGGAACTTTTACTCAGAAAGTCCATCCATTCCATCACAGTTTGACTCAGAAGTCAAAAGAGACAGGAAAGACTGCAAAAAAATAAGTCAGTGAAGAGGATCACAGGTTCCTTCCTTCCTTCCGTGCTCCTTTGGAGTGAGGAAACGTCCAAGTCTCTTCACAAGAGACACCTCCCACCAGAATTTACTATAATTTCAACTCTCCTTTCTGGACAGCAGGAACTGTTATTCTTCACTAAAACTACAAATCACTAAAAGAGTTGTTCCCAGGCCGTCAGGGTTTTAAATAAAGTTGAGACTTTTTAGAAGAAACAGTTTGAACTCGGGAAGCCTGTGTGCTGCTGATAAAAACAGAACACAAACAAATGCTTTTCATCATGTGAAAACAGAATAAACAAGTTTAAACAAATCTCAGTAATGTTGATAAGAGTCTTCAGACATGCAAAGAAAGCTTCATGCAGACTAAAGATCATGCTCTGACTTTTGACCCCTGTGAAACGTGGACAAGCCCTTGCTTACTCTGGACATTGTAATGATTTATGCAAACAGTCACATAGATGTGATTGATTTCAACCTGCACATTTGTTTCATTCCGTTAGCCCTACTTTAAAAAGTACTTTATTGAAGGTACTTTATTTCAGAAAATACTTTTCTGTCATTTTATGTCATTTGAAAAAAAATGGACAGAAATGACATTGTTTTATGTAAATGTGTGAGATTTTCTTGTTGATATGTTTCTGAGAATATTGAGTAAGTTAAGGGCTGCATGCTGGTGTAGCGGTCAGCACTCTGGCTCCACAGTGAGAAGGCCCTGGTTCAAATCCCTGCTGTGCTCTTCCTTTCTCCTGCAGTTTGCATGTTTTCCTCATGCATGGACTTCATAGGTTAAATTTACAAACCTTTTCATTTAAAAAACTGATTCTTAAATGCTGATTTACTTTCAATACTGACTAGGATTCTTGTTTGATTAAGCAAATTCAGCATAAAACAAACCTTCTGAACCAGCTGGTAGATGTTTTATTTATTTACTTTTTGTTATTTTTGATTGACTTAAGAAGTTCTTCTGTATTTAAGACATTGTTTTTTAAGAATTATTTGTATATACATACAGTTTTCTGGTAATCTCTGGACCCTACACAAAAACCATGCAGAAGAATGTTAACGTGTTCAGGTGAAGCTCTCTGATTTCATGAACCCCTGAAACATTCTTCTTTATCTATCTAGCAGACAGTTAGTTACAATCCCTCGTATTTCAGGAAACTCTCAAAAAATGACAACACTCTCTGATGCTTGAATCATTTTATTGAATGAACAATGAAATATAGAACAGTTATGCTTTAAGTCGAGTATTTGATGAAATTAGCACTTTTATTTGTATACATAATATTTTGAAATATATCTAAATCCAGAATTTACAGTCTTGCCTTTCAAAACCCGCATTGATACTGATGGAGCCAGAAAAAACAAAAAACTCTTAAAAACTTCTGATTTTGCGAACTAAATCTCCATCAATAAAACCTGATGGCCCTTTTCTGGAGGAGAACATTTCACTTAAATTCAGAGGTTCTTCTGAAAGTCAACAATCTTTATGTTAAAATCCTGAAAACCAGGCATATCATATCTTAGAGTTATAAGGTTTTGAAATTCACTTAAAAAAATAAAGTGTATTTGCCATATAGGAGCTATAACCATCTTCTCACATTCCTGTTGTCTCACATTGAAGCACTTCTTAGAACAAACGCATACAACGACTGCCTTGAATGTAAAAGAACATGATTATTATAACAGACAGTCAAAAAGAGCACACACTTCTGTGTATGAAGAAAGAGGCAACATGTATGAACAACTGTATAAGTGAAAAAAGCAGCAGAAAAAAATAGTCACCTGAAAATCACAATCTTGGTATTCCACTGTAGCCATGGCTCTAAAAGAAGTCTGTTACATTTGTCTTATTTTCTGACTTGTGAGAACAGATTTGAGACCCTCCATGATTACTCTTGAAGAAACTTGATTTGTGAATATTTATGATGTATTCATTATTTCACTTTTAAAGACATTTTTAATTTAAATTTTCCTCACGCTTGTCCTGGTCTGTGTCAGTCCAACTTGTAGATCCCATTTTGATAAACGGAATCTAAACACAGGATTGCACAGCTGTTTCTTTACAAACATCCAGAAACAGAGAATGGCTTCATCTGCAAACCAAAATGACATATTTGCGCATTTACACTGTTTCACAGAAACACAAGGATTTAGATGTACTGTATGCTCCCCCAAAACATTTTCTCACAACTTAGTGGGTAAAATTAAAAAGCCATGACTAATATCTTATTTTTCCTTCACCTTCAAATATTTAATGTTCTGCAGGTTGTGGATGTTGAAGAGCCCACTGCATGATGCAAGTGTACATGGACTGATTTTTAGCTATAGAAACGTGTCTTTTTTATTTACATCCAGGAGTTGTCTTGTTTTGCTTTGTCCTTTGCTGAAATTCATACAGTAGCGCAGGAATCGCCTACAATGCTGCAAATTAATTCGTTTCCCCTCTACTTCTCTCTATATCTGATCATATTTCACCATGGATCCATTGTGTTTGAGACTCTGTCATTGGTTTTCTGCAGTCGACTTTACATTTACCCACAGGCGGTGGAGTCCCACCTCACTGAATTGTCTGTGTTGTAAATTTGATCAAGTCTGTCAAAAGCCAGCATTCAGCTTGACTGCAGGAGGTAGAGCGTTCTGCACGCAGTCAAGTGGAATGTAAGGGTGTGGAGGTCAGGAGGATGGATGGATGGATGGATGGATGGATAGAGGTGTAGAATACACAACAGCAGCTTGTTTCTCCTTCTATAATGACAATCTTAAACCAACAATCTAGACTTGGTGGGTTTGGTTTATTACACAACAAAGCAAATTGTTTGTTTTTACTCTAAAAATTTAACCATGACTCAAAATTGACCACAGATGAATTCCCAAAATCTTAACTCAGAATTTGCAAGATGATAAAAAAAGAACACATAAAATCTTTTTGAGTTGTTTTTGCATTGTAACTGCAATCCACCCCCCCCACCCCCATCTCATCATGCTAAAAGCCTCTCCGTTATCTTAATATCTTTTCATATCAGCAGTACACAAATTGAGATAAATGGATGGACGCAACAAGCCGCGAGCATTTAAAACCAACAAAATGAAGTGCAACCACACAGAGGATCATTCTGGCTGCAGCAGTAAACCATCATTAGCATTCATGCAGAGCTTTCTTCAGGGATTTACGGTGCAGCTCACGTGTTCTGGTGGATCAGGTAAGATCATGCCTTGTAATGTAATTGTCACATACATGTTAATGGTCATAACAATAGAAGTTGCTATAATTAATTAGTTTATAAAGACAAGCTGAACTTAATCTTTTCCAGAGATATTGATTCACATTCTAATAGTTATTTTATGAAACAAGAACTTTTGACAAATCCCCTTTACAACAGTGTTAGCCACACAAAATACCCACAGTACTTTGACTAATGTCTGAAAAGTACACTTGATGTCACTCAGACTTTGACAGTTTTAAAGGTTTCTCAAAGGTAAATGGTGACACAAAAAACAATATTTAATCCATTTACTTCCGCCTCCAACCAAATGAAGTCAATGTAGTTACCTTTTTTTTGCGAAACGGATGTCTGTACATTGAAACCAGAAATCCTCAGAAAGCAGTGATTGCTCCAAATCAGTGTGAGTCAAAATGTCTATGGCAACCTCTCAACATTTAGGAGCGAGCTTGTTGGAAGGTCACACGCCTTCCATGTAAAAGCAGGTTCCTGAGAATCTGTCAAACGCTTCAAACATTTGATGTCAGACCACCTACTTTTATTGAGGCATTTGATTGGTCAGTTTATAACTTGAATAACTTGCACTACAAAAAAACATAATGAATAAAAATTAGGATTATTAAGAACATGTTTATAAAAATTTAGCAGAGCATGAATGGTTATTCTGACAGATTGAATGTCTGAGTAATAAATATTTCTCTATGGGATTTTTGGGATTATGGGTTTATGGGATTTTAGCTTCTTGGAACCAGAGAGTACTTTTAGTTTGGAACACCAGGAGGACAAGGGTCACTCAGTCCCGTTCTTTTATAGGCTGCAGTCAAGGATTACAGCCAATTGGTAGCGATGACATTTTCTTTGGTTGAAATGCTGTGTTTTCTTGTTCCAACAATTATTTATATCTGCAGTAATGGCTGCAGTGAATGCTTTTCTTTACATTGTGACACAAGTTTGAGTTTGAAAGTGTAACTGAATTTTTGTAAATCCGCTTGTCAAATGAGTTATTTATCATTATTAATCAGTTTCTCATTAATGGGCTTTCAAGTGCCCCCTCTTGCTTTGTGCTTGTATTTGTTGAGCCTCTGCAGAATAGTATTAGTTGTGACACAGACATGTCAGAAGTAGGACACACAGTACAGCACTCTGTATAATTAAGAAAAATAATTGTACCAATGTCTCATTCTGAGGTTTTTTTTTTAAATCACAATATTACATTGTAATGTTTTGTGTGTAATTTAAGTTTTTCTCTGTTAAGTTAGTTAACCTCCATATGTTAAAGAGACTTTTGACCTTTTGTAGTGTGCTGCTTGTGTAGTGTAAGCGGAGTCTTCCATGTCTGATCATCGCTTTAACAATATGCTGTGCAGAGAATTACAGCCAGCTGTCAAACACGAACACAATGCAGAGAATCCCCCTGGACCTGTGCAAGACTGAGCTGGTTACAAAAGCAAACTCAGAATGAAGATTCTCCACAGTTTTTTTTTTTTTTTTTATCAATGCACAAACAAAAGTATGCTGAGAACACTGAAGAGTGTGTTTGAAACAGTGCAAACAAGGTTCTGTGTTACATGAAACTTCACTTTATAGGGTTTCATCTGAAGTTGTTTGCATATGTTTACACTTTTCTCCTACCTCTGTGTTACTGTGAACAAACAGGAAGTTGGTTACCACCTCTGAACAAAATGTAGCCAATCCAATAAGACCAGATGTCAGCAGGGGCAAGGCTAGATTGCTTTAAAAGAGTATGATGTGGCTTAGAAATGCATGTTTCTTGTAGAGCCCTCAGCTGCAACTTCCATTCTTCTTTTCTAAACAAAGACAATGAAGAATTCAGAGGCTTTTGCAGCACTTTCAGGTTTTTGTTTCTAGAAAGACTAAGGCCGAATCCAAATTGATTCCCAACCCCCATGGCTTCTCCCTACACTTATTTGTAGCCCTCCAAGCAGAGAGACATGGAAAAATAGTGTCTTCAATTCAGGACGTTACTACGCCTGGATGATGTCATGAATAGTCACTGGTCAGCTACGATAGCGTGTAGCTGCGAGGGCTCAGAAAATACATGACATGAGTTTCATAACTTTAAAATGTCATACAAAAATAAAACGTAATTACGTACATTTAAATGTAAACTTCTGTGCCTCAGAACACAAACACCCAAAGAAATGTGTTGTTTTCTCCACGCCACAAGCGCAACATGGATCATCCTACCAGCAGAGGGATACCCAGCCCTACATCTTCTCCTTTACAAAACACGTTAGGACACTGCTACAGCTTCAAATGCCTCTACAATTGGAACAATAGGGAGGAGCCAGAGGGGTAGGGAAGGAATTATAATTTGGCCTAACATGTTCTCTGGAATTTTTGAAACTGAAGAAAAAAAAACATTGCACATGAGGTCTGGAGGTGATGGACATAAACTTAAGGCTTATGAAATGCTCACAGCACATCAAGTCATCTCTAGTAGCTGCCAAACTGCTTCTAACCACAAGATGCCAAGCACAAAAGTACTAAACTAAAAGATGTTAAAGGTTTAAAGGTCATCACCTTGACACAGTAAAAACACAGCAGAAGGCTACCTGTTCAATCACTGTGTCCTTGAAAAAGCTTTATGTGTGAGTTTGACCAACAATTAGTCCTGAAGTGATACAAACCAAAGTCGCAGATGAGGCTTGGAGGAAAAAGCTGTTGATCAGTTAATAGCAGTAAAAACAGAAGGCTTGTTTAGCTTCAAAATTCTTGGGTTGTTTTACAGTTGTGACAATTTTCCTCCCAGATCTGAATTTAACCAACAACAGCTTCATGGTCTCAAATGACCTTTTTCTAAACCTACGCTTCCCTTTGTGTTCCTGTAGCTTGGCCTTTGGAAGCGCTGGATGGTAGTTTGAATGAGCGCTGCGGCGGCGGCTTTAAGCACAATGTGAAAGGGTGAGTTTCAGCAGTCCTTCTGTGTGCATCTTGTGGAGAAGTTTGAACTCTGCCGGCAGCTGATGGGACTCCTGCCATTTGGTGGTAAATTTGGTCCCCTTCCTGTCGTAGTAGTGATATGGCAGCTCCTTACCCGTGTTGGGGTCCCAGCCAAAAGGCCAGAAGCCATACAGGTGGATTTGGTCACACATGGAAGAGGCCAGTGTGTACATCAGGATGCCAGTGCTCAGACGCTTTGGCGACAGCTGCTTGGTTTTCCAGTAGCTGTTGAGGACAACAACAAATAAAATCAAAGGGAACTTTATGAGATCCAGTCTTATTGGTTTCATTTTGTATTTAATCATTTATCCAGGCAAAACAGATTGAGAAAAAGATCCTTTTTGGATCTAAGTTTTGCAGCTCCTCGAAGACCTCACATTCCAGAATTCGCTTTAAGTTAAAGCCATTAGTAGAAGGGATGAGGCAAAGTGGATGCTGATGAAGATGAAGATGCAGCGTTTGTAAAATATTTGTTACAACAGTTAACCATATGTATCTTATCAGCTACTAAAATACCATCAATGCTTAGTAAAAGCGGTTTATTTTCTAAGTCACGCATTGTTTTCCATGTTCTTTTGGGATCAGATTCACCAAGTGAAAGCTGTTCCTTAAAATAGTATGATTTTCCTTTATGGAAGGCTGGTACGGACTTGTTTTAAATACCAGAACATCTGCTGAGGACCTCCTAAATCGAGCTTTATTTCCATGCGATATCCTTTTCTCTGAGAAGAACAGTAAGCTCATGGTGAAACCAGGGGCTGTGACAACCCTTTATTTTGATTGGAGCATGCTTATTTTGGAAATCATTGAATTGTTCACTAAATAGCTGTAATACATCATTAACAGTAGGAATCTAAGCTGATGCTTAGGGGTTAAAATGTTTAACATGTCACTATTATTTAACCTATGTATACTTTTTCTTGATCTTTCATCAATAAATATGCACATATCTTTGTGACCATAAAAAGAAACTACAGTATCACATTAGAACGCCATTACTCACTGTAGCAGATGGATGGCTTGGATCACAGATTAAAATGTTGATGATCTGTTTACTTGTGTGCTTGTAAACTGTGAAACTGACAATTTTCTGGGGAAAAAATATAAAATCAATAAAAAATGATCAGGGCTGCAGCATTTACCAGAATACATAAACAACTAAATAATTAATAGAAAACCAAAAACTTTTAGCACATTTTTTCTGTTGACGTTTCTGCAGGAATCAGTACATTTTTAGTTTAATGGAGACTCACACAGTTTTTGATGTGTCAGTTACACAGGCATTTATCCAGCTAGAAACAAAAAAGGTAAGGATTGTATGTGCTGGTAATGCAGATCTTTTTTAACCATTCTTTCAGGGTTTGTTTCAGCACCACAGAGGAAGACTCTCTCCAAACAAGTTTTGTCACAAACATTTCAGTCAGTCCTTATGATGGTAAAAGCCTTGTGAGTTGCCTCAAAGTGGTAGATTCTCCAGACCACGTAGATTTAATGATATTGGTTAAAGTTAGTGTGAGAGAGGCATTCTCCTCAGCTCCAACTGTAAGCAGCAGACATAAATCTCTCTCCACACACAGACAGAGCGTGGTACCTTTCCTTTCACTAAATGGAGTTTTCTCATAATCCGGCTTAGAGCCTAAATCTTCCCTTTGCTGTAAACATGAAGCAAAGCTGTGGACAACAATAGCACCTGCTCATTTGAAATGGTACAAGAAACAGGATAAAGACACATTAAGGAGATAAGAAGATGGATGTTGTGTCCAGCATATGGAGTACATTGAACTGCTTAAGAAGTGCTTCAGCTGTACACAATAACTGATACCGGCAAAACATTTTTGCCTGAAAAAAGACCTCTTAGAGTGATTTTCAAACCTTTTTAAAGTCCCACTCAAACCACATTTTTTCTTTTGTAAAATCGCTCCAAGTAGTCTTTTAATTATGATTGTGAGCCAAAATCACTGTCTCATCATCTGTCTGCGTGTTAACGCACAAGCTCATAGTCTCAAGCCAGCATTAGTGGCACAAAAATAATGGCGAGCAGTATCGGATCAATCCAGCCATTCAGTTTTGAGCCAGATTGAGACAGAATTGCAAGTAGTTGCTACAGCATAGGTGTCGAACGCTCATCATTTCTCGCACAGGGGGGAGAGGAGACCCATTTCAATAGCTGCATCATTAGCTCAAGCTTTTTCAAGCATCAGGTTATCTGATCCAATGCGATTTGAGTTAAGAAATGAAACGCAGTTTCAATAATAAATGCTTTTTTATACTGTAGGTCAGGGCTGCTCATTCCTGGTCCTTGCAATCTACCACCCTGCCTGTTTTGCAGCTCTTCCTGCACTGCTTGCTGCTGATTACCTAGACCCAGTGTGTTCATTCAGTCAGAATGTGGAGACACCTAACTAAGCTATCAGCAGCTGGCGGGGCTTGGAGATTTGAAAAACAGTCAGGGTGGTAGATCTCGAGGACCAGGAATGAGCAGTCCTGCTGTAGGTTCTCTATTATGAGCAAAATTAAATCAAGAACATGGTAAAAACATAAAAAAGACTATTTTAATTTGAGTATGGTCTTTTCTGTGATAGTCAGCAAAGTTGGGATAAAATAAAATAACATCTAACCACCATCTTCTTGTTTGACTTGTGGTGACCTTTTCATGTGACTTCACTTTGCAGTACTTTAAGATCACAATCCCTGAGGAGAGAGACATTATTTGAGTAGGTAGCAGGTAGCATTAAAATGTTTAAAACTCAACTTAAGACCATGTGAAACCTTATTTAAGGTCAAAGAATGATCTTACTTCACTTCCACACTATCTTAAAACCTGCAGAACATGTAAGATAACTGATGTTTTTTGCTGAGGATCAATCAGAAGAGATCATAGAGCAGTCTAGTCTATAAAAACACCATGATAGCAGTACAATTTTGCTGGCTCAGCCAATATAACCTTCTATTTTGTCCAAAGAATTACTGCATATGGTATGTAAATGCATGTGTGTAGATGTATAACATCATCGCGATAAACCACATGGACACACTGCAAACATGTCATCTGTCTTACTTGTTGATGTACTGCATGATGTTTCCGGGCCAAGCTAGCTGGACCTTCAGCTGTCCTCGATGTTCCACGAAGAAGTCCACCAGAGTTCTTGTCACTGTGGCCGATGTGTGGAAGAAAAATGCCGGGATCCAAAGAATGGCTCCATCTAGCTTATTCAGGCTCAAGAAGAAGTTGTTCCTGTCCTGAACAGTCAACAAATTATTGTAGTACTTCTCCAGGATGCTGGGGTTAAATGTTGTCATGTTGGTTCGACGACCAACGTCCTTCTTAAAAATCTCTGTGGGAGCAAAGTTGCAACGGAAGACAAAGTCATACTTTTCAATCTGGGCCCCGCAGAGGGAGCCAGTGAGAATGCCACTGTTGCCGACCACAGCACAGACATTGTAGTGCCTGTTGAGTATCGGCGAGACCTCCGGCAGGAGTGAGCGGAAGTTCTCTCCAATGGAGTACACGTATTTGTGACTGGAGTAGTCAAAGTGCATCAGCTGTCCGACTTTGACTGAGTCTCGAGTCAAAGTGAAGTTGTGGGGGATGTCGATGTGATGAGAGATCTCTGTCCTGCAAGACAGAATCATAGCTTTAGTTGGAATTTACTACGCAGGTCATTTTTGCACAACTGCTGGGCAAATTTACTTTCAATTTTTAAAATCCTTTGCAAAACCTGAAGGTGCACACACACCGGCCTCGTCGACTCGAGTGAGCAGCGTCCGCTTCAAGATACGGAAGTGCCAACTGTTGTAAACATGATCACTAAAGAAAAATATGAATATTTGCTCTTTGTGCCCGGTCAGATTAATATGATCACAAGACAGACATTAAAAAGAACAAAGTTGTGAAAACCAAAAGCCTGGAGCAAGAGTTGTGGGATTGATTTTTTCACTCTGAGCCTCTACCTATTGTAGGTGGCGGACGAGTGCTGGTAAACAGTAAAAACACAAAAGAAGAAGAATCCCCTCCCTGCCGCTACCTGCGTGCCCGCGCTGGGCCGTGTGGATGCCACCTGTTGACTGAACCCGCATATTGCACGCTCTTGAACACACCACACACGGCCGGTGTGTGTGTTCACCTTCAGCCTTAGCATGGAATGGGAAGATATAAGGCAGCTAAATAACTATCTCAGTCTGGAATATTTTTTGTTTGACTGACAAGAACATTTTGGTGCAAACAGCACATCAATCTGTATCTTTTGGACCATGCTTGTGAGAAACAAAAGTAGAGGAGGAGACTATTTTGCTTTCAGAAAAAAAGTACTGCACAATATGTTTTATGGCACAAATCAGCACAAACAAAGCACCAAAAAATAGGCCAGTGTGGTTCATTTTGGAGCAATCTTGGAAGGTGATTCATTCATTAATTTTCCAATCCGCTTTATCCCTTTCGGGGTCACGGGGTTGCCGGAGCCTAACCCGGCTACTCATGGGCGAAGGCAGGGTACACCCCTGGACTGGTCGCCAGTCTGTCGCAGGGGCCACAATCACACACCCATGCACACTCACATTCACACCTAGGGACAATTTAGAGTAACCAATTAACCTATGAAGCATGTTTTTGGACGGTGGGAGGAAGCCGGAGTACCCGGAGAAAACCCACGCATGCACGGGGAGAACATGCAAACTCCACACAGAAAGGTCCACCAGCCAGGACTTGAACTGGGAACCTTCTTGCTGTGAGGCAGGAGCGCTAACCACTGCGCCACCGTGCAGCCCTGGAAGGTGATGACCTGGGAATAATAATCTTTCATACCTCAGAAACCATAGTAGTTCTAAAGATAATTTTAAAGGCACAAATTGGCACAAACGAAGCACTAACCACTCTGCCTATTTGCCTGGACTTTTTAGGGAGGTGGGGGTCAGCTTCACCGAGCTGATGACCAAGGCTGATCTGTTGGGTCCAATAGTTAAGCTAACTTGTCACAGCTAACAGCCAGATCTTAATTGGTGCTGTAGGGAGTTTCATGTTCTTGAAGATGTTTGAAAGTGTTTTTTGGAGAGCGACATTAATGCTTGAACATTCCTGAGTGTTAAACTTGCTCTGAGGTTTTGTGTCGAGCCAAGTTTGTCTTCACGCTTGTGTTTCTTGTGTTTGTGGCTTTTCAACTTTTCTGCTATGCTCTACAAGAGCACTTGCAGGAGTTTTTTTTTATGACTAAAACTAATATACACTCACTGTCCAACTGCTTGGTAACTATTTCTAACCAGTCAATCACATGGCAGCAACTCAATGAATTTAGTCATGTAGACATGGTCAAGCTGATCTGCAATAGTTCATACCAAGCATCAGAATGGGGTGGCCAGACTGGTTCCAGCTGGCAGCAGTAACTCAAATAACCACTGGTTACGACAAAGGTCTGCAGAAGAGCATCTCTGAACACACAACACATCCAACTTTGAGACAGATAGGTTACAGCAGCAGAAGAACACACCAGGGACTCAAGTCAGCTAAGAACAGGAAACTGAGACTACAATTCACACAGACTCACCAAAACCGGACAATAGAAGATTGGAAAAATGTTGTCTGGTTTGATGAGTTTCCTTTTCTGCTGTGACATTCAGATTGTAGGGTCAGAATTTGGCGTCAACAACATGAAAGTATGGATCCATCCTTCCATCTAGCAACAGTACAGGCTGGTTGTGGTGTAATGGTGTGGAGGATATTTTCTTAGTACCAATTCAGCATTGTTACAACACCACAGCCTACCTGAGTATTGTTGCTGACCTTGTCCATCCTTTTATGACCACAGTGTAGCATCTTCTGATGCTACTTCCAGCAGGATAAAGCTCCATGTCATAAAGCTGGAATCATCTCAGACTGGTTTCTTGAACATGATGAGTTCACTGGACTCTAATGACCTCCACAGTGACCAGATCTCAACACAATAGAACACATTGGGATGTGGTGGAACGGTAGATCAGCATCATGGATGTGCAGCTGACAAATCTGCAGCAACTGTGTGATGCTGTCATGTCAATATGGACCAAAGTCTCTGAGGAATGTTTCCAGAACCTTGTTGAATCTAATGTATACCACTAAGGATTAAGGCAGTTTGGAAGACAAAAGGAAATCTAACCGGTACCAACAAGGTGAACCTAACAAAGTGGCCAATGAGTGTCGTTTGTGGACGATGTGGTGTGTGAAGGCTCATATCAGCAAGTAATTTTGTTTTTTCATCTTTTAAAAGTCTAACTTCAATAACCAGGACATCTGAACTCTGAAGTAACTCCTGTGTAGTAGGGACCGAACAGCTCCTTTCACATCACCTATGTGCGCCTCCTTTTGTCAACTAGATTGAAGGTTCAAACTTTTTTTTCTTTTTGTGCGCTAACACTCTGAAGATCATAAGAGCCACTACAGAGACGAGAGGAGAATGAGAATATCAGCATCACAGAATAGAGCTGTGACTTTCTGTTGATGTTTGCTTTGTTAAAATTGATAAAGGGTGTACCATACTCACATAGTTGAATTTGGGATTTTAAATCTCTTCCATGTGTGTGTTAGAGTAAAGCTGTAAGGCATGCAGACATGCTTTTCACAAATATTTGTGAAAGAATGAGCTTCTCTCAAGAGGAGAGGTGTGTTTCAGTGTGTTCTAGTTTGGTGCTTTGTAACAAGAGGACTACATAAACTGATGGATCTACAGATTTGAAGTGCATGGTGCACAAAGGTCACCAATTTGTTGAAGAATCAATTACTCCAAACCTGCAAACTTCATCTTTAAATTAGCTCAATGGCAGTGAGTAGAAAGCTTTATGGAATGGGTTTCCATGGTCGAGCAGCTTATCCAAGCCATACATCACCGGATACAATGCAAAGTGTGAATGGGGGGGTGTAAAGCCTGCCATCAATGGACTCTAGAACCACAGAGACATGTTCTGTGGAGTGAAAAATCATCTTCCATCTGGAAACCCGACAGATCCATTAGCTTGGTTGTTGCCTGGACAACTCTCCTTGACTGACTGCGTTTTGCCAAGTGTGAAGTTTGAGGGACGGTGGATTATGGAGTGAGATTGTTTTGAGGGGCGGGGCTTCATTTTCCAATTCCAGAACTCCAAATTCTTAATTGAACAAGTGATCTTGAATATGTCCACACTCCCAACTTTGTGGGAGCAGTCTACAACATGACATTCCAACAGTTTAACAGTCATGAAAAAAGCAAGGAGTCATTACTTACATTAAAATGTAAACTTATGGGCTTCAGAGCACAGCCATGTGAAGAAATGTGTTTCTCCTCCGTGACACAGCGCAATGCGGAACACCCTCAGGCAGGAGGATACCGCCACAGCTCCCCGCAAAAACAATTTTTTGATATATAATGCAATTTATATATATATATTGACGATCACGACTAGCTGCGTGGAGAAAGTGCGTGTGTGTTTTTGCCTGGGGGGTGGTGTTGGCAGCTCAGACTCTTCCTGGAAGGAGCTGCTCTCACTTGTCTACATCACAATGTGAGAACCCACTTGTTTTTGTGGAGTGGGAGGGGTTGGTGCTCAGAGCGCAGGGTTTTAGAGGAATACTCAGAGATACGAGAATGAATCAAAATACCACTTTGGGGTTGTTTTTTGTGAGGAATGAACTTTAAAATACAAAACTATTGATTTTGCATGATATAGACCCTTTAAAGAAGACAAAATACATACATCATTTCATTCAATTCAATATAGTTTTCAATACAACAAAAATTTAGTTAAAGTATATTTTATTTCATTAGCAGTTTTTAATTCTTTAATTTGCTTAGGAATCACTTAAAGTCCCACTCCGATCATCTTTTGATCTATTTTCAAAGTGTTCCCAGTGGTCTTTTCTTCATAACTATGCAGCATTGGCCAAAAAAAAAAAAAACCTGCGTCATTTTCTATGACATAGTTTTTTTTATAACATAGTTGTAGGCGGGACCACTGGCATGGAGCAACCCCACCCTCACTTCCCATTACCCATCTGTTAACACTCTCTCCCACTATCTTACAGCCCCGCACACCTCCATCCTTAGATTTTTGGTGCAACAATGATGGCGAGTATTATCTGAGCTATCCAGCCGTATTGAGCAAGATTCCAGCTCAGACGAGGAAAACAAATACGTCCATAGATCTATTTGTTTGCAAGTGGATGTGAGCGCAGCAGGGAGCTTGTGACCTATTGATTGTAGCTTCTAAAGCTTTTTCAAATAGCATTTTTAATCTGATCTTCATTCACAACAATTTCAATGAAGAACTACTCAGAAATGCAATTTTCATTTTCTTTATATCCTCCGTCATGAGAAAAATGCTACAAGAACATGTTTAAAACGCCAAAAACACAATTTTCATTGGAGTGGGTGCTTACCTCATTTTTATTTAACATTTCTTTTAACCTACTAAAATATTCAGGATTAACTTTCACACAAATCTGACAGATTGTAGGTTTTAGGATGTAGAGATCTGTTCTCAACACAAACTTTTTCTGTAAATGGAATATATTTATAATAACACTGTAATTTTCCTTTACGATGACATTGCAAGTGCCCTTCGCTCTAAGATTTTCACGACTTGCCGTTGGACTTGCTGCTGCAAGTGCTAAAAGCCTGTTAAGTTGTCAGTGTGTGTGCATGTGTGTGTGTGTGTGTGTGTGTGTGTGTGTGTGTGTGTGTACCTCAACTGTATAAAAGCAGTGCTGTTGTACTTCCATTTTGAGGAGTTCTTCAGGTCCTCATTAATAGTGCTGCTCAGTGAAGTGAAAGCTGGATCCAGATACTTCATCGCCACCTGGGAGCTGCATGGAGGAGGAGGAGGACAGTCTTCCTAAGTTATCAAAGCATTTACTTTTAGAAGCAGCACTTTCAAATATTTTGAGATGCATTTTAGCTCGCCTAAATTTTCAAACATTAAGAAGGCATTTACTATATTTGAATGCTATCAGCAGCACATTAAGCTGCTAATAAATCAGTCAAAGCAATAAAACTTTTTTTTTTTTTTTAAAAGTAAGTTATAGAACATCTGAAACATCTGGACATAGAGTAAAAGTTCTGTGGACAAATCTTGCGATGAACTCAGGACCTGCCTTGCATTACTGCAATATATTTTAGAAAAATTATTCTGGAAATCTCAATCCTGCTAAAACCTTAGCATAATAAAGTCACAGTGTAGAATCTTTGCATCTTTAATTACCAGACACAATTGTGTCGCCAACAAAAAGGAAAATGATAAAAACAAAATACAATCAATGATATAATATAATTAATAGATACCCTGAAGTGTGTGCACATTACCACTATAAGAACATGAAGCTTTTAAATGTAAACTGAAGCAGAGTTTTATGTGAAAGCTTTTGGTTTCTCATCCACAGGATAAGTTATTGTGGTTAATATTATTGTGCCACTATATCACTTGACTTTGATCAAATCTAGGAATTTTTAGGATGATTTTCAACATAAAAGCATGGCTTCCATACATAAAAACAGGTTTAGTTTTTACTAAAATTGAACAACATTATCCTTTGTTCTGGCGTACATTTACCTTTTACAAGCTAAAATGCCTTCAAAATAAACATGCAGCAGCTTTAAAAAGAATTTTTCAAAATGATTTACTCCCAACAAACCGTTAACAATTTTGATCATTTAATTTACTCCGTCATCTCGGTGTAAATGCAGACTTTACAAGTTCATTTTTTTCTGTGTCTAAATCAGGAATGTGTTAGTATTAGCAACAAGGCAAAATTCATGCAGCAGTTTTAGTCATCTTTGCAAATTATTTTTCTGGAACTTTGTAGCAGTGGAATATGCCTATTAATCCAATATTTCTTTTTTATATTCTTATGTAAAAAAACATCTCTGAACAAATCAAAATTTTAGATCAAATTTAAATGTTTAGCACATTTGCTAAGATGACCACATTTCTTTTTTGCAGTGCATGAAGCCAAAGGATCTTCTTCCCTGAACTTTGTACATGTTGGAGAACTATGCATTAAAAAACCTTTTGGCTCAGTAACAGAGAAAAGTTGGTGAGGTTTTCAAAATTCTACCAGCAAACAAAGATCACTGACATACATCCATGTATGATGGACATCAGTAACCTCCCCCCTTTGCTTCACAAAGAGCAGGCAATTCTGCTGCTACACGATTGTGTTTAGTCTTCTAGATCTGGGAACTGTCCTTGAACTGAACTCAACAGACAAAAACACAGTTTAGTAAAGATGTGGCAACATTTTACAGACATAATTTCTAACATCTAATTTTAAGACTTTACTCAACCTGAACCCAGAAGGTTGGTTCTTCTTGAACACGTTATCAACTTATTAAAGAGTTGTTATATATGTTGTAGTTCACCTTTAAGCACATCCTGTCAGGGGTCACTACAGTGAATCAGCTTTTCACTGTTTGGCAGAAAGTTTTATGCCGGACCCCTTCCCTGACACAACCCTGTATTTTATTCGGGCTGGGGACCAGGGAGACCCAGACCAGGGCCCCCAGTGGCTATATAGTTAGTTATTTTAGTTCAAAACATTTTTTTACTGAAACATGTTGTGAAAATAACAATTTATTAAAGCTTTAAACCAACACTTGGAATAAGTTAACTTCACAACAATTTTTACAAATCTGGTTCAAATAGGAAATCGGGAAAGGTTGGCAACTAAAGAAAGACTGAAAACCCAGGAATGGCTGGTTACAGCAAAACAAACATAAATAATGGATTGGATTTATCTGCACTTTTCCAGACGCTCAAAGCGCTTACAATGTACATCCATTATTCATTCACACCTCATTGATACTTGGTGATGGTAAGCTACTGATGTAGCCACAGCTGCCCTGGGGCAGACTGACAGAGGCATGGCTGCCAGTACCAAACGGCCCCTCTGACCATCACAGTACAGTCATATGCACTCACACACTGGAGGCAAGGAGGGTTAAGTGCCTTGCCCAAGGACACAATGGTTGGTTGGAGGGACTGGGGATTGAATTGGTTTAACTGCTGGCAAGTTTTGTGAGGAGCTTCCAAGTTTTTTCAAAACTCTGATTTCTGTCCTTGCACAGGACTCCTTACCACAGAAACTGTCTTTAAAAAAATGTCATCACAGGTCTGTCAGACTCATTTCAGATGATTCTCAAGGTAGTTACATTGACTGTGAAATAACCACAAAAAAACAGAAAAACTTTCAATAAACTAAACACATTCTTACCTTTTCAACATAAATGTTGGTATAGATACACACCACTGGACATGAAAACATTGTGATCATGATGCACATTTCTGTTCTGATAAAGAAAAAAAAATTCAAACTTTCTAAAAAAAAAAAAGAGTCTTAACTAAAATCTAAAGTACTTTTTTTCATGCCATTTCAAAATTTAAGCACATCAGCCTCGAACAGCGGCAGAGCAGATTCACTGTCTTTGGCTCAAACTGACTTTGTGTCCATTATGTGTCACAAAGCTGCAGGCTTCAGCTCATACCAGCAGAATCCAAGCGAAAGCTGCTGACTTTTCAGTAAATGAGAACGATTAGAGACAGAGACAAGTCTGAAATAAAAAAAATTTGGGCAATATGGAAAATTGAAAACAAAAAAAAATGTAAATGCATACATTTTTTAGCAAGCAGTATGAAACCAAGATATTTCCTTTCACTGGCTTATGTTAGTACACATCCAAAAGCAGAGAGGTTTTGAGGAACCAAAGTTACTAATGCAGCAGAACATCCTAAAGTGCAATTTTTCCAAATGATTTTACTAAAAACAAACACCTCCGACCCCTGAGGGGATTCATTAATTAATTAGACAGACAGACAGACAGACAGAGAGAGAGAAAGAGAGAGAGAGAGATAGATAGATAGATAGATAGATAGATAGATAGATAGATAGATAGA
>BSAI01000108.1:24470208-24523285 GCA_036245035.1 Adrianichthys oophorus
ATAGATAGATAGATAGATAGATAGATAGATAGATAGATAGATAGATATTCTCTAAAGGATTAAAATAGTCAACTAAAGTTGCACTCTGTCATGGAAAAGGGCAGCAGCAGAGATGTGAATATGAACTTTTTTTTTCTAAAAGAGGGAAACTAATTAATACTTTAAAGCAACAGAAGCTGCATTTAAGGTTGGTTTTCTTATCATTAGTTTTGAATTTTGTTTTGTATGGTTCAAGCATATTCCTTTTAACCCTTAAGGAGATGTGGCCAAAGGAAATGACAGTGAAAGCCTGAATGCAGTACCATTACAGGTGTTGACTGCATTCAGGTCACTGCTTTCACTGTGGAATGAACATCCAAGAGTTTCCTCAAATGTGTTGTGAATGTTGTGATAAAGTAACATCAGCAGCATTAAGTGTTTTTGAGGCTTCAGATACACAATAAAAGCATTTCAGACAGAAGCTACAAAGCTGACCAGACACCTTTGTAAATATCTGTCTTTCATCCTGCTTGCAATCACATAACAGTTAAAGAATGTCACATATCTCAGAACAGTTTTCATTGCATTTTCCATATTCTGTTTCAATTTTGGGGGGTATTTCAGACATTAGAACTTAAAGAAATCATGGAGAAATAAAACTGTGTGGGAGTAGAGAGACATCCTTCTATAAAGCATCATCTCTTTGTATTCACCTCAGGTCAGGTTTGTGAGGTGGCCTTTCGCTGCACAAGGACATGAAACACAAGACAAACAAATAACTCACCCATTCTTGTCTCAGTCATCACTGAACTGGTGAAATCAGCTTCAAATCCACAGATAGGAACAACAAAAATGGATTGTATGCAGGCTTGGCATGCAGATGGAACAGGGTAACAAAAACACATTGTTGATTACGGCGAGGCGCCTCTAAAGATGAAAAAAAAGCCAGTGGAAGCATTTATAGAGATGACAGTGACAACAGAAAGGAGGGTCCATCCAGCTGAATGAGTACGCGTGTTCAAAACTGTGTGATAAAAGTCCAAATGTTTTCAAATGTTGACCTCCAGAGCACTAAACTCCCCCGTCTTTGGTGTTATTAGTTTTTCATCTAATGTCATTTCTTTACAACAGATCAAATGAACAGTAATAGTCCTTTCTGGAAACCTGAGTTTGTTCTGCAACAACTTTGGCCTGAAACCACTATAAGACGTCCCTGTCAGGGATGATAACTGGGTTGCCAGGTTTTGACAATCAAATTCAGCTTCACGTTTCATCAAACTAGATTTTTTAAAAAGATTTTATAAGATATAAGATGAAGAATCATTTTTCAACATTTTCTCTTTTTCAGAACAGGCATCCATGAATCTTTACAGGTTTTTTTGTATTAATTTGGGTTGCATTAACTTCAACCTATTTTTAGTCTGATCTTCATTTGTGATCCCTCGGCGAACAGGGAAATTGCCACTCAGTGTCTGCATTAACAACGACTCTGATCATCATTTCTGGGCAGCACAAAACTTCTTGTTCTGTCCAGGAGTAGAAAGCTTTGTCCAAAAGCTGCTTTCCTGGACATCTTAACTCATTCGGAGCATAACCTTGGCCCACAGTGACAGAGAACGAGAAGGAAAATGATTACTGACGGGAGGAAAATGAATGCTGCTGCCGTGTTGTAAATCACAATGACCAAGGACGGCTCGCTGGCCTCTAGAACCAACCATCATGCTCCACAGCTGACATGGTCAAAAATGATTTACACAGTTGGTTGAGGAGCTGGACTGTGTACGTCTGACTGAAATCAGTTCTTTGGTGTGAGCTGAACTTTTGTATCAGTCCTTTTTACATCAAGTAATGGTCCAGACTTTCTAACACTGCATCACATTTTCCACTGAACCGTTCTGCTCCAACTTTTCATGCACAGTGAGTCACGCAGAACTAGAGAATTTGCTCTTTTGGGTGACCCTGCTGAAGCTTCTAAAGTTGAGACAACTCTTCATAATTGTAGAATGATTGACTTTAAAATACCTTCTTTAACTCTTTCCAGACCAATTCCCTGAAGATTTTAAACCAACACTCAAGGCTTATCTTCAATAAAAGTTCTGCTCACTGGGTTGTATTTTACTGAAGCTCAATCAAATTAATCACATTCCTATGGAAGGAGTAAGTATAGATACTCAAAAGATACTCAATTTTTGAAAGCGTCTGTATAAACAGACATACCGAGCTTAGTTAGAATAATTAGTCATGAATTGATTGGAAAATTTAAAAAAAGTAATGGAAAGTAAATGAAGCAAATCTCAGTTTGTGTTTGCAGCATTTACCATAATAAAATGAGATGATAAAACAAGCTCCTCTTTCTTTCTCTGATGTTATGAACATCCTTTCATGAAGGATCATGAATGATTTGCTTCCAGAATAAAGAATTCAATCCTCCCAAAGTTGATAGAAAATATTAACCTCATCTCAGACCTCAGAAGCTAATGCTGAAAAAAAACTGCTTTTTCAACAGCAATTTGGCCAGACGATACAAAAAAGATGCTAGATCTAAGATTTCTTGTTTTTATGATTGTATTTCAAATTAATGTTTGTAGTTTTTGAATATGAATCTGCCACCTACACAGCCAATGTTTCGATGTGATTGTAGCACCGAATGAATTCTTTAAACATAATGTTGCTTCAATAGAGTTTCATGTTAATTCCACTCAGAAACCACGACGTCAGAAATAACTGCAAAGTTGGCAAAAGGAAATCAGGACACAAAACAGGTGAAATTTCATGCTGCCCTTATTGCGTCCCCATGATTTATCACCTCTTAAAATCTTGGAACTGCATGAACCATAAAAACACCTTTCTTTGTGTGAGAGTCTGGCGCAGTTGCTGTTGGGCATGCTAAATCCCTAAAAACCACACCTGAGGGTGCAGGAGCTTGACTGGATGACGTCATGAGGAGACAGGTGCTCTGTTTCCTTCACAATGATGGACATTTACATGAAAACACACTGATGTGCATCAGATCCACATTTACACCAGTCTAATGAAGCAGAGATTCCCGCTGTTGCAGCTCACCTTCTAAAACAAGGTTCCCAAAATCTTTAACTCTATTGCAGGTATCAGTTCTTCACATCTGTGCTGAGCTGTTTCTGAGATGAAACAAAACCATTCTGCTTCTTTCTCCTAATAGTGGCATTCAGAGCTTCAATGTGACATTACTGTTACTGCTTGACAATCTAAAAATGTTTAGTGTCTTTTGCTCTTGCAGTCTCCAGTGGACCCAGTCCCTGAAAATGACAGGAGTTTTGTTCCCATCAGAAGCAATCTGAGCTGCTCTGACTCAGAACAGTCAGAACTTTAATGAGGCTGTTGTTGGAAATTAAAGGGATGTTATTGGCTCCAATTTTCTCTTAGAGACTAAATGAAGACTAGAGTCTGCATGTTGGCTGGAAGTGCTCATGACTTTTGAATAATTATCTTTTTAGTTTAACATTGTTAAAACAGAAGTCTGTAAAGCCGCTGTATGTCTTTACTGTTACAATCATTTCAGACTGATTTTTTGGAAATCTTATTAACCAAGTTTATTTTGATAACTTTTGCTAACGTAGCTGATTTGCATGGGTGTATGAATACATTTGAATGACCGTGGTGCAGTGGTAGGGTGATCGACCTCTGATTGGAAGATTTCAGGTTCAATTCCTGCTTTTCCCATGTGTCAAAGTATCCTTGGGCAAAACACTGCACCCCAAATTTCCTCTGGTGGAAGGTTGGTGCCAGTGTTTGGCAGCAGAGCCGCCATCTCTATGTGAATGTGAATGGGACTGTAGAGCACTTTGAGACTTCAATGAAGGTAAAAGCGTTACAAGTATACACCATTTTCCGCTTCATTTCAGTTTGTTTTTGGCAGATGTTGCTGTTGTTTTTATCACAGCTTTTGAATTGTTCTTCTGCATTAGAACTTTAAACACACTTTTGAACCTGTATCTTCTCAGTGAACAGCGTCGCTACACTGGAATCTGCCGGGTCTGGCTCCTTGCTTTGTTCAGGGGGAATCCTTTGTTAGCTTCCTCTGTGAACGTGAGCGAGGGTCACTGATGTGGACAGTCCCTAATATATCGTTTCCCCACTTAGTATCAAGCCAGATTTTGATTCAAATTAATATTTTCTTTTAATATTTTTGGTGTCTTAGTTTATGCTTTATCATGTTGTGTGTCTGCAGGGGTTTTGTATGGGGGGGGGGGGGGGGGGGGGGGGGGGGGTGTCATTGAATGTGTGATTATTTTTGCCTTGCTTTTATTTATAATTGCTTTTAATGTGAAGGACTTTGAACTACAATTGTGGGAAAAGTGCTCTATAAATAAAGTTTGATTTGATTTAAATAATTAGAGCCACACATTTGCCTGAAGAGGAAATTCCCCCAAAAATTATGGCTGTGGAAGACACAAAAGCAAGGATCCAGGATGATTAAAACTTACTTTAAAAGGGAAAAAAAATGAAAATGCAACATGGAAAGCTATAGGAAAGAAACAGTGCTTGAATGAAACAAAACTCGACTCTGACAGATGTGTTAGCAGGAGCCTAAACAATGAATAACTACTTGAATACACTGAGCAGCAATTCATGGAAACTCAAGCAGCCATGCATGATGGAGAATCAGCAGGAATATGACCTGGACAATAAACAAAAGATGAATTTCAGAACCCAAAGCACGTTTTTCCCCAAAAGACTAAAGAAGCAGTCATCCTTTGGATGAGAATGAACCCCTCAGCTGAAAACCTGCCTAAACGACTGACCAGGCCTGCAACAGCAGAGGCCTCCAGCAGGCTTTCCTCTGCCTGCTCCTGCAGCAGATCTACCCCACAAACATCTAAATGCTTCATTCGTGGCCAATTCCTCCAAAAGTTGTAAGCAGGTTGATGCGTTCAGACCTGATAAAAGAGAGACTCTGTTCCCAGAACAGGTTAGACAAGTTCAAACTCAGGTGTTTGCAGCATCAGACTAAATGGCCTGAACTCACCGAAAGCCCGCGTGGAACATGTACATCCTCGGTCCTCCATTGGGTCCGTATCTGGGGTTGACGTCTTTCTTGATAGACACGAAGCTGATGAAGGACAGGATGAGCAGCGCCACGCTAAATATGATGAGTCCGAACGTGCTGGTGTACCGCAGCATCCTGCAGCGCTGCCCCCCCCCGCCCGGAGGGGAGGAAGAGGGAGCGGCCGGGAGGAGAGACGAGCGAGCGCGGGGGCGCAGCGCGGACGCGCCGATTTATTGACGCTTTTTAACGGGACAAGCGCTCATTCAAGCCTCTTTGAACCGGAGGTCGAGCTTCTGTGGCATCGTGACAGAGACGGTGCAGCTGCGCAGTAAGACACGCGAGAGGAGCAAATAGTGACAGTCTCTGCATCCAGGACAGAGAGCACGGAGGCGGGGGGGGGGGGGGGGGGCGGGGGGGGGGGGGGGGGGGGGGGTATTCGAGGGGTTTCCTGTAGGCTCACCGACTCAGATTACAGCCCGCTTCATAACACAAAGGCGTGGAGATGCGCGCAGACAAGATGGATGCTGCAGCCTGTGCTCATCTGCATCCCGCCGGCTGTCCTCTCCTCTGCTGTCCGTCCTGCAGGAAGAGCTAATTATCCAATCCACCGGGTGTCGCTTTAAGGAGACGCAGCTCTTGTATCGCGGTAATCAGATAAACAGGAGCAACAGCCTCCGAGGAGGAACTCCGCTTCCTGATCCGAGGCAGAGAGAGAGGAGGCGCGCAGCATCACCGAGCGGGCCAGGAGGCGCCTGAGGAGTCAGGCTGAGGACAGCTGTCAGCATCCCACTCCTCCCGAGGCATCAGGCTTCCTGCATACACGTCATAGCACCAGCAGTTATATTTTTAGACAGACAGAAGCATATTTGCACCCATAGAGTATCCAGCAACGTCTGGTGGTTTGTACTGTAAAATGCTGCAGTTTAACTTGTTGATGTCATGAAGACCACTAACTAGAAACAAAAAGAGTTACTCCATAATTTTTTATGGATCAGTGTAACATATCTAGTCTCTACAAACACTGACTAATGCTTGTGGGAGGAATACAATGTTTAAAACGAGTTTGCTGCAACAAACTTGGTTTTAAAAAGTCCTAAACGTGAATGATCGGAAAATATGCAAAGTGGTTATGGGAGCAGTGACATGTGAGGCTTGGAAGGAGACAGATGGAAAAGCTAGAGATGTTCTCTTTAGAATGAGGAAAGACGTGAATGAGAACGTGTGAGGTAGAGCTCAGGAACGATGCTTTAGCGATGAGAAGCCAGATTGACATGGACACATGCAGAGCAGAGACAGGGAATATTGTGGACAAACACTTGATCCTTCAAGGAAATGACTTAGATAAACTTCTTTGACCTGCTATCAATGACACATCAGCACTCAGAGGGCTGGAATTCTCAGCCCCTTTATCTTCTGGCAAATAAGAAGTGTTGAGTCAAACATACAAAGATGGAGTTTTCAAAATCAAACTGAAATCTACAGCAGCGACTGGATGGCTCAGTTGGCTGTATGAAGGACTGGCCCACAGGAGTCCAGAGTTCATCTCCAAGGGGGAGCGATGAGCTTAATCCAATGTGGGTCCTTGGGCAAGACCCTTCACGGGGGAGCTTGGTCTCCCTGTGCCTGTCCCCAGCCTCGGCAAATACAGAGTTGTGTCAGGAAGGGCATCCGCCGTAGAAAATGTTAACAAACCAAATGTGCGAATCAGTGAAAGCTGGGCGGAACTGTTCCTGGAATCTTAGTAAAACAGTTAACGGTTGTCTTATTTGTATCTTTAAGAAAAGAATAGATTTTTAATATTCTGATTTTAGTATTAAAACATGTGTAATACACTGACAACCAACTTTAAGAAAATATAGATTCCATAACATTTGTTTGAATTTATCTGAGACAAAGTCTTTTACTATGGAAGGACATAGTGTGCTACTTCCTTCTTTTTCCTCTTTGTTTGTGCAGCAGTTCACTGTGTAGTTCATTCACATCAGAATGAACTCACAATCAGACTGATTAGATTTTCATGAGGACTGTGTGAAATGAGACCAGTCAGAGAAGCTCACATGAAAGAATCAATTAATAATCAATATTCATAAAACAAGAGAGGAGGACGGACTAAGCGACAGAGCATGAAATTAAAGCGGGTTTGTCGAACACACTCACAGACATGCTGTTCAGTTTCAGAGAGCTTACCTGATACTGAACATTAGACTGGAGGGTGGTGTGTGGGGGCGGGGCTTACTTATTAATAGGCAAAGGTAGGCAATTGCCTGAGGACCCCAGTGCTTTGAAACCCTACAAAAAATGTCTAAAATAATTTCCACTTCAACTATTATTTGACTGTGCCATGAAAAACCCATGTCACTGAAATTAATGCTTATGTGAAAGTGTTTTGTTACTCCCCAACACCACCGCCCCACCCCCGTCCCTGTGCATCAATGGACTATTCCATCAACAGCAAGTAAGTTATAAATGCAATACATTTCTGTAACATTTCAATGGGATTTTGATTTTTTAATTCATATGAAAACATTTGGTGGGCTGCACGGTGGCGCAGTGGTTAGCGCTCCTGCCTCACAGCAAGAAGGTTCCCGGTTCAAGTCCTGGCTGGTGGACCTTTCTGTGTGGAGTTTGCATGCTCTCCCCGTGCATGCGTGGGTTTTCTCCGGTTACTCCGGCTTCCTCCCACCGTCCAAAAACATGCTTCATAGGTTAATTGGTTACTCTAAATTGTCCCTAGGTGTGACTTTGAGTGTGCATGGGTGTGTGATTGTGGCCCCTGCGACAGACTGGCGACCAGTCCAGGGGTGTACCCTGCCTTTGCCCATGAGTAGCCGGGTTAGGCTCCCGTGACCCCGAAAGGGATAAAGCGGATTGGAAAATGAATGAATGAAAACATTTGAATTTATGACATTGACGATGCCTAAAAGTGGACCAGTAAAGAAGTTATTCAATGGATGTTTTTTTCAAAGAAATGGTTAATACAAACACTGCAGAGGGCCTCCATGTTATTCCTTGACTGGGGCCCCCAAACCACTAAATCCACTACTGAGTGGGGACTCTTTCCCATCAAAGTTAACAACCTGCTGGGTGTGTGGTCTCATCAACAATGAGAACCAGAGCAGCTTTCACATGAAAATCTGATGTTTTCATGCCTCAACAATGACAATTAAATAAAAATATAAATTTTAAATCAAACTTTAAAAAAACTGTTTAAACTAAGAAGAGAAATATTTCCACAGCAGTCATTGGAGATGTAATGATTCAAAGGTTCAGGATAGCGTCCACAGACAATAAAAACTTTAATTGTGATTAACTAGCATTTGTAGAATTAAACCTACATTTTTCTTGTAGGGAGGATTTCTATCAGGTTCTCACTTTGAAAAGCATTTATGCATCCAAGAACCTTTACTCTGACAGCAGCCATAATGGTGGTTGATGCTCCCCCTTTGATGCCATTGTGCTGTGGCACAACCATGTGGCTTATGTGTGGTATTTTTCTCATTATTTTGTACTTTTGTTTTTTTAACATCATGGCCTCTGGTAAGATGTAATTTATCTTTGTTTCTTTTCTCATATGTTTCCTTCCTGCCTGTTCTGCATCTCCTCTTCTGATGGTCCACTTCCCGATTATCTGTTTGGTTTCTTGATATCAGTAACCTATTTTCAAACATTCTTCATTCCACTTTTTATCAAGCGACGGCCTATCCTCTTATTTTTAGCTGGCTTGAATATTCATTCAGGATGATTCTACCACTGCCCTATTTGTTTTTCTTTTCAGTGAATCCCCCCACGATTCACCCACATGTGCTCTGGCTTTAACAGCAGATGCCCTTCCTGACCCTTTGCATTTTCAAGACATGAAAACACTTGAGGTGCCCCCATGTGGTTTGACCAAAACCAGTCCAAATGCAAAGGATTTATATGAGGTTCTTTTGGAATTGTTCATATGTCAAGCACTAAAGATCAAACATGAACAATCATCCTTCAGGCATCGATAACACAGATAGGCACAGAGACGTGCATACTTAAAAAAAAAAAAAGAATTTACCATCAAAAGGACAGACATGAAAAATGATTGTATATAGGTTCACACTTTACACAAGATGAAGCATCACACAAATTTATCCTCATAGCAGAAATACTCTGAGTGGGATTTCTTTAGTTGCACTGCAAAAACTGGGTCTTCATAAAGCAAAAGGGCTATGGTTCCAAGAACAATAATGTTATCGAAAAAGCTTTTCAAAAGCAAAATAATCTTAGTTTGAGAAAATCATGTCTTAGTGACTAGAATTCTTGGTGAGACCGTTCTCTTACCCCTTTGGCAGATTTGTTTTCTTATTTAAAGAAAATCTGTGAAAGAGGTCATGAATTTTTGACTTATTTCTAATGAGCATGTTTTTGCTGTGTGGGCTTTGCTTGCATTGTTTGCACATTGTTGTTTGGTTTTTTTCCCAGAAATATTCATTCTAATTTGGGAATCTATGTCGACCTCCGTGTAATGTGGCTGACCCGTCCTGTTTAAACCTACAAAGCAGCCTAAAGAAAATTAATGTAGGGACATTTCTGATTTCATCTGCACATGATGAAAGGAACAAAGATCCAGCCTGTTTTTTGTTGAATTTGCTTACATGTTTCATCAGCATCATACAGTGATTGACTCACCTGTGCCGCTGTAATAGAACAGTCTTATCCTCAGCAGTTCACATGCAGTAAATGCCTATCTGAGCGTTTGGGAGAATTCAAAGTGTAAAATACAGACGGCAGTCGTTAATGACGTCTCAGCTCTGTGGCCAAGGTCACATTGAAGAATCCAGTTTCACATTTCATAATTCATCATCCCGACCTCCAAACTGAACCCGTTCCTGGTTGGAGATGAGATTTGTGAGTGTGGGTGTGTGAAAAGGCCTTTTGTGTGTGGGAGTGTAAATGGAGTAGGATGTGGTGCTTTGTTATGTCCACTGTATTGACAGAGGACAGCGGAAAGACTGTACATCACTCCAGGATCAGACAGCAGTGGTCTGAGCCCTCTTTGGGTGTGTGGTTGTGTGGGCAATCGGACACATTGGGTAGCAAAAGTGAACAGATTTAACAGGAAAAAAAACAAACACAAAAGAGCATCAAGTTGTGACTTTACCCTGTTGCTGGTTTTGAGATTTCTTTGCTTTGAATTACAAATAAATACACATCCATGTTAAAAAAAAGTTTAAAGTAGAATAAAATATTATGGATTAATACAGAAATGCAATTATAAATAAATATACTACATGTACAATTATGAGAATAACTAATAAAGAAAAGCCAAAAAAAGCACAAAGAATACTTATTTTCACTATAAAAGTATACTTTTTTGAGAATACATATTTTTTGTAATATTTTATCTTGCACTGTAGTAATAAAAAGTATCCATGAATTAGAAAAAGTATTTAATAGTTTGTACATCTTTTCTTCATTGGCAGCTGGAAAGCAGTGGGACTAAAAGTGGAGCAACACTTTGACAGATCCAAAGACCCACAAGTTTATCTTTGATTCAAAACTATGTCACAGTTCTGTGATGTTTGAATACATTTCAAAAAGTACAAGGTTCTGTTCATATTTTTCTTTGTGAGTTTGTTAATTCATCCATGTTTTTTAATGGAAGCACATGAATTAAAGTGTAGTCAGGAATTTAACTAGTGACACTGAAACATTCAGGGGATGTATTTAACTGGACTGCGATAAACTTTGATAAACTAAAACAGCTTTTGCAAGAAATTAAAAAAAATAATCTTTAAAAAGAAGTTCCACATATTTTAATGTAGGTGATAGAGCCTCACATTTTGAGGGATTTTAGCTTTTCCTCCAAGGGAAAAATGTTGAGATTTGTTTCTGCTAAATCCGTCTTCTTCATTTGTTCATTTTCAGTCATTGTTGTTTATTTATTATTTTTTAGTTTCAATTTTTTTGTTGGTGGGTTTTCCTTTGCTTAACCAAGAAGAATCCCGACTTTTGTTCATTTGTGGAGCTGACCCTGTAGAAAACCTGCTGAAGTAGATTTGGTTTGAAACCAAACAGAAATGAAAATAGTCATCAACATGTTCAGAAAAATAGTCACATCAGTTGGAGTGAGATAAACTTTGCTTTTGCATCAATGCAGACTGAATCTGGAGCATCAACATGTTCAGAGGTCAGAGGTCAATGTCTCTCCTTAGTAGAACAGTAGGAAAGATAAATGGGAGAGTCATTGGGGGGGCAATGATAGTCATTGTATTGCAGAACATGTAATCTTTAAGTTTAGCCATTATTCCATCTGTTTTTTTCCCTTCTAGCTCTGCTGATCTTTATCTTTCTTTGTCCCCTTTGCCTCTCATCTCTCTATCTTTTGTTTTTTCCAGTTATCTCATCATTGTTACTCTTATCATTTCATCCACTCCCATCTCCCCTTCTATCAATTCTCACAACCCTTTTTTCTTTCATCCATCCACCAATTTTCCTCTACTCTATCATTTATCTGTCATTCCTCCCACCTCACTCCTCTCTGGCCAAACTCACATAGTATAGGTGAGGAAAAAGGAGATAAACCAGCTGTTGCCTAGCAACGCATCTTGACCAAAAAAGGGTGGAGCGGCCATGGAGGGGTAGAGAAGCTGGGGAAGGAGATAAAGGTTAAGGATGGAGGAAGATAGGGAATAAGGATAGAGGATTTGAGAAAGTAGGAAGAGAAAAATGAAGACAGGAAAAAAAAAATACTCAGGTGAAAGGATGGAATGGTGGTCACTGTTCACTGATTGCAAAAGTTGCTCCAGCCAATCAATTGCAGGAGGTGCGTGACCAGAGCAGACCTACATCAATTACACACATACAGACCCAAGCACACACAAGTGTGCATATGTGTGTGTATGTAAGCCAGCACACAGACAGTGACAGCCTATCCTTGTTTGTCTTTTTAATTTCTATTGTCTTGAAGTTTTTATTTGATCTGAAGTCTGGCTTCTGTTGTTTTTGAACTTGTAAAGTTCATGCTGTCAAAGATTATTTTTACTTTTGTCTGTAGATCATTGATCAGATCCTCTGTGACCTGTAACATCTCACCCTGGTTCCCCTTCTCATCTCCAAACACAAAACAAAGCTCTCCTGCATAATAAATCAGGTCAGCAGATCAACTCACAGAACTGTCTTTAGTCTCACCATGCAAGTCCATCACTGCTTCATGCTGCTGCCACCAGCAAGTATTATACAACCCCACCTGTCACAGAAGAACCCCTCCGCAAAAGCTGTCATAGACAGTTAAACATTATTTACATTGTTTAGCTCTGTTTATTTATTGACTTCTATTAACACTTTTTGTAACTCTTTTCTGCTTTAGTTGGAGATGGATCACATGGTGTCAGGAAGTGGTGGTGTAGGACCCAAAATGCAGGAGACCGGGTTTGGTGACAGGAACTATAACGAAAGCATTTAATAAATAAACTGAAACATGGAAAAACCACGGGATCAACAAAAAGGGGGACAGAGTAGAGTGGATGACCTGAAATACAGACACTTCAATGGACTGAGGGCAATTAAGTGAATTGAAGACAGCTGTGAATCATGATTAGCCTGAAACTGGTGTGACTGACAAAGGGAAACTCAGAACATGACCAAATATAACAAACCCCAAACAAACCACAGAATCCTCACATACGGGGCATCCAAATCACACTAAGATAAATTAATGTCAAAAATATTTTCCTCTGAAAAAACCCAGAATTATATTTAAAAGATCACAACAACATGCCACAAACCAAAATATAAATAAAAACATTTGGGAAAACAAAAGTAATTTCCAGAATCAAAATTAAATGGTGAAAAATACAGCAAAATAAAATAATGGAAAAGGGTGGTATTATGGGAGATCAGATGATGATGTTTGAGTTTTGAAGAAGAGGGAAAACAGAAGGATGTTTTGGCTGAACTGTGGTAAAAATTGATTGATCAATCACTGAACTTTTGCAGTGGGTGTGACCAGAAGCTTAAAGGTATAGGCATGCCAAATAACTTATCAGTGATGTCACTAGTACATACCTTTTCCAGTTTCTTATAGAGTTTTGTTTTATAAACATTTCCATTTGATGTCTGGAATTTAGTTTTGTTTTTTAGAATTTTTGTTTTTACATTTTGGATTCTGTCATTTTGCTTTGGTTTTTACCTTTTTTAATACTTTTTGATTTGCTATTTTAATAGTCATATTGAACTTTAATATATTTTTGTGTTGAGTGATTTATTGATGTGATATGCACTTCAGAGCCATCGTACTCATCTCTTTTGGACCAATCTTTTTTTGCAGCCATTTGTTTTCTGCACAGGGAGATGAAGCTTTTTGGTCTTTGCTGTTTGTGACTCTTCCTGACTTATTGTTTATCAGTGTTATTTTACTCTATTTTTTTTTTCTCTGTTTTTTGTGTTTCTGCAGTAATTTTTCTTTTTTCACCTCCATAAAAAATATCTACAAAAAATATGTATATCATTTTGATTACTATGATTTATATGAAGTAATATATCATACAACTAAAATTTAGCAGATCTGCCATGGATGGACCTTTGTGGAAGTTTCTGTAGACACTTTGAATCTCTGCTCTGTATTGTTTTTCTGCAATAAAGTCAGACTGGAGCAGCTTTACTGATCAGTCTGTCTCTAAACACCATTGATTGCTGCTGATATGAGCAACCATTGATCTCCTCTGTATGGACTAATATGACAGAGCTAACACATCCCTTCAATGCATCCAGCTTTGTCATTAACTTAATATTCCCCTTCATGTGAGGTTACCATAGTTTCAAACTTTACCAAGAAGGGATTTACTAAATTAAGGAAAACAGGAGTGGGACAATACAAAAGCAGGATCAGACATTTATTGTTGTCATGGTACTGAGGCTGTAATCAGACGAATAAGATGCAACTGAGTTTATAACAAAAAAAAAAAAAAAAACTATGATAAACAGCAGTAATAACCAACAAATCAACAAAAAAGCAAGCATCTAAAGGATAAGTAAATGAACCAAAAACATAAATTAGCAAAGGCTAAGGCAGAATCCAAATTCATCATCCCCTTCAAAAGGAGAGTTATGGAAAAATAGTGTCTCCAAATTTGGACGTTCCTCCCATTCAATGACATAATTAATAGCTCTTGGAAATACATGACAACAGCAGCTTTATAACTTTAAAACGAGTATGCAAAAAGTCTTTACTTATTTTTAAATGTAAACTTCTTGTGCTCACCCATGTGAAGAAAAGCGTTTCTCCTCCCCTGCACAGCGCAACACCCTCGAGGCAGAGGGATGCAGAGCTCTCCGCCATGAGGGTTACGCCTTAAAAAAATATTTTGGAGAGCCCTACCGCTACAAATGCTCCTACAGTTGGAGGGTTAAGGAGAAGGGTCCAACCCCATACTTTCAGATCACTTTCTAATTACCTTTCAGTTTGTTCTAGAAAATGCTACTGCTCCAATAAATAAAAAAAACAGCTTAGAAGGACATTATCTGACCGTTCTGTGTCTGAATTTAATCTCACAGTGTCCTAGAAACCTCTGTAACGTTAGACTGCTTCACTGCTGTAGATCAAACTGAAATAACATCAGTTATTACGTCCTCCAAAACTTCAACTTGACTCTTAGACCCAATCCCCACTAAGCTTTTTAAAGAAACCTTCCCCCAATTAATGAATCAATTTGAACTATAATAAATACCTGTTTAGAAACAGGTTATGTGCCACAGTCTTTTAAATATGCAGTTGTTTAACCTCTTCAGGAAAAAGCCCAGTTTAGATCCTGGCATTCTGGCCAACTATAGACTAATATCAAATCTCCCATTTATGTCAAAAATCCTGAAAAAAGTTGTAGTTCAGAATTACTTGAGACTAAAATGAGAAACAAAGCAACGTGACAGAGATCATCTTTATTTCAAAAAATTGAAATTCATTATGAAAAAATGGTGAAAATGAAACCCACAATGTGGTCTGAATGCAGAGCCTGATTCACTGATGGAGATTCAGAATGTGGAGGAGCAGCGGTTATAGGTTTTTCACTTTTAAATTTGCTTGATTTCCATGTAGTATTACAGAAACTCTAAAGAAATCTAGTCATATTAGAATTTACAATCAATTTGGTGTGACCAAAATACACAAGAATTCAAATGCAATTGAATCGCTCTGCAATCACATCAAATGTCTAAGTGGTTTATGACATATTGAGCTTCAACAAGGCCTGTTCATAAAAGTCTACCCCTTTAAAACTGTAGAAATGTCGATGGGTCACAGGGGCAGCAGCAAAAACTTTTAAATTAAATTTTCTGGATGAAAACTCACTCAAACTTGGAGGAAGACATAACTCCCCTCCGATCACCTTTTGATCCATAGTAAGTGTTCCCAGTGGTCGTTTGATTATGATTATGCTGTTTTTAGCCGAAATAAAAATACCTGTGTTGTTTTTTTGGAAATAGTTTCTGCAGGAATAAATTAGAAATTCACCTCTGAATTGTGGGCAGGACTTCTTGTGCAGAATAACCCCACCCTCAATACCCATCAGCCATCTGTTTACATGCTTCCCCTCTAGCTAGCAGCCCCTCACAACCCCAACCTAACATTAGCGGTCCAACAAAAATGGTGAACAATACTGTAGTTATCCAACTGTACAGTTTGAGCTAGATGGCAGCTCAGACGAGGAAAACCAAGACAATTTGTCTACGAATGGAAGTATAGGAAAGAAGTGGAGCAGTGAGCTTGTGGCCCGCTGCTGTAGCTTCTATGACTTTTTCAATGGTATTTTAGTTGTCTGTTCTTGATTCACATTGATTTTAATAAAGAAATACTCAGAAATGCAATGTTAAGCTAAATGTTCTTTGTATACATCTTCTATCATCAGAAAAATACCACAAGAAACATGTTAAACACTAAAAACCCAATTTTCATCAGTGTAGGTCTTTAACTAAAACTACAATTACAAATGTAAAGATATGAAGAGAAATTCTTAAAAATGTCTATTTTCAAACAAAGAAAAAAAAACTTTCTGTTGTGTCTGATTGTTGCGACTATCATGCGCTCAGTCATATGTGACCCTTAAGGATCAACTGTACCTTGAGGAAATATTTGCCTTTAGTTGTGCGTCGTTACTCTTTCTTAACTTCTAGTTTGGAGATGGCTCTGTGAATTCATAGTCTACCTTCTGTTAGGCTGAGCCTTCCTGAGTGTTTATGTCAGTCTGTGGAGGCTTCAATGATTGAGAAACAGACATATTAATCATCTTCAGAGGAAATGACCTGTAAAAATGACAATCGATATCTATCACTGCTCAGACTCTAAAAGTGAGCTGTTTAATGATTGACTCCAACTCAGCGGCACATTTTAAGTGGATTTCAGTTAAGAGTACGGCTCTGTGTTGAGTTTAAGCACAGAGGCCTTGACATTGATTGCTGTTATTATGCTGTTATTATCATGCACTTTTGAACAATAGCCAATGAATGATGCATTCTATGATGCTCTATTAACACAGGGGAAGATGCTGCACTGATGTTTTGAAGAAAAGTATTGGTATTATTGCTGCTCAACTGTTTGACCCAAGAGGGAAATAAAGCTGCTCTGTTTTATGGAGTTTTAAAGCCACATCACATGAAATAAATAGACAGACTACAGCATGATATAAAACACACCTTCTATGAAATTTAAATAAACAAAGAATGCACGAACCTACTCCTCACAACAAAAAGAAATCTACCCATCCTGTAAAGAAGATCTGAACACCAGCCTCGTTTTTAACCTCTATTCTTCCTCACTTTGATTTCTTGTCTGCACTTCCTCCTCTTATGGCCCCCTCCTGATATGTAGTAATATGTAGAGATGATGACCTATTGATTTCTGCTTGAGGAATGTTTGACAAGCAGGCTGGGGCTGGAACACACTCTGCTTGTAATCTCACTTTGTTCAGAAATTACCTGAAAAAACAAAGACAGATATTACAGAGCAACAATGCACAGGAAGCATGGGTTTTATTTCCTTTTCATCTCAGTGCCATGTCAACAACTAATGAGACTGGTGGGACTTTTATTTAACCTTTTCATTGACAAGGAAGTGAAATGCTCAGAACAGAAAAGATACATTTTTTAACAGATGTCAAGCAGAAAACAAAACTTCATCACTGACTGTGAAATGAAGTTTTTTCAAATACGATTTGGTCAAACTTTTAGTGTCATAGAAGTTTTTTAATGGTGTTCATTCTGGTGCACTGGACTTATTTTGAAAATTAATAGAAGAATCAATAAGCAGACTTTTCACTAAACAGGAGTACATAAGAAGAACATACAAAATCAAGTCAGTCATGTTTTTTTCAGAAAATAAAGCACAGACTCTTCAAACTCATTCCATTTGCAGAGCATGAATATTAATCTCTGGCTCCCTCTACAGATTCCTGATTTTACTGAAACCTCATTTAGAAAATGTGTTTTGTTGATTCTCTAACTTTTCTTCACTGTTTCAGAAATCCCGTACCTTCAACGTCATGTTTGTTACGTGTTAATTAATTTCACAGTAGTATGGTTGCCATGGGGACCTTTGAAAGTGATTGTGTTTTCTTTCCTTCACAGGAAGTGTCTTGCTTAACCAGCACAATTTTATTTTGGGTAGCACCCAGTGGTGGCTCAACTTTTACTAGCATGGAAGAGTTGCTGGTTCAAGCCCTGTCAGGATTAGACCTGGGTGAAGCTGATGCTCAGCTATGCCCACCCCCCAAACCTTGAACAAAGTGCAGAGCCCACTGGTGGCTCTGTGGTTGTTCTAAATGATTGACTTGGAAATAATAAGGAGTTCAGTTCCTTATAAAAAGTCGTAAAAGGGAAAGAAACACAATTTAGATTTAACAAGAGACTCAAGAAGTTTCTTCTGGAACTGCGCTGAATTATGCTGCACAGCTAAAACATTAGTTTCATGAAGTTGGGGCTTAAATTCACATGAACAACTCTTCACGTAAACACATTTCGTGTGTGCGCAGTGGGGGCACATATCACCGTAGGAAATAATTTGAATTTGTTGAGGAAAGAATGGAGCTCTAGGTTCACGCACTTTCAAAGTCCCATTTTCAGAAAAGGGAAAATGCAGTTCTCCTTCTGCAGTTTGCAGTAAAGTGGTTTCTCTTCATGTGCGGACTCAAAGTCTAGGGGGGAGACATGGAGCAGGTTTCTGTCAGTGACAGAGGTCCAGCTGTTTTCTGGCGAGCTGTAAGGATGAACATCGTAGTGACAAACAGAGTCACACCCGCCTCCTTCTAATCATTATTAATTCATGAAGGATTCTGTCTGTTAAAACTCCAGAGAGCAACATCCACACGCGTGTAAAGCTGAGATTAAACTGTAAATCTGTGAAGCAGCAAAATGTCTTTTTGAGCTTTTAGAGGAAACAATATAACTGCAATCACACACAAACACACTTAAAAAATGTACTAATGCTGTGAGGATGAAAAATTCAGCTTTTGTGTGGAAAGCCAGTGCATTTGGCATTGTAGTGCTGGTGATTAAAGTCAAATAAAAATATGTTACTGACAAAGTAATGATAGGATCATGTGGCATTCTCTTTCTGCTGACAGTGCAGTTGAGGCAGACGTGCTGTCTCCAGTGAAGCTGCTCCCATTCTCCCACACCAGTGCATGTAAATGTTTGTATTTGCTGCTTCACCATTTGAGTACGATGAGTGGAACTATGAAGAGGGAAGACGGGAAGTACTCACATCAAAAGTTAAGGTTAAATGTAATGCTGTTTTATTTATGATCTGGAGGAAATCTGACAAAAACATAAAGATGCTCCAGAATTCATTTCTGTTGCTTCACGTCTTCTGTTTCTCCAATTGGATGATGCAGTTTAACCCGATCTATTCTAATGTAAAACTATGTAGCTGAGCTTTCATCAGATTTTAAATACATGAATCTTTAGGTTCCTCTGTGATGTAACCCCAGGCTGGGACCTGGGGCACACATCACAGCGGGTAAAGGGGCTCTACATGCAAGAGTCAATCTGGATCAGATTCCCCTCCTCCCTCTCTCTGATCAGCCTATATGACTCAACATGGGGGGGTTGTCAGTGGGACCTTTGCACCAAATGTGAGGACAGGTCATACATTATACCACCATCACATAAGAGAGACACTCCAGCACACACATTGCAATAAGACAGCCGTTACCATGGATCCTTGATGCAGGGGTGGAAGGGTGTGTCCCAAAAGCATTGGTGGTCCAAATCTGTGGAGCATTCATCAACACAAATCTTTGGGATTTTTACTTCTGGTCATGTCCAAAGCCTTGGAGTCATAATATCTGAGCTGAGATGAAATATTTGAAACGTTCAACAGATTCACCTGAGCCCGCTTTCAAGTATTAGGAGTGTGGACTCTCAACAAGCTCACTCCTGATCTGCGTGAGTGGTTGCCATAGAAATGTAGACTCAGACCAACTTGGCCCAATCACTGCTTACCACAGATTCCTGGTTCCAACGTGGCCGTATCAGGAAAAAAAACTTGATTTGGTCGGGACTGGAAGTAAAGCATTTTCTATGGGTGACGTCACACTCCCTCACGTTCTTATAAACAGTCAATGGGCCTAATGAGAGTAGAAGTTCAGATCTGACACATGTGACTCCAACGTTTCTATCTGGACTGGTAGTCTCAGTTTTTCCTGCAATGGACTCATCCTCTGCCTTTGACAGTTTTCTTGGTTCTAATAGCAAATAAATCTGTTTTGTCATTGCTAAACTGGAGAACTGAATGCATCCAGAAGTTTATCTGCTCTAAGCAGCAGAGAGAGTTTTATGGCCCATTAAGGTCTGGTATCAGAGCTGAGCATATATGTCGTGATATAGAACATCATTGGAACCAGAGGGAGCAAGAACAGGCAGAACATCAGAAAATGCCAAACCCTCTAAAGTCACCTAGATGTGTTTCATTGTTATGAAAAAGTATCCCAGTAAAATGTGGCAGCATTGTAACATCCAGCACTGAGTTCCAGACTCTCTTCCTCAGCAGTTGCACTGACGTGTCTGAATCTTACCGACTGTTCTGTTGATAATGCGTTGGTGTTTTGCCGTGTTAGTTCCAAATCCCCTCTGGGCCCTGCTCATGTATTAAGCTGCTCATGTATTAAGCTGCGTACTTACTCACCCTGGCTGCAGCCATACCTGACAGAAGCGTCTCTTCCACGTTATGCTGAGGCAGAACATTGGCCTGAACTGAGGCAGAATCTATAAGGTTCACATGCATGAGGAGTTGCTCACATAGTCAGAGTGTACATGTGTCTGCATGTGTGCTGCTGTCTGCATACATGCCCTCTAACTAAATGGACAGGTCTAATCACCTCAGAGGGAGGAACCTCTTCCCCCTTCCGCCGCCTCTTAACATTAGCGGATATTAATGGCCCCCAAAGCTCCTCTGTTTCCTATTGAGAAAAATAATAATCACTAATGGTTTATCACAAACAGTGCTAATGCTTTATGCAGACCTCTTACCATTAATAAATGATAACATGTAAAGGGACAAAGGGTGTTGGAAAAGCTGACTGACCCTATAAGGAGGAGAGTTGGAATAGTTTCAGATATAAAACAGAAACTGAAACATGTTTGTCTTATGTTGAAAGAACAGGATGAGCTAATGCTTTTGTGGCATCACGAGTAGTGCATGGTACTGGGCACACCAATTTTCAATGCAGGATCACACAGTTCAAGGATTCCTTGGAAATATATATAATTAAAAAGGGAAAAAAATCATAATATGCTAAAATCATTCCTGCAACTACCAGATTGGGTCAACAGATGGGGAGAAAACCTAAAACTACTATCTACCCCACTCATGTGCACCATACCACACAAACAATGAAAGGAGGGGAAAGTCCAACCCATTCAGGAGCACAGCACATCATAGGACCACACCTCCACCTGTAACCCAGTCATCATGAGGGGCTGGCTCTGAAGACAGATAAAAAAATACATATAAAATACACTTGCGCACACACTGACACATTACCATAATTTCCTCTGACAGTGCTGCCTCACTCCTGGTAGCTGCAGTCGCCTGCTGGGGGGATGCAATGGGGGCCTTTGGCGCTGTGGGTTCAAAGGCCAGTTGGTGGATGCAGTGGCAGTTTCCCGATCCACCCACAATTGGGTAGAAACAGTCACAGCCAGATGCTCTGCTGTCCGTGCAAAGGCAGCGACCGGTCAGCAGGGGAAACAGAGTGCAGCAGATTCCTGTGATGCCACAGTTCTCACAAAAAGGGATCTCAACTCTGCAAACAATGGGGAATTTTTGACTGCAGACAAAAACAGGTAAACAGGCAAAAGCAGCAGGCAAATGCAGCTCGGGCTCGTCATCCAACGCTGTGGAGGACAGAGGAGATCAGAGCAGCACCCTTAACTTTGTGGAAAAGCACAGGATGAAGAGAGCCAAACACATGCCGACTGCATGCCCTGGAGGACCATACGCCCTCCATTGCCAATGCATAGGAGCACTTGCAGATCTGTGCACTATGATCCCAGGCAACCGACTGAATGAACAGCCTTATTAGCGCATGAAGAGCAAACAGAAACTGTGCAGATGTGGCCACATTACCTGAATGGACCAGGAAAATTGAGGCACAATGAGCAGTCCCCATCAGAGTGCAGTGTCTCATGCACAGAGCAGCCCTGCTTTTAAAATCTGCTCTACACAATCCTCGCTATCAGGACAATGACCAGTTCACCCTGACTCACTTTGATGGTGTTGGGAAATGCATGAAACTGTTTTGTAGTAACTGAAAGTTCTGACGATTCAACATTTTTGGTTTTAGCCCAATAAGGCAGTTTTTATTTTATGTATTTATTTACCGACTCGATGTCCAAATATATACATCACAACCATACATAAAAGATAATAAAACATAAAAGACAGTCATAAAGAATAAAATCACCAGTAAAAGTACCATAAAAGTAAGTGAAATATTAAGAACAATACAAGTGATAAAACATATAAAGTACAAACTAGAAACTTTAAAAAGGTTTATACCAGTATTTCCAAATTGGGGACTGGTATCTACAAGTGCTAATGTTGGTGAACGCTAACATGATTCTATTTTTAGAAGCATTAAGACGTTGAATAAAGCCATAAATGAATGTATTAAAAAGGAGGATGAGACTCGGTCCTTACCTAACCTGCATCGCCTGGTAGTATACCAGTAAGCTAACAGTCTCACAATGTGCCAAGAGACCTGAGAGAGCATTTGTGAAAGCATTTGAATGATCATACGAGAAAGTTTCCTTCAAGACCTTAAAAAAGTTCAGAATTGAAGATTTTCATTTCTAACATAAATGCGCAATAATGACTATTTATATCTTACTTTTTATCTTACTTTTGAGAGGAAAAATGATCCTCCTTTTTTTTTTTAAACCTAACAAGTTCATGAAGTTGTTTTAGTCATTTCTCATGTTGTGAAAATACAACTAAACTGTTAGAGTATATGAAAAAGGAAGCAGAGAAGAGATATTTGAGAATTGATCAACTAATCACCACACAACTATTACCAACTCCTCACCATCACTTAAAATAGGTTTGTTTGTTTGTTTGAAAATTGTAACTCTCAACTGTCTTTAATATATCACCACATTAACTGTGTTACAATTCTTATTTCTAAATGAAAAAAACATTTTTCTATAAAACTGACAGACAGGAGTCAGATCAGAAGGACTCCCACTGCAGATCATCAAGCCTCCTGCAGAACTAGCTGATACTCTGACACAGACCTGATGCTGTTTCCCATCACGTCTTGCTTGATCTTCTTTTGTCTGTTTCTGCTTTCTTTGCCAAACATTTTTATTTCTTTCCTCACATGCAGGGGAATGCTGCGATGTGGATCCTGCCTTTCATAAAGAGAAGGGCAGAATGTTCACAGCTCTAATGTTCAAATCACTGCCATATTCTGGGTCTGCCTGCAACACTTGTCATAAGGGGGGCAAAAATCCTTAATTCCCCCCCCCCCAGCTTTTACAAACGTGAATGTTGGTTTTCAGCACACAGGCACCTGCATTTGACCCTCATGTCCAGTATCCTGCAAGATCCCCAGTGTCCTCATTAAACCAACCTTGGAGGCTGCCATTCATCTCTCTGAGCCCAGCTCATTCCTATGACATCTTCACCCTGTCGCATCATTTAACTTTTTCAATTAAAAGAGGAGGATCTCTCTATTAACCTCACTCCCCCTCATGCAATTTTTTTTCAGCCCAACACTGTTTTGGAGAGGGCCACAGGGAATGGACGGGCGGTGGTATTTCAGCCTGCAACTAGCACAGGTCTTGGTAGGCTGACAGCAGGCGGTACGTGGAGGGGTGAGTTATGAAGCCAGCATGGAGGGGGCAAATCATAGTTTGTGCCTCATCCTGCTGCTGATCTGTAAGGAGGGAGATGAAGGATGACAGCTGCACAAGGAGACACAGCAGAGGTCAAAACCAACCCTATGTCCTTTTCTTCATTTTAGCGGGGAAAATATAAATATTCCTGTAAATGTGCCAAGTGTGAGTGAGAGATCATTTACAGGTGTAGTAAATATGTAAGATAAATCTGTATTTAAGATGTAAAGTCTTTAGATATGTTATTCTACATTTGTAATAGATTATCCTTTTTTCAGATACAAAAATCCAAACAGATTTTGTTTAAACAATAAACACGGGTAAACATGTCTTCCTGTGAAGATTCAGTTTGTTAAAAACAAAAGAACAAAAACTGCTTCAGATGAAAGACCCTCAGAAGGTAGTACATTTGTCAGCAATCCCAGCTTCGCCTCAGTTCATTTGAAAAATGGTTGAAAGTAATCACAACTTTCCTCTTGTGGTTGAAGAGAGATGGGCGGAAGGACAGGAGAGTTGGTGGGCAGAAAGACAGACAGAAATATATGTTAGAGTGAAATGTCTGTGTCCCCATTTTATTTTTCCTTAAAAGTTTGAGAGCATGGTGTTTTCAAAGCTTTAGGATCACGTCAAAAATCTGGGCACGGATAAAACAAAAATCAATTTATCAAGTGAACTTTATTTATGTGTTGTTGGAAAGGGGCAGCAGTCTAAGAAAGGATGCCCAGAATTCCCTCTCCCAGACCACTTCCTCCAGCTCCTATGGGGGGACCCTGAGATATTCCCAGGCTAGCTGAGAAACGTAGTCTCTTCAGTGTGTCCATGGTCTTTTCTGCAGCCTCCGCCCAGAAAGGGACATGCCCAGAACAGGCATCCAAACCGGATGCCCGAGCCACCTCAACTGGTTCCTCACGATGTGGAACCACTCAGAAACGCAGTTTAAATCCTAAATGTCCTCATGTATGTTTTCCATCATAAAAATACCACAGGAACATGTTAAAAACACCAAAAACTCAAATTTCCTTGGAGTTGATTTTTAAAGTCCTGCTATTTTTTTAATCTATTGTAGAGGCCTTCTCAGTGGTCTTTTAATCGTGATGACGCAGTTTTTAGCCAAGATAAAAAAATGTGTCATTTTTGAAAACATTTTCTTCAGAGCAGCAGGAGTTCATTTGAAAATTTCCTCTGAGTTGTCAGCAAGACTTTTGTGAAGTTAGTTTCTGCTAATTTCTAATCATCCCTTTATTTACACCTTCACTCCTTTCTATTTGCATCTCACAAGCCCAAGCTTACGTTACAGTTTTGTGTCAGATGGTAGCTTCGATGACAAAAACAAAGACATTAGTTTTTTTATTTATCTGCAAGTGGAAGCTTAAGAATTGTGGAGCTTGGAGACTTTGTCCCGCCCATAGCAGTTGCTGCGTCACAAACCTGAGCTTTTTCGAACCGCTGGTTCTCATCTGCTCCTGATTTAACATGATTTGAATAAAGAAATGCTCAGAAATGTAGTTGGATGTCGTCCATCCTCAGAAAAATTCAACAAGAACATGTTAAAAACACCAAAAACACACATTTCATTGTAGTGGGTCTTTAAGGGACATCACAATGATGATGTACTATTGTTTGTCCATCCATTGATTATTCATTTGTGATTGCAGATTACAACAGCAACCTTTACAAAACATAAATTGGACCAGTAGACAGACTTTATTGGTGGAACGTACCAGAATGACGTCTGAAGAAAATGTGTGACACAGTTCTTCAATGGAGAAGTTACGGAGAGCAAAGCAGAAAACAACACGACAATAATGCTGTGGCTTTTTGTTCATGTGTTTGCGTGACACATATATGTGTGTGACATATGTGTGAGTGTGACGTCTTTGTGTGTGTGTGTGGGAGTGTGTAAGTGCACATATAGAGATAGTTTGAAAACAACAATGGATCAATAGGTTTACTGTGGCCTCTAGCCAGCGGCTCCAAAACTGCACGTGTATGTGTGTGTGTGTGTGTGTGTGTGTGTTTGTGTGTCTCTGTTCTCATCAATACTTCCATTCAGCTGGCCTCAGCCCCCCCCCCCTCACACACACACACACACACCCATCTCCACCCCCACCACTGTTATCACATTTATTTTTAGGGGCAAGCAGAGTTTCACTGCAGGGTAAATCCCAGCACCATTGTAAACAGTCAATGTACGACACACCAATGCAGTCATGATGGAGCAAGACAGCACAATCATTTCCCTTATCATGTGAAAAAACGTACATTTTTAACCATTAGACACATCCTCCCACAGTGCACTGAGATCTTTGCTGTTACATGTTTGGAAGAGTCACCACAAAAATGAAACACATTTTCTTCCTGTTCTTCCACAACATCCAACAGACAGCAAAAGGCTAAACTGTTTTCAGTGTTTTGAATTGGTGGTACAGAGGTAGAGCGGTCTACCTCTGGTTAGAGAAGTTGCAGGTTCGTTTCTCCCTCATACACTAACGTGTCTCTGTGGAAGTCTTGCATGGAAGCTCTGTTGCCATCAGTGTGTGAATGTGGATGGATGAATAAACTCAATTGACATAAATAGATTAACATTCATTTACATTAACTAAATGAAGGAGCTTGGCATTCCTGTTGATGGTCTTTGATCTGAACTTTTAGAAAAGTTATGTGGTTTAATGTGTGAAAAATACCCAGAACCAAGTAACACACTTACAACCAGTGCATTTGTGCAGGTTATTTTTCTAACTTTTGCCATTGTTTGCCAGTGTCAGTGCGGATCTCTGTAGTCCACGTGAAAACTCTCAAAGAAGAAAACATGAAAAAACACCAAGTTACTGTACACATTCACTAACAAACTAAATGTTGATTTGGCTGAAAATTGCCATTTCACTATTTGAATAAAGTGTTTCTATCCTGAGTGTGAATGAGAGGCTTCAGTGGAAACAAATCATTTCTGTCCTTGATTTACTTCTCCTATCTCTCATTAGCTCCCTCTGGTATCTGCTCTCTGTCACTTTCACACTCTGACACCCAAAGTTTCACCCCGGGTGGCTCAGGATATTACCTCTTTACTGGAGCTTGATTAATTAGACCTTAATTGGTTGTCGTGTCGCTGCCCAGTCATCTGACAGCACCCCCCAGGGCCGGGTGAGACAGAGGACACCAGAAAAACAGAGAAAGAGCAAATATGTCCTGAAGAAATTTGGACCACAACCAAAACCTGACACAAAGACACAAACCAACACTCACTCTCTTACCAAAGTAACATGAGAGTTTCAGGTTCATTTCCATGAAAGATGACATATATTTTTTTGTTTGAAATTATTTTTGCCCAATCACATCTTAAAGCATTATTCACTTTAAGCACTGCCCATTCTGCCTTGTCCATTTCTGCATTTCACTTTAGAAAATTAACCTTTTGATGCTGGAGATGTTGCCCTGTGACATGAAACGAGACACGCTCTTCAAACTGCTTTAATTCTTTAATCCTTTATGCAATTTCTTTGATTCCAACAGATTTTGAGGCACTTTACTAACGTAAAGTGTTACAAGTTGGCACAAAGTTGGCTTACCTTGATTGTATTCACACTTTACTACTGCAACGTGTCGCGTATCAGCGTGAAGCTGTTTTCCTGGACTGCAGAGTCCATTGCAATTAATGGAATTGCATAGGTGGTTGAAGAATTGTAGTAATTTAAAGAATTTCAACACCAGAGCTAAAGCTCCAGTGTTAAAGGGTTAAAACAAGATTCCCAAGCTAGCAGGAGTTTTTTTAAAATGTGTGCAAATGTAATGTAATGCAAATGTACACAGACTGCACGTTTAATACGGGACAGTGTGACAGAGTACCTATTGGGAAGAGACTGAAGATATCATGGGAAACTCATTCATTCATTTTCCAATCCACTTTATCCCTTTCGGGGTCACGGGGTTGCCGGAGCCTAACCCGGCTACTCATGGGCGAAGGCAGGGTACACCCCTGGACTGGTCGCCAGTCTGTCGCAGGAGCCACAATCACACACCCATACACACTCACATTCACACCTAGGGACAATTTAGAGTAACCAATTAACCTATGAAGCATGTTTTTGGACGGTGGGAGGAAGCCGGAGTACCCGGAGAAAACCCACGCATGCACGGGGAGAACATGCAAACTCCACACAGAAAGGTCCACCAGCCAGGACTTGAACCTTCTTGCTGTGAGGCAGGAGCGCTAACCACTGCGCCACCGTGCAGCCCTCATGGGAAACTGTCAGAAATAATAAATTAAGCCTAATTCACGTTTCGTTCCCTTGTACTGTCAAATGTGAAAGCTCACTGAACTCTGATGCGGATCATCAAGAAAAATTTTTTGGCTGAACATGTCAATTTTTTTTTTCTTACAAGAAACCTCAAAACCAGACTCAGAAAGTCTAAAGAAATGGACATACAGTATCCAAAAACATCTATCTGAGCAGAAATGTTACCGTCATTCCTAATATTTTTCTGAAAACTAGACAATCAGTCATTTCAGTTTCATTTCAGGAAATTAACAACAATAATTAACAATAGGACGCACAAGGTCCTCTTCTTCAGGGCAAATAAGCTGTATATTCTGGTCCAGGTTCCGTTCTTGAGAGTTGGGTATCATCAGTCTCTTATTTCTGTATTAATGGATGTGACGGAGGCATTGAGTCGACTAAACAGAACTGGTTTGTTCTGTACAAACACTACAGCAGAGACAGATCTTTAATAAAAAGGCTACTTATTCTGTTAGCACTCACCACTCCAATCAATGAAAGCTCTCAATCTGCAGTCTAAGGAGGACACAGAGGAAACAACAGAAACGGAGGACAAAACAGATGAACACCAGGGAGAAGAAACAAGTTTCAGTGACAGCTGGACTCTGATCATTTGTCAAAGAAAAGAGGCCAACATCAAACAGGCTGAAATGTGAAGAAAAACATGAGAGCAGTACATCACATTAGCAAATACTTTTATCCAAAGTTACACACAGGTTAAAGTAGGGAAAATCAAGTGTTTCAGCCACAGACACAATGACTGTCAAACCTCCTGACATGGCAGACAGCACTCACGCCTCTGACCTCCAACCTGTTCCCCCCTGACCAGATTGTAGTGTTTATTGTATGATGACATTCCTGAAGTTGTGTGTAGATTTGGTAAAATAATTGGATTGAAAGAAATGACAAGACAACATTCCCACCACAAGTGGGAATGTTTCCATGGAACTCAAAAAGAGATTTTAAATTCTGTATCCTGAGAAGTTGTGCAAGAACACATGAAAGAAGAGGGAAAGGAAATGGGCCCACAGAGATGCTGCTTAAGAACGCTGTAAAAGTCACCTAATCCAAAAAAGCTCAGCCAAAAGGGACAATGAGAGAGAATGTGCTCATTGAGAAAATAACTAGACCAGAGACTCTTATACAACAATATTATTTCAACAATGCTCGTAAATTCAATTCAGTTCCGTTGTCAAGCACCAGTTCACAAAGTGCTGTACAGAAACAAAAACATCAAACCCAGCTGGTAGCATCACCATTGTTTTCATCCAATTTGTTCATTTTAGATTATTGTAATCTATATTGTTACAATGAGGCCAGTTTGTTCCAATTACAATTACAAAAATAAAAAATATTTGTTTGTATTAATTCACAAATTCAGGTTTGTCCTTTTAAAATATATTGATGACCAATTTAAAATTAATTTCACAGAATTGCAAGGTCAGAAGAAGTTTTTGAAGCAGGAGTACTTCTTCTTTGGTCAAGGTGGCACATGAAGGCTGAAAGAAACCTGCAGAAACATCACTTACAGGTGATCTTAAACACAGCATAAATGAAAGGACACTGTGTTTAACTAATTGGGATGACTTGAACTCACAGATTCAACTCAAAAAAATAAAAAACTCAACTTTTCTTCAGAACTGTAATAAAAATATCTCACGGTTTCATCATTTTTTAAGTGTCACACCTTAACTTCCAAAGCTCTCTCTGCTGTATAAAGCTTGGATCAACATTGCAAGAGTTAACTCACTGGCTATTGACGCTTGCATCACTTTATCTTTGATTAGAAAAAAATCTGAATATGATTTTTGTTGAAAGGTAAAATAACGTTTGCAAAAGTAACTTCAGATTGTAAGACTCATAATAAAGTACATCAATAATCTGCTTCAGTGTATTCAAATAATCCCACAAATTTAAGCTTAAAATACTGCACTGTATTGAAACTGTAGAACAAAGTAATGCAAAAGTCAAAACATTTTTATGATTAAAAAAACAATACGGCCTCTTTTGTAAATATGTTTGTGATAAACCAGAGGTTTAAAACAAAAGGATGTCCAGGTTAAAGGTTCAAGGACAGGGTGCAGGAACATCAGAGGAGGGGTCAGGAGAACTGAACACAGAGCAAAATCCCAGAAAGACCTTCTCTCATAATTAATAAATGAAAGATGTTGTTAGTGCAGCTGATCAATAGAGTTGTTAGGGAGAGGTAGTGATTGATTGGGCTGTGGGATGAGGGATGGAAGGATGAGGGGATCAAGGTGGGGGTTTGTAGGAGAAACACGGGGGCCTCTACTGAACGCTCTGTGGCTGCTGCAGATTTTCACCCTCATTGAGAACAAAGGAGTCTCCAGAGCCTCATCAGCACTGATAGACACTTAGCACCATCCTGACCTTAATAGGGAGGAGGGAGAAGGGTAGGAGGAGAAGGGGTGACTACAAAGGAGAAGAGGGGGCATTGCAGAAAAGAAAATTAGGAAAGGGAGGAAAATTGACCAAAATAAGAAGAAGAAATAAGAAAAAAAAGTTGGGAAGAGGCCAATTTTGGCACAAATATGTTGAATATTAATATATTATCTGCATAAAGAGAATAAAGATGTGCACAAACTGAGGAAACAAGTGTAGGTTTTACAGTATTTTGTTCAAAAGAGGTGAACCCCAGGCAGGTCACAAGATCAAAAGCAAACTTTGAGAAGTACATTGATCCAGTATCTCTGCAGTCTAAGCAAGAGAGATAGGGAGACTCATAAAAACAGGACAAAAAGGATCAGAGGAAAAAGATACGGCATGTGTGCAAGCTGAACGCAGACATTTAGAACATAAAGTGTATGTGAATCTGACGGAAAATCTGTCATTCAGTAATCGACAACTAAACATCGTGAAACAGGCCACATTTGTGATGTGCTTTTCCAGTCAGCCACTGAAGGGACTGACACTTTCACACTGCACTCAGTCTATTTCTCATAAATGCATCAAGGTCAGCATGGGGTTCAGTGTCTTCAGAACACATCCATGTCCGTCAAGGCCAGGAGTTGAACCACCATTTATCAGAGACGAGTACAGTCCTTGGTCCAGACTGTAAATTACACGAATCACAAATGCGAGAAGCCCCCCCCCCCATTTTGTTCCTATGTCACAGGTGTAAAACCACATGCTGGACCTGTGGCTCTGACAGAACAACATTCCCCTGTAACTCTTAATTCATTCAGAAAGTGCTTTATTCTCTGTTGTTTTAACTCAGTTTGATTCTACTTACCTGCATCATGAGGATCTAAGGTTGTCCTCATAGACAGTCAAAATCCATCCACACATGGTTACACATCTGGAGAGGGAGAGGTTTTAGATTGACATTTTGTGTGGAGTACTGGGGAAAAAAAACTAACTTGAGCCAATAAAAAGTTATTTAGTTGAATTTTATCTAAGCGTGTGTTTAGACTGGACACATTTGGTTCCCTTAAAGTGAACCAGAGTTTGTTTCCCCCGATAACAAATTTTCAGACTGAATACACCCAAGTGGACCCTGGTCCTGGACTAGGAACTGCTCACTGATCCATCCATCGAGGTGATCTTGGTTCGTTTCCAATCAGACTTAGTTACAGTTCACTTTGAGTTTTTTTCAGTCTGAATAGGTTCTGTGCTTGGAGCAGAACAACTGGACCAAACGGCCACCGTAGCCGGGCATTACAGGATGTAAACAGATAGCAGAGCAACAATGAGACACAGCAACTCATTGAAATGTAGTCGGATAATGCAGGCTCAATGAAACAACTTTTAATTTGATTCGCATTGTTTCTAACACTGCTTTCCAGACAGTCTACATGTCATAAACATTTATCAGTGTACCTTCTTAGAAATTGCCTCCTCAGTAACCATCTTGCAGCATGTATTGTACCAAAGTAGTAGTAAAAAGTGTTGTACCTGACGTTGATAATGAAATTCAAAACTGGTCAGAGAAATATAAAGTTTGAATAGGTAAACTATTCCAACAAGGATTGCAAAGCACAGGACTTCTATTATTCTTCTCTGCGGTTGCTTTGTTATTCCCTCCGTCGTAATTCCTGACCAATGACTTAAGTCACATTCTCTGCAATACCGTACTTCATGTTTGATTAAACTTTCACAGTGTCATTAAAAACAGAAAGACTGGAGCTTTAGCTGCAGTTTTAACATTTCACAAATCTTCAGTAATGAAAAACTCTTTGTTGAAGATGAGCTGCTTTGACAGCAGCATGATCACTGTCTAAAAGTATTATCACACCTAGAGGAACTGATGTGGCTCCAGTTGCTTTCAAATTAGGATATGAAAGCATTGCCTAAAGAACATGGTCCACGTTACGTAACTACAGCACATTTACATACAATGAAGTCATCAGTGTCATTAGTGTTGCATCCTTTATAACAATATATCTTTTCCATCCTTCATTCTATCTTTTTTTTGCAACTATCGCACTTCTGAATCTCTTCCTATACACACTCTAACACACACACACACAAACATCTTATCTTTGGCACACAGAAATCAGCGTGAATTTTTCCCAAGGCAAGCTGAAACATGAACCCACCCAACCACAAAACACGTGTCCACTGCCTCCGTCCGTCTGAGGCGAGCTTGTGTGTGCACCCTGGTCGGTCTTTTAGCACAGAGTTGATATATTGCTTGTTTCTTACATAATACAGCTTCAGGTTACGTTGGAAGACTGTTGAATGACAATAGCTTCTGAAGTGCCTGTGGCCGTATTGATCACAGAAGCATGCTGTGCTGTCTGAAGGCTCAAAGGTCATGTACATGAAACTGTACCCTGCACAGAAACAGCAGTTTCCAGCCTTAGCTTCACCAACTTAGAATTCCCCAGGTTCTCCATGGATTTGCATTGTCTCATTACACAGTCCTGAACATTTTTAATGACCCCAAAGGACTTGATTTGACCCTTTTATTAAAACTAAAAAAGTTTCAAATAATGTGTTATCACAGCATTACTTTGAGAAAAATAAGGATAATTCTGAGTAACAGACTTAGAATAAACTACTTTGACAATTTAACACAAATTTAGCTTAAAATATATTTGTCAAAGAATTAAAATTCCACTTTCCAGCTCTGTGGTCCAGCTAAAACCTCACCCATCTCTCTCTGGCCTTTCTGGAAATATTCAAACACAAAGGACAAGCGAGCCCCAGCAGCCTCCATCAAAACACGATTTCAATGGATGGATGGATGGATGGATGGATGGATGGATTGCCTTAGAAATTTCTCTTATCTATGAATCAAAAGTAGAAAAACAAAAGCAAAAATGAAGTCAGCAGTCACTCTTAACCACATCAAGATTTGAATGATTGCACAAAAAAATACAATGAATTTTTGTTCTAAATTTCTCTTTTAAGATCCAGCTGTGCCATGCGGAAAACAAAAAAAGACAGTTTACAAAAAACAAAACATTGCTATCAACTTTGTGTTTACTGACATATCTTTAAAAAAATAAAACATGTGAGCAAAAACAATGACATAATAATAATAATAAAATAGAAAAAATATCAAAATAGATGTTTTCTAAATGAAAGAAAATACTACTTGCATGATGTTGCGATTTATTTTAAGTTACTTCTTTAAAAAGACAAATTGAAACTTTATCTTTTCTCTGTTTTTACTTAAGTAAAACACAGGTTATGATTCTGCTGTCATTTTTGTACATCTTTTAAAACAATGGGGTAAAGTTATCTCTCTGTGTTGCATCATTGGAGTGTATCCAGTCACTCTCTAATGGAGGCTTTTGCTCATTAAAAGGATCCAGAATCAAGTGAAAGTGAAAGACAACTGGTTTTTAGATGGCCATCCGCAGGCCGCACAGCTTTGTGGGTCTACTGGGTCAGATGGAGAAGAGATCTGTGCTGAGGATGTGTGTTTGTCCATTAACAGCTAATAGCAGCTCTGTTTCCCCATTATCACTAATGGATACAACTCTCTGGATGCACACAGACACACACAGTCTGCTGGGAACATTACTTACTCTCTCATTCCCATGCTGTCAAAATTAGCCATGCAACAAAACACACACACACACATCCTTTCCATCCCTAAATGTCTCAGCAGGCAGGAAGTGAGGGCGTTAGGGCAAACAAGGAAGTGTTTCCCGCGGCAACCAAAGAGCTGGCCCACAGGCCTCAGTTCGCCTGCAGACTGTGTCTGATGTAATGATGAGATGCAGTCCAGGGAATCCAAAGTGCCCGTTGACTGTTTTAATTGTCTTCTCACCTCCCTCTGACATCCCTTCACATATTACTTGCATTCACTCTGTTTTTTTCTATCTGCTATTCTTCATGTGATCTTTTCTTTTAATCCCTGCACTCATACATTTGTTTTTCTAAATCTATATAACTTTCTATTTCTCATGGGCTGACAACTAATCTTCCCTCTCTGTGCAGCAGTTGTTAAACAGCATGTGAAGCTTAGCAACCTGCCCTTCTCAGGACCTGTAGTATGTCCTCATGAATGCTCATGACATACAGTATGGCACAGTTTGGTTAAATAGGAATTGTTGTTATTTTCTTGCCATCTATTCACCATTCATATACTCATCCATCCATTTTTTCACCTAATGTATATTCCTTTTGTGGTCACGGGATGCCGGAGCCCATTCTGGCTACTGTTGGGTGAAGGCAGGGTGCACCCTGCACAAGTCACTAATCTGTCACAGGACCACACAATCACGCACACAAACATCACTCCCATTAACAGCTACTGGATAATTTAGAGTTCCCAGTTAATAACCTTTGGACTGGAAAGAGGTAGCTGGAGTTCCTAGAGACAATCCCCACATGCAGGGGGAAAAAATGCAAACTCCAAACAGAAAGAACCAAGTCAGGATTCAAACCAGGGCCTTCTCGCTGTGTGCACAGCACCACCCTGCAGCCCATGACCTTCATGAGATAGATAAATATGTAAGCATCATGCTGACTATGAACATTAAACAGTGATTAAAAAATATTTGTGGTGTAATGATTCATTTTAACAGTGATTTCATTCTATCTAATATTTGTGGTTGATGATTCAATTCACTTTCAATTCTGGCTCATTTTAAACGATCCAATTGGATCTGATTCCCTGATTTAAATTGGATCCAGGACATCTTTGTCCAAAACTTCAACCAGTGTGACTCAGAGATAAATGCCTGGTACTGAACAGCGCAGGATAAGTTTTCCAGATTCTCTGTATTTCTTGTAAGATAATCAAGTGTATCATAAATATGTGTCCAAACAAACAAGTAAACAAGAATGAATGTCAAATCCATTCACATTTTAGTTTGATTACGTTCAGCCCACTGTTGTTTTTCCACATTTAAATAATCCAAAGGGAACATTATTAAAACATTCTACCACTCTGTATGGTCACATGTCTTTGCGAAATTCAAAGTGTTTCCACACATTGGACTGTAATGATGGTTGATCATTTTTGCTGCATCATGCGTGTGTTGTACGCTGTGATGCACTTGATCGTTTTTGTTACAGTAAAAATAAAATAAATACTAGCCTCAATCCAAATGGTATTTTCCACAATCAATTTGATTATTGATTTATCTCATTATAATTTTTATTTTAATGGTATAGGTCCATTTGATTCGATTCTGCCTCAGACAGACCGATCTGATTGGATTGTAGAAATAAAAATCAATTAATCGACTCATCGATTAACCATTACACTCCTAAAAAGAAGCATCTTATTACGGTTGGTTACTCTAAACTGCCTCTTAGTTGTTGATGTGTGAGTGTGTGGTTGTGTGTGTTGCCCTGTAACTCACCTTCACCCAACAATAGCTGAGATAGACTCCAACAACCGCATGACCCCGAAGGCTATTAAGAAGATGTAAAAGATGGATGCGCGTAAACAAAATAAAAATGCAGAAAAATTAGAATGTGTTAAATAGTGTATGGCAACTAATTTAAAGTTAAAAGCTCTCTAAATACATTTTCTAACATTAGTGGGAAGCAGAGGTGTGTTTAAATAAACATTAATTGATTTGACATTTGACAAAATTTCTCGATGAAAGATATCTACACGGTTAAAATCAGAAGCAAGAAACAGTTAGAATTTCTAATGTCACAATATCTTAAACTGTAATAAGCCAGTTATGCTGCTATGCTACTATGCTGCTATGCTGCTATGCCTACGACAGAGATGGGTGTAAGAGCATTAAACCCCCCAACCTCCACCATAAAGGAAAAAAATGTATATGCTGTGCTGCTTAGAAACTGTAAAACCACAAATTCTTTAAGTAAAAACAAGTTTAAAAAGTGTGTTTATGGCAGTGACGGACAGCAATCAGGGAGTGGCATAGTGGTTCAGTGGTTAGAACACTTTCTTCACAGCAAAAAGGCCCTGGTTTAAATCCCAGCCGGGTCCATTCTGTGTGGAGTTTGCAGATTCTCCTTGTGCATGTGTGGGTTTTCTCTGGGCACTCTGGCTTCCTCCCACAGACCAAAAGCAGGCTTCATGGTTAATTGGTATCTCTAAATTGTCCTTAGGTGTGTATGTGTGACTTGCAACAGACAAGCAACCTGTTTAGGGAGGACCCTGCCCCTGGACCCAACAGGATTGGCTCCAGCAACCTATGATCTCAAAAGGCATTCAGCCGGTTCTGAAGATGAATAGATGAATAGATGAATGTATGTATGTATGTATGGATGGATGGATGGATGGATGGATGGATGGATGGATGGATGGATGGAGTTAAAAAAGTTATCCCTAAAACAGTATGAAAAAGTCTCTATGAATTATAACATCATCCATGGTTTTATTGAAACTGTAAGCTAAACTAGAACCCATTAATATTTTCTTGGTGTTGGCTAACTAGTCTGGCGAACCTTCCAGGGTGTACCCTACATACACCCAACAGTGGCTAGGATAGGCTCCAGCAGCTCTATATCCACAAAAAAGGATGAAGTTGGTTTAAGAAAATTAATGGAGGGATGGCAAATTGTTCTCAATTGCCTTTACAGTATTTGTGGCTGTTGTTTGCGTTCTTGTATTTTTCAATTTCTTTTTTTGTTTTTGTTTTTCTTATATTTGTACCAAGGCTCAATATTTACTGCACTATATTTAAACTGTCATCAACATCCACCCCATAAAACAAATAATAACCATTTCCACTCCTAAAACTGAAACTGGACATCTGTGCAATTAACGCAGATCCACACACAGGTACACACACACATGTCCACTCCCACAAACACGGAAATGCACGCATGCTCAGGTCTTCCAGTCCACTGCTCTTCTCTCTACAATCAATGCATTATTAATGATCCACATCCCTGCTGGCTACTCGGACACTGTGTGTGTGTGTGTGCGGGGGGGGTGAATGTCTGTGCGTGTCTGCAAATGTTGGTTTGGGTCTTTGTGTGCTTGCAACATTATGTGTGAGTATAACTGCTTTTGTGTGTTCCCCTGAGCTAAAGGACAGGCCTAAGGCTAGAGGGCTGTTAGTGTCAAGGTCACATACACAGGCAAGTGCGCACACACATGCACACACTTATGTTGTGTTTATCATTCTGAGTCAAACTTTCTCTCCGGTTCTCTTTGTGTTTAAACAACTTAAAATCTAAGATAAGATCAAACTGTGTGCTCTACTGATCAAGGGAGTCTATGGTTATGGCATAATGTTTTTAGACATGAATATAAAGCAAAAGCTTTAACACAATTAAGCCTATGAACAATAAAAAAAAGGACGGATATGTCCTCTGACAATAGGGGACCTATGTAAATACATCACATTACCATGTGATGGTCAGATAAATTCAGCAGATACTAGGCAGCTGGTCAGTTTGTGTACAGACCTGAAAGAGTAAAGGCGGTGGCCAGGGCTCTCCTCATCAGCTGCTTTAGAATGCAGCCGGAGCTTGGAGAAGAAGGACCCAGAAGAGACGGAACAGAGGAACAGAGTGCGCACTATTAAAGTAAAAATGTGAATTTTTACAGGGAAGAATAGAAGGCATAGTTAATGTCAGCTTTCTCCATCTCCCAGTGCTGAATATGTAACAATCTATGTCTTAACAATCTCTGCTTTTGCCATTCTAAAGCATTTCCAGGAGCAGAACCGATGTCTCCTCCTCTAAAAGATGACTGCAGTCATTTGTGTAAAAAGCTTGTGGCCTTTAATGTTCAACAAAACATTTAACCATTTGACGTCTGATGGACATGCAGGTTAAAGCTGTTTGTGTAAGATTTCATCTAGATGTGTACATGAGGTGCAAACAAGGTTTGCTGTATGGGCATTTGACTATGACCTTATCTGGACGCCAACATTCAGACTGGATTATTTTTTTGAAGATGATGGTTAAAAATTGACAGAGTGGAATGTTTTTCCCAACTAGCCCCAAACCCAAAAGTGTTAATTGTATGATTATAGAATAGAAATACACAATTGTTGACATTAAGCATGACTCTTTATTTTATGATTTGTATATTGAGCAAAGTGTGTTGTTTTTTCTTTCCAGGTTTTTCCTTAAAATCTTTTCAGCTTTTTCAGTGTAGACGTCTTGAAACTGATGGTTGGGATTTGAACCAGAGTTGCTGCAACTGCTGAAGCAGAGCGTAATCCTAAACAATCCATTTCTGATCACATCCTTTATATTGTGCAGCGGATACTTTAGCTCAACGGTCTCTGTCATGTTTCAGCTGCAGGTCAGAATCACATAAAACTATATTTTTATTTATTTATTGTAAAAAGTACAGTTGTTCTTTCTGGTCATGGTTACGTTAGGTTGTTGATCATTTGAATAGATACTGGTATTGTTAGATTTTGTGATTTGTGGTATTTGAACACGGAACCGTGAGTGTGGGCTGGCTATGTTAAAGTATAGAAACTGTACAGTCTCCTCCAATACTGCCTGAAACAGCTTTCTGGGACATCACAACAGTTTAGAGTCCTGGAGATGTTTGGTGGACATTGTGAAATAAACATCATTTGGAGTTATTCGAGTGCTTCTATGAGCCCAACTACCTGTGAAATCAAACAACAACTTTCATAGCATATTTCAAAACTGTTTGTGTTATTAGCGTGAAATTTGTTTTAATGAAAAATTGGGGCCTTTGCCACTAATTTCCAGTAGTTATTTCAGTTTCAAAATGTTGGAGATCTTGTGGGATGCACGGTGTGGCAGTGGTAAGCGCCTTTGCCTCACAGCAAGCAACCCCTGGTTCAAATCCCAGCTGGGACCTCTTTGTGTGGAGTTTGCATGTTTTCTCTGTGCACACGTGGGTTTTCTCTTAGGTTTGTACATAGGAGTGATTGTGTGCCCAGTGACAGGCGACCTGATGTAACCCACATCCACACAACAGTAGGTGGGACAGGCCCTGGCTACCCCCATCAGCCCAAAAGGGATATAGCAGGTTCAGAAAATGGATGGACGCACACTTATAAATACTTTATTTTATGTATACATAACATTTGATTTGTTTTAATACTCAGGACATTCTTTTGTGTAGATGTGAAATGAGAAGATTGTTTTTTTTCTTAGTCTCAGTAATCTGTCTGTCCTGTCTCAGTTTTTCAGTGTAGACTCCAACATTACTTTTACAACAGAAGATTGAACAAAAGACAGAAGTAGGAAGGGAAAGAATGATAGAATTCCTTCAGTCTTTTCTTCATCATTCTCTCTTCAAGTTTCCAGCTCTGTGTCCGGCTCCAAGCGTATTGATCCGTTTTCTCTGCAATCTCCAGCCTTAACCAGCCAATGCTGTTGCCGGTCACATCCTGCTCTGGTTCCAGCTTTAATGCACCTGAGGAATCTGGTCTGCAGACCATGTTGTCAGGTAACAATGTCCCTTCTTTACAAAGTGTCTGCGGCAGCAGAGGGGTTGTTATGTTCCATGTTTCTGGCTGATGTTTCTTCCTCTTAGTTGAAAGGAAAAACTGATCGGCGTGCTTCTGATAGCATGGCATCATAGAATTGAATTTCACCAATTGTGGAAGAAAAAACACAGTTCAGTCACTTTTTGTAACATTTTCCATCAGTTTTTGACAGGACTTCTTCAACAATGGTTGATGAGTTTTACATTTTTTTCTTTGCAAAATTCAATCAACAGTTTGGTGTGCAGTGATTTGAAGGCCTTTGAGAAAAGTCACTGTGGGTGAGTGGAGGACAGCCTCATGAAGAACTCACACGGAAGGACATTTTTTTGGAAAGGATTGACTTGAAAATGTGAAAGAATATCTCAGGAAGCTCATCAGAGGTTTCACTATACAAAAGTAAAACAAATGGCACGGCTTTACTATCGTTTTAACAGCTGCTCTCTTTCATATGAAAATAGACATGGTCTTAAAAAATATGGTCCAAAAAAAGAAATGATGCTTCTTGAGGTTTTTCTAAATAACTTCTTTAAAAAGTAGTTTTAACATTAAATTCATTAAATTACTTTTTAACGATTTTTAAAAATGTTTTACACGTTCCACTCTTGGTGCCAGTTTTTAAAATGGCAATTTGTCAAATTTAAAAGAGATATGCCAGAAAAACAAATTAAGTTTGTGTAAAATTTACCTCCATCAATGTGTTTTTAATTTGTGCCATTTTTATTTGCAAGTATGAATTTATAAATAGCCCAGCAAACATGTTATTAGCCAAACTGAAGGTTAGACTCATTAGCCATGGGTTTGCTTTTAGGTGTCACACCATCAGCTCAAAGCTGGACTCAGAATCTGTGTCTTCTTAATTCTTTGTTTATTCCTCCCAATATGTCCTCTTCTGTGGGTTACAGGCTGAGACAGCCGCTTGTCAGTCATCTGAGATGTAATTATGAGCAGCAGCTCTGATGCACAGAGCGGATGCTGCACCGCAAAACCAATTCATCTCCTCATCAGCTGCTCATAAACAGTCCGTCGATAAGCTCGCAGAAATCATCTGTGTCCAGGATGAGTTCACAGCAATTCACGCGTTGTTAGTGACTAACTTATTGATGCGCTCAGATATAAAATATTTATTATCAAGGAGCTCTTAGTTTGGAAACATGATCAATCGTTATGCCCTGCGGTGTACATATCACAACAGTTAAGTGCAGAATCGTATGCCTGCAGGACATCAAACACGAGTCTATATTGATCTCATTTTCTAAACAGAACATAAATCTAAGGAGATAGGGGCTTTTTTGCTGCCTCAAAAATGGGAGATTTTACCAACATGCGCTTGTTTCCAGGAGGCAAACTAACTGATACTCTGTTTGCCTGGTGAGAAGTTTAGCAGGCAGCTGTGGAAATGCCAGAGCTGAGTTCTTCAGCAGAGAACAGGGCTTCAGAGCCGCACCCAGGAGCTTCAGTCTGCAGTGAATTCAACTCCATCTGCCTTTAGGACACCATGTTATCTTATTTACTGCTGCATGAATCTTATAAAGACTCCTCTTAATGTGTGTTTGGTGGTGAAACATTTATCAGAGAGGAGCAGAAACTTTGACACAACAGCAAACAAAGTTGTTTCATGCGGGAGGTAGACCTCTGCAGCCGGCAAAGGAGCAGGTCACTTTCACTGTGGAGAGAGCTGAGGAGGATGCTGGCATGTTTACCTTCAGTCAATGAAGCTGGTCCAGCTTAAACAATCAATCAGTTCTGTTTGAAAAAAAATCTTTTTCTTCTTTGATGGTTTTGTTGAGTAAGTCATGAGGTTACTAAAGTCTACAACAACAAGGGGTTTGTCAGTTAAAGAGAAAGATTTTTTTCATTCATGAACTTAAGCAGACTTCTAATGTCTATGTCTTGTAATTATGAAGCATTGAATACAGGGAAATTTGAATAAGGAGACCTGGTGGCGGAATGAAGAAGTTCAAGAGGGTTTTAAGAGGAAGAAGCAAACAGGTGGAAACACAAGGAGTTGCAGCAAAAAGTGGAGGTGGTAAAGACCAAGCAAAGGCCTTATGACGACATATATGACAGGTAGGTTGCAAATAACGGAGAGGTAGATCTGTACAGGTGAGACAGAGAAACAGAGATGAACGATGAGCAGCAGGTTAGGGTGATCACAGACAGAGATGGAAATGTGTTGACAGCTTCAACAAGTGTGATGGGAAAATGGAAGGAGGACTTTGAAGAACTGATGAATGAGGAACATGGAAAGAACACAGATGCAATATTTTCTTTGAGGATGCCGTCAGAAGGACCTGGAACGTGAAGGTGCATTCCAAACACACCATCTTCTGCATGTCCACCACCAGCGTCTGTGCTGTGGAGTCAGACCTGTGTCCTGCCATTTCCTAATTTTATTCTTTTTCCAAAACTGCTGTGAATTCTTATGTTTTCAGTTAAACAAAGTTCATAGTCTTACTTTTCATCTTTTTTATCATTCAGAAAAAACAGTTGGCTATTTATTATTCTGGACAAAGAAAAGACAAAAAGACACAAAAAAAGAAAAAAAGATACAGAGTGTTGATATTGAATGCTCCTTTCCAGGCCTGTTTTCTCTGTGAACAACAACTCGTTTGACATTCTTCTCTCCGTCTTTTGGAAGTCTGTAAGAGGAAAGAACAGAGCTCTTATCCAGTTAATCAACAATACACTAGCTAAGACGTTAGATGCTCTATTCTCTATACCACATGATTCCATTAGGATTGCTGGAGCCTATCCCAGCTATTGTTGGCTAAACATGAGGTACACCATGGACCGTTCTCCAGTCCATTGCACTGGAGACAATCACACACACTCACATCTAAGATCAAATTTTGAGTCACTGTTTATATGAAGCATGTTTTTGGACTGCGGGAAGCAGAAACCAGAGTGTGGAGAAAACCCACAAATGCACAAGGAAAGAATGCAAACTCCACAGAGAAAAAACGCAACTGAGATTTCAACCAGGACCTTTTTGCTGTAAGGTGAGAGTGAAAACCACTATTCCACTGTGCAGCCCTAAATTTAGACATTAATAACTGTTCTTTTTTTTCCAAGTAATTTTTGCTTCCTTCATGAATTCAAACTGTGAAAACACAAAGGTAAAACCAAAAATTATGTCAAAAGTTTGAAGGTGAATAAATAATAAAATTATCCTTGAAACAGAACAACCCTATTTTTATCTGCACAGCATAAAAATACATGAGATATTGATGTGGCTCTGTTCTTCATGAAAAAGCTGCAACACAATATCAAGACTGATTCAGAAACTTAAATCATTCCAGTGTTTTCCTCCTTACCTGAAATGTGCTCTTAAAGACCCACTCTGACTCTGTCGTTGTGGCATTTTTCTGATGATGGAGGACTTTTAAAAAGAAAATTAAGGTTAAAATTGCATTTCTGAGTATTTCTTTATTTAAGTCATTGTGAATCAGGAACAACTGACAAAATGCAGCTTGGAATAGCTTGCAGTTAATACATAGAAACTACTGGCATCGGGCCACGCACTCCTTGCTCTGTGCCATTCTGATGCATCCATTTGTAGACAAATAGATCCATATATGTCTTTGTTTTCCTAGTCTGAGCTAGAGTCTGGATCAGAACTGTATGGCTGGATAGCTCCAATGTAGCTCACAATTTTTATTGCATCGCTGATGTTAGGTTGGGGTTGTGAGGGGTTGTAAGCTAGCCGAGAGTGTAAAAAAGGGTTGATGGGAAATCACAGAGGCTTACTCCACACCAATAGTCCCACCCACAACTTAGAGGTGAATTTCTAATGAGCTCCTGCTGCTCTGCAGAAACTATGTTCTAAAAAACGACAATTTAAAAAAGAAATTGGCAAAAAACTCCATAAATGATAATTAAAAGAACACTGTAAATTATTTTAAAATAAATCAAAAGATGATTTTGATCAATTTGGTACTGTATTGTGGATTAGCTGACTAAATAAAGAATCTAGTGTGTATTAAAGAGTCACGCTCATCCATTGGTTGAGTCTCTCTCCCTGCATGCTGCTGCAGGCTAAACTTTAGATTCCACCTTCTTCCTCCATTCTTTCTAATTACAGCTCTAAGCTTGTCAAAGCTAAACACACAAGTTGTCCTGTTTTTGATCTGCTCTTCACTCAGCACTTAACATCGACTTTCCATTGTATATCCCTTTAAACGTTGGCACCAGATGACTTTGTCTCACGCTTAAGTGTGTGCAGATTTTTCTCAGGATTACAGTTGGATTAGAAGTTGAAGGCTCTGGTGCTGAAATGAGCTGCTGAAGCCGTTGGAAGCTCTGGGAAACAACATAGGAGGATAACGGCACTGTTTAAGACAGTTTGTAGGGATAAAGACGTGCTGTCAGACTTGTATGCCTTCTTTTTAGTGAAGTTTTAATTCAACATTTTAATTCAATACACAAACAAAAAAAGAAAAGAAACCTGCACTATCAATTTTTTGGACCATTCTTGTAAATTTCATTTCTAATTTTTTTATCATTTATGTGTTCATTGTTTCTTATCTCTTATTTTCTCCTCATTTTTTTTTTACTTTTCTTATTAGTTTTATCAGTAACTACTTAAAGTACACTCACAAACTGCAAAAAGTATACTTTATTCTCTATTTCAGTTGTAAATACTTAGAATCAGAATGTTACCTGTTCTAGCTGTGTTTGTAATGTGATTTTTGAAACATTTTTGCTTGTTTTCATTCCATAAAATTAAAATAACAATATTATGTTTTTTTGTTACTAGCAAAAATTTACAATTAACATTTCTTTACTACTGCGAATTGCGTAAAATACCGTGGCTAAAGTTTCTGTCACCAGAAAATTCAACGAGTAGGAAATGAATGTGAAATGCCTTTATTTTGAAACTTCTCTGGTCATCACTGTATGCATTTTTCAGGCTGTATGCAGCTGATTTGTGGTTGTGAGCCCTTCAAACAGTCTCCCATCTTTGTATGCTTCACGGTAAGGGTGAGGGATCCAGTCAGTAGGGGTCCTCATAAGTGAGTTTTTGTGTGTCTTAAACTGGACAGATGGGATGTTTTCAGGAAGTGGTCCTCCCCTCCCTCTGCACACAGACGCTGTACTAACTCCTGCAGGAGCAGAGGTCAAAGAAACATTCCCAGAGGAACGGGACACGTGTGGAGGCTGAACAGTCAATTAAGAGTTTGTTCTACAATTACAAGCACAGAGACAGTTCCAGGATCTCCGGCGGGACGGGAGCCGCTCAGAAGCCTGGGAGCTGCTGTGGTCAGGCACAGACGGTGTGACAGCCCAAACATGACAGCTGCGACTTGCAACTGTTCACAGATCATCTGCTGCCCCCTAACTGAGGCATAGCACTGCAATGTAAACTAGGAACAGACTGCAGAATGGTGCCAAGTGCATCATACAAGCAAAGGAGTTGTTCTGATCCAAAGTTGTGTTCCTTTAAGCAGAAACATGGCCTTTAGAGTTCTTTAAAGCCCCTGTTGTCCTCTCTCTGCAGGTTGAGCTTCTGAAAGTCAAACAAAAACTTAGCGGCCTTGAAGCTTCTTAAAGAGTATTAGTTCTCTCCAACTTCCACCCCACATTTCAGACCCAAACGCACATCATCCTACCCACAATCCCAGAAAGCTCCTCATCCAAACCTCTGTGGGTAACCCTGAGCCGCCTTTAAGCTGCCGCGCAGCTCCACGCTGAATTGATCATCCAAAAGTAAAGCGGTGATTAATTTTTGACAGCATTGTGGATTTAAAAACACCGGCTCCCCCACCCCCCGTCAGGCTGATGTGAGAAACCCAAGTGAATCAAAACTCCAGCTGGGCTCTTGAGGGTTCTATCCCTCCATTTCTTCTTCCCTCCATCTCTCAGCCGAGTTTTAATGCCTACCTGAGGGAGCGAATGGGGGGGAAGACGAGGTTCTCTGACTCCACGTCGATACTTTCTCTCTCTGCTGAGCAGAATCACAGCCTCTCTGCTCTTAACTAATCGAACCCTGAGCTCCCCTAAACTCCCTCCTCTCTCCTCTCTGCACCTCCTGCTCCACTAACTTTAACAACAAACTTTGCCTTGTTGGAGCTAAATGCACACATGGTGCTGCCTTTGATCTCCTCTTCACTCTGCACTTAACATTGACTTGTCTTTTTACTTCTCTTTAAACGTCGACACTGGAGGACTTTGTTCCTCGTTTAAGTATGCTACGTACTTTCTCAGGATTAGGAGGAACTTTAAAGGAAACTCAGATAGTTCAAGGCTGTGCTGTGGAAACGTACGGCAGCTGATATCAAGAAGCTCCAGGAAAACTCAAGAGCATCAAAAAGCACAAAGATAAAGAGATGTCTGATGGATGCTGTGGCAATTTCAAATTCAAAATCTTTTTCTAAAGCACATTTAAATTTACCAAATATCCAAATAAATTGTTTGCAAACTCCATGCTGTCTCCTTTCTTAAAGGAGGATCATCTACAAAAGAAGTATGAATGAAATGATGAACTGGTCTGCAGTTTAGGATACAAGTATTCCTGCTTTGTAGACCTTGCAGAGTCAGTCACATGAAAACAGCTGTCCTCCTGCAGGTCATTTGCTTTATAAAAGAAAATGCAGAGCTGCTGTTTGCTGTTGCTTTCTTCTCTGTGTTAATGAGATAATCAAAGCTCTGATCATCAGTCATTTGTGAGAGAAAAGTAGTTTGTGAACAATTAACTTTGTGTGACTATGATGTTACTCCAATAATAACAAAAACCCTGTTCTACGTTGACATCAGGGTCATTGTTATTATAAATCTTCAGTTTAAAGTTGGTGTAACATTACAGAACTGAACACCACATTATTGTCCTCTAAGTCAGTTGTCCCCAACCTGCGGGCCGCAGACCGGTATCAGTCTGTAGGACGGTTGGTACCAGGAGGTAGAGGAAAAACACACAACCTACATTTTTTCTCATTTATATCTAATCTGAATCTGAGGGAAGCTTTGTTTTTAGAAAATGGCTGGATTCTCTCCTCCACATCAGACTCATTCTTGACTCTTATCAAGTCGTTCCGTCACGTTTTAAAAATCCATCTTTTTTAAAGCGGCTGGTCCGACTGCTAAATTAAAAACCTCCAAGCTAGAAAAGTTAACAAAAACCAAACTGATTTAGAAAGTTTCTTCTGGTAGAAAAGAGCCAATGAGGAAACAGAAGAAGAGCCCTTAACTTCAAAATAAAAGTAATCTACATTTAACAGACAAAAACTAGGAGTCTTTACTGCAAATATGGGTTTATTGTGACAGTTGTTCCTGCACACCATAATCATAATAATGCATAATATTCATCAAACATCTGTCTAATGTTACGAGGATGCTGCTAATAAAGTTGTTCAGATGATAGATTCTGATTTATAATTATATTAAGAGAACATCAGTTTTAATGACATTTCTTTGTGTGTGTTTATCTGTTGCACCTTAAAAGTCAGATGAGGTGGAAGTTGGCATCCGATTCTTTTATTTTTCCACTTTGACAGTTATGGTTTAGTGGAAAATCTATATCACATTTTAATAGTTCCTACACAAAATGTAATGTAGAAATAAAATTTAAAGCAGCTGCAGATATTTTCCAGAGAATTTAAATAAACTTGACGCAAAAGTTAAGAGCATCAGGATGAAGAAATTCATAAATCAGATGCCCACTTCAGCCTCGTACAGGCTGTGAACATATTGTCTGACATTAAACCGGTCTGTGTCCTGTAAAACATTGGAGACCACTGCTCTAAACCAAAACTATACAGCCATTCTTCTATCCACCAAAAACACAAGCTGCATCCACTGCTGCCAGCATGAATCTCCTTTGATCATCAGAAATGACACAACATTTAAAATAACATTAAAGCAAGATGTTTGCTTAAACGTGTTAGGTTTTCTTTACCTTTATCTGTTTTTGACAAGTTATTCTGACGCCAAGAAAAACATTTTGCTGCATTTGAAAGGTTTTTGAATAAATACATGTGATCTTTACCTGCTTAATAGCACTAGAGAGTAAAGTAATAGGCAACAAAAACAGTTACAAACAGACATTGATAAAGTACATGGATAAAATGTGTTTTTAAAAACCAAAAACCACTTTGGAGGCAGCAGAAACGTTTGGTTGCATTGAACGCCATGTACCTCCTAGAAGCAGATTTTTCCTCTTACTTTCATCAAAAAGCTTGAAATCCAGCTGTGAGATCATATTGATCACAAACATCCACAGATCTTTTGATAATCTTTTTATCTTGAGAGAAAAACTTGCAGCTCAAGCACAAGAACTTTGGGGAACATCAATAATAGATAAATGCACAGGCCCTAACAGCATGAATAATTCCCCAAAACATTCACATTTACAGCTAATTAGTTTAAAAGGACTGACATGCACATAGATCAAAAACAGCCTATTAAACTCATACATATTGAGATTACAAAAATGTTAAACGTTCTTTATGTTTAATGTAATAATTGTTAATGAGAGGGATGAAGAAAAAGCCAAAAGTGAAGTCTGGATAGGAGGATGACAGAGGTGAAGGACAGTCTTTTGGTTGGCTGCCAGAGGCTGATCAATGAGAAAATCTGAGCCCAGAGAAACACAAGCTCCTGCTGCTTTTTACACTTTATAACTAATGACTATAAAGAAGTTAGAAAAAACTAAAGAGGGAATGGCGAAAAGGAAAATGTGCTAGTAAACGCTGTTTAAAATTAACAGAAAATATATTAGCATAAATGTTTTAAATGACCTTCCTAACCTCTGACATTGGCTCACACTCTGAAGTTAATGAACCTGACCTCATAATTTAGAGATGTTGGTGTGCCTTTCCAATGAGATTTTGCTTAGCTGACAGACTGGTTGATGCTTCTTTTCTTGTCACAGATAAAAGCAGAATCTCCTTCTGAGGTTAGTGATCAAACTCCTCTCAATGGACGCCTCCAAAGTGAGGGGGGAGAGATGAGAAATATGTTAAGAGGCAGCCGCAGATTACACTCCTGATCAATACCGTGATCAGGATGGAGAGCAGCATGAAAAGTGATTAAAGACAGAAACAGAGAGACGCCAGAGAAGCAGGAAGGAGGTTCTCTGGAAAGAAAATGTAGAAAATTAGAAAAAGAAGGAGAAAAAGGAACGTGACAGAAAGTCTTCCCCCAAGTATAGGTTTATTGGTTTCCATTTGACTGTAACAAGAATGAAGACAGGAAAGAATTGACCCTTTGGTCTTCTTATGCAGCATCTTCTGGAAGATTTGAAAATGACACCTTATGGTCAGCGGCCTTCTCTGAAGGAGCTCGGGCCAAAAAGCGTCTTCCTGGGGAGGGATTTTTCACAGAGTGAGAGATGACACCCTTGAGATTCTTCCAACTTTAAGAAGATTCCTTTAAAAATTCTCAAAAACCTTTTTTTAGATGACTGGTTTGAAATCACAGGTCAAAACAAATGGAAACACAAAGTGAAACAATGAAACTTAAATGGAATTCTTGGGTCTTGAGTGTGCATTCCTCCACATCTACTCTTTGCACTCCAATCATATCATTAAAATCATTAAAGTTACAAAAATCTTATACTAGAACAAGAAAGAAATCAATCACCTTCTCTCTGATTAATACCCACTTCTTTCAAACTTTGATCACATTCGTTGATAGTTTTCTCATGTCGTTATACAAATGAAATGAAATTAAAGAGCAGAGATTACCAGATTGTTTCTGTTTTTTTCAGACTTTCGTGTCACTTCCTGCTGATCAGATTCCCACAGGTCAGGCGTCTCACCTGTCTGACAGCCTTTGATGGATTAGCAGTTCAACGCTACAATTCCCTTTAATTACAGTTCTATACGGTTGTCAGAAAAATGTGGCTACATTTGCAAAACTGATGCACATTTTTCTGCTCTGACAAACTGACTCCAAACTGCTTTCTGCAAGACGTGCACAGAGCAACCAACTGCAGACGTGTGGTGGAGCATGTCTGCATCGCCGCCAGCAGCAAAGTCGGAGCAGCAGCATGCAGCACTGCTGATTAAATGCTACAAAAAGAAGTTTACTATGACCAGACACATGAGGCCAATTTCCTTTCCTGTTTCTGATTTCATATCAGAGTTAAAATTCAAACTCAGTTCATTAACAAACATGTTTAAAAAGAGCAGCATCAATTTAAATGTAGAAATGCTGAGGGTAGTGGACAGAGATCCTTCTACTGGGTGAAATTTTCCTTAAAACCAAAATAAATAAAAAGATCTCTATGTGACTGTCAACAGCGCAGCAACAGCATGGAAGCGATTTGCTTTGTATGTCATTTTAAGTCAAACTGTAGAAAAACTCAAAGCAAAAACTAAAGTTCTAACTCTGAAAATGAGCCCTGAACTTCTGACTTTATCGATTTCTTTCAATCAAATTCTGGAAAAAACAGAATAAAAATTCTTTCCAAGCAGTCAGATTTTAGGCTGTAAAATTCTACTGGAAAAATACTTAACTGTGCTTTAGTTTGTACTCCTGCTGGTTTAAAGAATAAAGACAAAAAATGTTGACACAAAAACACAGAAATGCCTTTATTGGACACCAAGTCAACAGCAACACATTTCAAAGCACACACGTTCACATGATGTACAGCAGAAGGAAGAGAGGCTCATATTCATGCAGAACACCAGTCACTTCCTGTAAACAATCTAAACTGAATGACCAAAACAGCAGAGAGCAGGAGTAGCAGAAAGATGGAAGCTCATCTTTGCATGTCAGAAAGGAGAAAAACAAGATAAAAAGGATCAAAAGGTTAAAAGAAAACCTTTCTGTTTAAGGAAAAAAAACATCAGGTTCCCTGGAACATTTTGGTTCTCTTCCTTCACCACATATCCTCTTTTTCTGGTTGGCTGAGCTGATCTCCTCACTTGTTACTTACTCTTCAGCTCTTCCTCCCTGCCCTTCTTCATTTTTCTCACCCATCATCCCCAGAGAGGCTGCCAAAAACAAATTTTCTCAAACTGTTAAGAGTGCCGGAGGAAACGAAAGATTAAGATCTCAGAGCTGTCAGGATGAGCTGGACTTGGCATGTTTGAGTGTTTTTGAAAATATCCCCCTGACCAGACGCTGGATTCCCCCTCACTCTGAGTGGAGGAAGAACTTGTGAAAAGCTTTGACACGCTCCGGTTTACAGGTGTGTAACGGTGTTAGAAGCTTTCTGACAGCACTAATGAAACTGACAGGAGATGGTGGGAGGGCAGGGGAAGAAAAGGAGACTTCAAACTGCTCCAACACATCAGCCACTCACCAGGAGGGACTCTCAGTCTAGCCTACAAGTCTTCCTGTGAACATAATAGTTATAATTATGCTATATATGTATATATTCTAAGTTGTTTTCTCTGTATAAAACTCTGAGAACCATACAAATGAAATACTTAATCAGTCTAGGGGGAATCTTTATCAAACATAGCAGCAGTTCTTCATATTGCAACACAAGACAGTAATGTGTCCCTTAGATTCTGATGTCCACACTTGCACTTTATTACTTTGGCCCTCCTCGATAATTTTACCAGAGTCAATCTTTTTTAAAAATGGAAGAAAATCATCTTATAATAAATTTTAAAAAAGCATCTTCAACAAGTTTAAACAGACTGGAATCCAGTCAGATGCCACAACACACTAAAGCAGAGCAGTGGCAGCGGTTATGGTGATACACTGACCGTTACTGTAAACTCTAAGAGCCCAGTGGGGGATACATGACAGAGACAAAAAGCTCTGGACCTTAAAGCAGAAACCCCCATCAGGCTCATCAGATGAACGTCTTTGTAGATTTGTAGGCACAAATCTCATGAACTTCATTCAAAATCTACTTGGATTTAATGCTGAAGAATAAAATAATAGCAATGAGTGTGGGATTGCAACTACAAATGGCTTTTTCTGAATTTAGGTGTTGTACCTTTTTCTGGGATCATGCTTTGAGAGCTTTAAACAAGAATGTGTGTTTAACAGTCACAATACACACAAACACACACAAACACAGGTCAGTGTGATAAGAGTATATGATGGAAAAGCCTTGAAGGTGCTACAAGTGAAAGCAGAGTGCTGGCACAGACATGTTGAAGCGCTCCTGAAATGAGGAAAGCATGTTGCGGCCCTACACGGGTCGCAGCCCGCCGCCGCCACCGCCACCAGCTCCTTCACTCCTGTGATGGAACATGTGCGTGTTCAGCTTAAAAATCCAGGTTTGAATCAAAATCACTGCACAGAACCCAGAGAGCGTGTCGTGGTAACGCGCTCCTTTTCTGGAGGTGCAGCAAAAACGGCATCAAAAAGCAAAGCATTGACCTCCGAAGAACAGGAACAGCTGTCAGACTCCAATGAAAATCAACAAATAAATAGGAATGATGAGGCGCCACTGTTTAAAATATGCAGAAGCACAAATCACACCGTCTACAAATATGTACAGAGTACGTTTCTTCACAAAGGTTACAGTAGGACACAAAGTCGGACCTGGACTGGATTTGTTCCATTCTAGCTGAGCTCCAGTTCCACAAATCCCCCTGTAAGACTTTTTTAGACCACACTTCACTAACTTCACTCAAAATCCAGAACAGAAATCCCTAAACAGGCCCTAGTGTCAAATGACACCAGAATCAACTGCAGGAGGATTTAGACCATGAAGCGATGCTCCTTTCCATCATGAGCCATCAGGATGACATTGCGGTTGGTGGTCCAGATGAGGCGGGCGAGCTTCAGGTGATTCTGGGACCCCGGGGAGGCTGGCTGCACTGGAGGAACCTGGTACGTCTTAATGCAACGCAGCTGAGGAGCAGAGTTCAGCATGCCGATTTGGCCCAGCAGACTGGTGTTCATCTGTGGATCACCACCAGAGCAACATCTTTTTTTGAGTGGTTTTAAAAAACACACATTTGAAATGTCAAAGAAAATGTCCACAAAAGAAAAAAGGTGGTTGTTCTGGTCTAGTTCTGGAAACATTTCTAAAACTGGACCAAATTTTGTAGATGAGACTTCTTTGATGAACAGAAGAGAAGTCCAAACATTTCCTTCATTCATAAAATACCCTCAGTAGTCCCAAAACTCTCAATCACATCAGCTGTTTATAATGCCCCCACAGCATTGTCTGGTTAAAACTTAAAAAGAGTTAAGACACATAACTGAGATACCCCTTGGAATAAATCCTTGAAACATTGTTATTATTAAAGAAAAGAAGTTCAAAAAGACTCAGGGTACTAAGAGTTTAAAGCATCATCTTGCAACTTTAAGCATTTGCTTAGTTTATTCAAACATCACAATAAAGAAGAATGATTGCTGAAATGACTAAAATCATTTGATGTAACAAAACCATACTGCTTAACTTAGCTTATATCTAACCTGTAATGGGTCAAAAAAAAAGCAAAGACTTAAGGTAGACAAAGCTTGTGTGTGTGCGCGTGTGTGTATAGGAAAAAAAAAGGCAGGAGAAACTCAATTGTTTTCTGAGACTAGACCCTCCCACCCCTCACACACACCGACAAAGCGTCTGCCAGCTAATTACCACAGCAGCCATCCTGCCGGCACGCTTGCAGTGGTTTATACTTACAGTAATGCCATTAGAGTGAGTGGGTGTGTGTGTGTGTGTGTGTGTGTGTGTGTGTGTGTGTGTGTGTGTG
>BSAI01000108.1:24531683-24661141 GCA_036245035.1 Adrianichthys oophorus
GTGTGTGTGTGTGTGTGTGTGTGTGTGTGTGTGTGTGTGTGTGTGTGAGGGAGAGGAGGAAGGAGGAGGTGGCCAAGCAAGGCCACCACGTTAACAAATTACAGTGAGGAGAGAGAGAGACGGGTGATGGGTGGACGGACAGTCAGGCTGCATGATTCATCTCCTCCTATTACACATCACAGCCACAGATCCTGTAATTAAAACTGGTAATAGACCGGCAATATATCAGCAATACTGAAATGTTTAATTTCATTTGGAAAGGTGGCTGTAATTGGAAACAGTCACTGCATTGATAAAATGCAGCAGAAACGCGTGGAGTTAATTGTACAGAAACCAGCTGAAGTTAATGACCAACATTTAGAACTTTTTTAATGAAATCATCTGTACTATCATTAGAATCCAGAACAACACACACATGCACGCACACACACCACTCTCATTAGGGGTTTAAGCTGAAATGTGTGTTTAAAGGTCAGAGAGTCAGTCCAGGGACATTGCAAAGATAGAATTGTTTGCTGAGTTTGCAAAAATCCTCTAAATGACTAAAAACCTAAACCAATTAAGCTGTAAAAAAATGATTTTTGAAAAATTAAAAACAACTGAGTTCAGACTGTAAAGTTTGAATTGTTATGAATTTTCTAAGCTTTTGGTGAAGCTGGCAGCTCAAGATCCAGTATGTGTGAAGTTGGGAACACGACTGCATTCACAGCCAATAGCATGCTGACATTATCCAGTCAATACAGTCACACACAGGCGGACACAGCAAGGGCCGTGCAGTATTGATTTCTGAATGTGTGGGAGGAGTGAATAACCTCTGTCACATGATGCGAGCTGCTGCTGTAAGATGCTAAGACTGCGTGTGTACGGTTGGCTGACTGTTTGGGGACTGACTGACTTTCTGATTAGTTCTCTCAGTGGGGTGTAGATGGGGTTGGTTTGCTGGCAAGCTTACCGACTGATTTATTGACTGAAGTGGCTTACTGACTGCTGTGCAGCACTTCTTTCACAGGCAGCAGATGCATGAGAAGCTCAGTCCTCTTTTGGAAGAGGCCTCATTCAGGCTGTTGAAAACCAGTAAATTAATCTGGGACCTTCTCTGTATTTGACTAACCAACCAGACACAACAATATAAGTATTTGTTCATCCTGCTCTCACCTCAGTAACCACATATTACACTCTACATGTGCAGCACATATCAATTTTTTAATAACTCAGCTAGGATACGATTAGCTTGCCTCAGGAGTCTGGATTCCAACCACCTGGTGTACAGTTGCTATCTCAGCAGTCTTTTTGCACAACATTTACATTAGTTAATGACCAGAAACCGTCAGTTGAGACCAAAGTGATCAGCAGAAATCTGCATTTCCTTGTGACACGCGAGTTCATTTGTCCCATTGTTGCATTAAAGAAACACAGCTGACTGGAAACTATTTCACTATCAAACATAGAAAATGGATTAGCTGGTTTTTTTTCCCAGGTAAAGTTACTCACTGGGTGATGAGTAAATGACATTTTTTGGTGTGTATGTCAGAAGCATCTGGAAGGTTTCTAAACTAGTTGCATCTAAACAAGATAACCTATTGTGGTTAAGCTTTTAGACAGAACAGACTTGCCCTGCAACAGACTGGTCAGGTGAGGTTTACAGTGATAATGTAAACCTCGCCTTCACTCTGAAGTAGCTGGGATAGGCTCCAGCAACCTGTGGCACAGTACAGGATTTGGAATGGAAGATAGTTGGATGCATAGAACAGATTTCAATTCAAAAACTTTATTTTCACTTTACTTAGTGCAGTATAATTTGTCTTGTAATATCTACTGGCCAAACAGAAAACGCATCTCCTGACCTAGAGAGAACATGCTGTCATTGATGGAAAGATTGTTCTCTCCATGTCACTAACAGAGGGAATACAGATACTGAAATGCAAACGTAAGAGAATAAGCTCCAACGTACAGCTATGTAACTTTAATGAAATGCAAAATAATGTATTCAAGAAGACTAACCATCAAACTGATGAAGATGACTAAGAACTGACCAGCAACTGTCTGTTCGAACACAAAAATATTGACCAATGGTGACTCAAAGATGTAAAGGTACTGGACAAATTTTGGACTAAAAAATTGTTTCATTGATAATATTGTGACTAGTTAACAGTGATTAACCCAGATTTTTCACTCGTGACTTTTCAGACCATTTTCCTCTGAAGGTCAGATAAAACTTTTGATAAACTCAAATCCTGACGTCTGTTCAGAAACCTCAAAGAGCAAGCATCGATACGAACCATCCAAAACTTTTTTTCCACTTATTGTCTGGTGAAGTGAACTGGTGCTTTTCCTACCTATGGTGAACACATCTCTGCATGACACAACGTCTGCAGCACATTCATCTACTGAAACAGAAATACATGCAGGACTTACAGACATGCAGAGGCAAAAAAAAACACTTGTAGTTATCTCTGTGGGTAGAACACGCCATATTTCATCTACAATTCAAATTTGTAATTTGATAGCATTTATCTCTGTTGGGAGGTCAAATCATTTTAAGTGAATAGCAGAAGGAAGTAAATATATATTTTCTGTTATTATTAGCTTTAGCTAATATTGTATTGTTTTATTGTGACAAATATTGTACATTAAACCTGATTAAGCACATGATAAAATGTTTTGTATTGTTTTAAAATAATCCATGAGATACATGTTTTTGTTCTAAATGTTTGAATTATTTTTAATCTCTTTTTTTTGTTGTTGTTGAATCTCAGTCTGATGTTGGTGCAGGTTGGACATCATCTTTATTAACAAAATAAAATTATCTTCTATAAACAAAATTTTCTTGTATGGTTTAAAATGCGTGTCTGGTTTTACGGCTGCCCTGCACACTCACAAACAGCTGGTAGGTTCACGACAGACAAAGAGACGCAACACAGTTGCATTAGATGTGCATCCTCTGCATGTGTTTGTGTGTGCAGGTTTGTTTGCACACTTCTTTTTAGACAATATTGGATTTAACTTTGCATACACAACAGTGTAAACTTAACAACAGTAAAGAAAAGCTGAGGCACTTTATTAGTGACAGCGTGTGTACTGGTTAATATTTTTTTTTTGGTGTGTTGTAATGCATTGATCTGATTACAGGGTATCTCATTCATCAGCTCTTGTACTCGTTGAACAGCGTCAGAGAATCTGGCCTTTGGACTGATTCTCTGACACCAACCTGACAATCCATTGAGGGTTTCAGATCCAGCCTTTCTGCATCAGTTCTTGCTCTTAAAGGCCACTGCAACTGGGACTGGAACTGGAGAAGGACTCCTTAAAATATGACGTCAAACCATCCTTTACATGAATCTTAAATATTTTTAAATGGATTTTTTCAAAGTGAGTTAGAAGCGAAATGTTTCCATTTAGTTGAAGCTGAAGGTTTTTTTTCCAGCCTGCATGGCTCTGTGATTTTACACTTTAAAGCAACTGAGAGCTAGTCCTTTCTTAGGACCTCTTAATACATCTCTCAAAGGAAATCATTGGGGACTTGTCTGCAAACCTGAGTTTGTAAAAAGAAATGAACCACAAATAAAGCAAGAATCAGTTCAAAACTGCAGTTCCACTTGATTCTTTACTGGTTAACTTTTACTGCCAAAATGCAGAATCGTTTCTACTAATATTCCAGGATGACTCCATTACTAAAGTTTATTTTTTCATTATTTCAAAACAATTTTAATAAAAAAAAACACACACACAATTCATGTGAAATGGATTTAAATAGAACAAATATGGATATTGAAATAATATAGTTAGAAAAATCTAAAACTATTGGAAGGGCACCTTTTGCCTAAATCATTTAAAAATATTTTAAAGGCAAACTGAGTTGTAGATTTGACAAGTTGATGTTCACACAAAAGACATTTTTCAAGTCATTTTTCATTTTAATTTGATAGATTGGATTTTCTAATACCAAGTATGATATTCTTGGCATTAAACTTCTAAATGTTCAAATTAAAAACTATAAAAATACCAAAATTTGTATTTGACCTGAGTTTTTCCATTTCTTTTGCATTGAATGTAGTGAAGTAAAACATTTTTTAATTATTTTTTTTTCTATTTTAATAAAAGTGTGTTCAAATAAATTTTTACTCTCCTCTGACACACACATACACACCCTCACACAAAGCAGCTGCAGCAGTAGCAGACATATCTATACTCATTTAGTCTGACTGATCCAGCTTGAGTTTCAGCCTCAATCAGATCACGTCATATTGGCCAGTTACATTTCAGCAGGAAGCATGACGCACATGTTGTGCTTTGTAGCACACATGTAAATACTGCTGAGGCGGCCAACTCTTTACAACTAAAGTTAATCTAGTGGATTCGAAAACTGGATTCAATGAATTTTGTTTTCACTAAAGCATCTGGCACAAAGCAGGAAACCGCTGTGGAACCAACTTCTCATCGGCTGAAGTAGTTTAAAAGATTTGGGGTCAGAGATGCGGCTAGTGTATTTAATGAATGACTATCTAAGCACTGATTCACTTTGCCTCCAAACTGTGTTGTCCCTTTAATATCCTCATTCGTGGTCTTAACCGTCCCTGTCCCTTGTCAGAGCAAAGATTCCAGGATTTTTAACTCCGTCCAGCTCTACAGCATCTCAGTTTGTCAGCTCTACTATCTCCAGTCCAAATGGTAAAGGACGAGAGATCATCCAAAAGAAGAGAATCTAAGTTGTTCATAACCCTGAACTGTGAAAAGGATGCTCACAGTTTGCTCTGAACCAAAGAATGGTTTGCTGTGATTGGAATTATGCTGGCAGATTTGATTTTTTCAGTGCTTTTACCTTAATTAGGCAAATATTTGTTTAACCAAACTGTATATTTTACATTCTATCAAGAACGCTGATGGAAGGTCAGTTTCAGGCATCGCTGTTAAAAGTGACATTTTAGAAAAATCTTTATGAAGGCTACATGAGCACAGACAAGAGTCTCACATCAGAGCAAGACAGACATCACTGCATCATCATAATGCCCTGAAACACAATTATGGCCCAGCTTCCATAACTCACTGTGTCAGCTCCATGCTGCTGCAGTATAAGTGTGTGTTCATACATGAGCTTCTCCAAAGGGGTTCTGTCTGTGCTCTGCAATCTGAGACGGAGGACCAAGCATTTTAGCAAACAAACACACTCATCAAATGCAGGATCTTAAAAGCCTAGAACTGATCAGTCAAAGTTTGTTAATAAAGCTTAATTCAAGTTCCTCTGGAGTGCAAGAAGTTCTTGTAGTCATTCTATACGGGTGTATTCAGACTGGAAAATTGTTTTATTTAGCCTGCATTTATCCCACAAAATTTCAACAAGCTGTTGTGTCTCATCATTGCTCCACTTTTGTCTGTGGCTCTTTGTTTACATCCCGTAATGCTGCAGTGGCTGTTTTGGTCCAGTTCTTCCGCTCCAAACACAGAGCTTATTCGGACTGAGAAAAAGTCAGAGCAAATCAAAAGCTCAGTCTGATTGGAATCAAACTGAGACCCCCCGCGAAAGATGGGTCCAAGTCACAGGGTCGGAATGCACCCAAGCATTCAGGTTCCTGGTCTGGGACCAGGAACCTGAATTTGCAAATTTGTTCTGGATTATCAGGGGAAACAAACTCTGGTTCCCTTTAAGCAAACGAAATGTGTCAAGTTGAATACATCCTCGACTTCTAGCTTGAAGAACCAAGCCAGAATCTCTCAACAGCATATCAAAGTGAGGAGTTCAGTTGATTTGAGTCTGTTGATTGTTGCACGTTCAGGTAAGGAGTTAATGACATTTTAAATTCTGTAGTAATGTAATGCATCTGATCTAGATACTAGAGAACAAGGCAGATTCAGATTCTTCCCCAAAGCCAGTGTCTGAACTCACTTCCCCAGCTGCTTCTCAGCGTCGGCGCACAGCTCCAGCAATCCCATGAGCACTGCTGACACGTCCATGTACGGCTCCCAGACGGTGAAACCTCGACCAATCAGATCAATGGCAGTGCGGCGGATGGTGCTGTGGGCAGGTAGCTTGGGGCTGGGGGGCTGGAGCAGTAGGAAGGTCAGTGCCTTACCTGTACACATGAAAACCAGAAAACTTAATACTACATTTTTGCAACATACTAGCACATTCAAATATTTTATAATCACAAAAAATACAATTCTCTTCTACAAGAGCATCCCAGAAAGGCCCAGCAGCGTATGCAAACAGAACACAGCTTCTGACTGTTTGTTAATTGGATTTTAATCAACAATAAAATGTATTTTTATGAAACAAACCACAGTAGATCTGTGATCTCACACTGAGGCACAGCCAGAGGCACACCTATCCCCAGAACATTGACGTACCACTAAAACGAACATTTTTTTTGGAATGATAAGAAAACTAATTTAGAAAAATAATACTCTTTTTTTAACTGCTCACACAAGCACAGACACTCACACAGAAGATAAAGACAGCAAACGGGATGGAGGTCATTTCATAGCTGACCTGACATTTGAGCCAGTCTCTGCAGGGACAGACTGACCATTAAGACTCCAGAAAATATCCCCCATCTCTCAATAACACTCCTCTTCCCCAAAGACACTCACTAAACCTCCCCACCTTCCCTCCCAGCTGTGTGTCGCAGACTCTCAGCTTTTAGCAGATTCTCTGCTAGAATCAAGTTGAAGGGAAAAAGTGAAGATTTGCAGGTTAAAAATGCAAATTACTGGTTTTATTTTGAACAAATTCTCAGATTTTGATCCTCATGCTGTGTTGCTGTTTTTTCCCCTTCTTCCATTGTCTGAATTTCTCAGTTAATCAATATAACCTGCTGTGTTTTCCTTCCAAATGCAAAAAGCAATAATATAAAGAAGCAAACAATATAAAACTGATCATTTACTTTAGTTATAATCCTGTGGTGACTCTAAAGGTCCTCGCTTCTCCAGAGACACACAGCTAATCTCATCACCTGGATCTCCTGGCATTTCATCATCAGCCAGCCTTAAATGGCATCCCTCCCCCCAATACTTACTGGTTTCTGCACACACACACATCCTACCACTGTGGTTCTCAAAGATTTAGCTGGAGGCTAACTGTGTTATCATTGTTTAGTATCATTATATGCCAGCACTGACAGGCGCTAACTACATTAGCATCACTGTGCTGCACCGTCTTGCTGTTGGCTGCATCAGCTGCAAAGAGATCAGAGGTGCAGATCAGGTGTGTTGGAGAGACAAAGCAGAGAACTTCATCCAAAAAAAGTCTGGCACGAGCTAAAGTCACTCATGTTCCTCCACCAACATCAACACGGTGGATCATGAGAACCTCTGTGGTGACGGTACGCTGAAGAAATGTTCATATCCACCACTCATCTCAAAAACATGAGTTCTCACAGATGAGTTGTTCGGCTGAATATTCAGATGTCACTGCTGTTCTACCAAGCTCAAGTTTAAAATTCACTTTTTTAAAAACCCTTTTCTTCTTTTTCATCAACAAGACGAACCCAGATCTGCCTTCTTACTTTTCCAGGCACCTGTAGAGGAATTTGTATGTTCTGATCCTTCTCATGTTTTCCTGTCCTCTGCTCAGAAAGCCTCCTGCTCCTTTCTCATTCAATCGCTGTTCATAATTCTTTATCACCCAGTTGGAGCAACGCTTCCACAGGCTAAAACTTAAAGTCATTTACACTTACTTGCATATTTAGGCAATTACAGATTATAATTATGCAGGTTTATTATCTCCTGTATGACTGGTTGTTGCTGATGTTACTGAAGTTTTTTTCTAAATTTAACTATTTTTTGTTGATATTGCTACTTAGAATTTAATTAACAGATATTTTTTACAGTTTGAGTTAGTAAATTTGACTACATCTATTAGTGTTTGATGCTTTTTTGCGTACATTTTGCATGGTGAGACATAAAGATGAAGAAGGAGTTAGATGCCTTTTCTATTTAGATACTTAGTATCCCTGTTTAAACACAGCAGTATTGACTATTGTGTGTTTTCCTTATGATATGTGTAGACTTGAGTATAGAAATATTGTGGGGGTTTTTTAAATATTTTTTTTCTGCAAGCATCAAGTCAGCGCAGAATGTGCCCCAACAGTCTGCACTGTGATGGGACGGACTGAGATTCCAGTCTCCTCTCTGTAACCATTGAGCAGGAAGTGAAAGCACCAGTCTGATTAATTTTTCACAATGGACATCTTTGTTTAAAGGCAGGCCTGCCTCCAAATGAACCAATAGCTATTGACAAAGCATCACTTGACCGTAATGAGGTGTTAGTTAGTGCAGTAAACACGTCACATTAACACACAAAGGGTGATTAGAGCAGAGGGAGAGGAGGAGAAGAGGGAAGGATGAAGAGGAAAGGAGAAAGGAGCAGAGGCTGTGAAATAATGACAGATTAGTGAGGTTTAAAATTTAGCGGGCCGAAACAATCGCTAACTGGCTTTGTGCTCTCTTTGCCCCACCTGCTCTCTTTCTCTATATCTGCCGGCTTTTCAGCTGAAATTAGAGGTGAAGGTAAATCAATGATGGGGACTTGGTTAGTGGATGAGAGCTGGATCAGACTGGCTGCAGCAAGGGGTGGGGGTTCAAGAAAAAGATTTTGAGACGTTCCAGTGAGAGCAAGACAAAATGTAATGAACCATTTTTCATCTAAGCAACGTGTTATCCTAAAACCAGAATTTGGGCAATCCCTTAATAAACAGCTGCTCTATAAAAAACAAGGAGAATTTATGGTAGAATTTATGCATTTATGGTAGTTCCATCAATATAAGAATATTTAAACAGAGTAAAGCAGCACAGGTTTCTGCTGTTATCATCAGATGTATAAATTTCATCAAGTCATTTTGGAAATTTTTACTAAAAATGAACCAAATCAGAGGATGAAAAAAATCCCAGTTAAGAATATAATGCAAATTTGTAAAATATCAAAGCAGAACTTTCCTAGAGGTGGTTAAATTCTTCTGTTCCACAGCTGCCCTGGACTACAAAAACCAGATTGTTTTTGAAATTCTTCTATCTTACTGCTTCTTTGAGCAATAATTTCACCCCACCACATACTCAAAAACACCTAGTCCCCCCACCCCCCCTCAAAACAGGAAATCAAACATCCATGCTGGAAAACGAAAGGGAGCTTTAAAATAATTATGGGATGGCCACATGACTTATGTCTTGGCGGCAAATCTGTGGCAAAGTGTAAAATTTTTCAATTTTACCATTTTTGCACAATGTGCGAGAAAAAAATACACCTTTTGTTCGAGCGATCTTTAAGAAATTTCACACACACATCACCAGTTTAAGTCAACAACCACAATCAAAGTTTCGTTGACGTCTGACCTTGGTAAGAGGCTGCCGTCTTGAATTTTCAGAAAAACATTACCTTTAGCACCAGGTACAAATTGAACTCTTAGGGATATCAATCAATCGGCCCCTAACTCCTCAAGCATCTTTGAGAGGCTACGTGGGAAAAATATTGGTTGTAAAGTTGGTGGATGTTGAACTGCGTTAGCATGGCGACCTTGCAACAGCGGCATTTACCTATTGGTTGCACATTTTTCAAATCAGATTATTGTGAAAATGTAATATTTTAATCATCGGCTCAAGCTGAACCAAACAATATGACATAAAGGAATGTGGTCAAGGTAAACAAAAATTCTTTGTTGGCAAGGAAATCCAAAAGTCTAGTTTTTCTGATTCTTTTAAAATGTACATAGATCTGTTTGTAGGATGCATACTGAAGACACAAACCTGAAAATACTTCTGTTTAAAATGTTAGTATATGCAGTAAGTAAAGCAGTTCTAATTAGTTTTGGGTTAAAAGCAGCGGTTAACCATTTCAAAAACCCTGCCTGACATGCAGTTACCTTTACAAGTGCATTCCTGTCGACTCTTGTAAGTACAAACAAAACTCTATTTTCAATTAGCTCTCATGAATGTTTGAAAATGCCAGTGTTCGGTGAATGGGCTTCAGAGGTAGCTCGGACTGGTTTGACATATACCTGCGAATGCTGTTGTCCAGAGACCCAACTCTGATCAACGCTTTGTCAGTTCTCCTGCCCAACGCTGTTTCACCCTCCGTCTGTCATCATCCTTCTATCCCTACAATCACCTCCCCCTTCATTCCCTCTACACACACCCCTCACACCAATCTGTGATCCGCTGTATATACTGTACCTGGATCTGACTGAATGGACAGCTCTCATTCATCACATGGTGCTGGATGCCAAGAACAGCAATCAATCTTTCAATTTCATAACATAGCGTGGAGGCGGGGGGTGGTGGTGGTGGTGGTGAAAGAGCCAGAAAAACAACTAACTGAATGAGTGCAGACAAACTGAGAAGCCAGAAGGGCAGGACAAAAAAGGGAAAGGGTAAAAACACAAAATTTTCCCTCATTAATAACCCTTTGGTTTTAAAAGCTATGGAGCTCTGAGCTGAAGCTCCGAGGCCCTCGGGTAGCATTTAAAATGATAAAGGTCATAACTGCATCAGGAAAAGACAAAACAAGTATGAATTATGATGAAGGCAACACATATTTTCTTCCCAACAAACAGTGTGAAGACCCAGCTCACATTTTCAGATTTTAACCTGAACAGACCATAAAATATTTTCATCCAGTGGAGAGGTTTCTAGACACGGTCATCTCTTTTGTGGCTAAACACAAAATGTCATCTGAATTTAAACAAAAATTAAAATGCAGTTCTCATTCATCTAGGTGACATCTTGAAGTTGAGTCGTAGCAAATGGACTTCAAATCTCCTTCCTTGAAATGTTTTGCTGCTCGGCAAAAGTGGAGTCCAGTTGGAATGGCTCAAATTCAAGACGTGATGCATTTAACCAATATGCTACGTTCACACCAGGTTTGGCAACGCATGTTCAAGTAGCCACTTCCAATGAAAAGTCTAATATAAATGCATGTAAAAGCTTTTTACAGGCTTCCATATTCAAAATTCTCACATTCACACGTATGTTTTAAAGCGTTTTCAGGCTCTACATACAAAATGCGTGGCCATGGAAAGTTAATCCCGCTGAACTTTGACTATAATCAGTAACTCTGATCTGGTGAGACGTATGGATGATGTGTGGATTGATTATAGATCAGAAATTAAGAATTGCGGTGCGTGCCCAGCTGAAATAATATGACACTAAGTCTTTCATATATCAGAACTGAGCTGTGAAAAGGAAAATTCAGGGGCAAAACTTGCAAGATTTGCACATTTCACGCCAAGCCTCTTCCAACTGTGAGATCATGAGCCAGTAACGGGTAACGACAGTCCAGAGTGAACACCATATGCTAAAAGCGATTTCAAGAACCCGCGTTCAACACGTTCTTGAATGCGTGACACAAGCCCGGTGTGAACATAGCACCCCTGTGAGAGAGAATGAGCAAACTTCACCTCACCTCTTCTGTTTTTACAGAGGGTGTTGGAAAGTTTCTTTCTGTAACATTTGAAATTATGTTTACATGTGGAGCCAGCTGGTGTTTCGTGAACTGATCAGGATTTTGAGCGTCTGTGTGTCTGATGATTCACACAGGTGAGGGGACTGCTGCGCACACGTCCAGCTGGGAGGCATCACGCTCCAGAGCCTATCAGCGGGAGCACAGGTTTTGTTTTTGGGCGGCTGACCCCCAGAGGCAGCCAATCAGAGCTTGCAGGCAGTGGGATGGAAGAACGGCCCTGCTTAGTGCAGGTCTGATGCCTACCGGGGTTCGCTGCTGCAGGCGCTGCACGGCAGTGGCCGGACTCTGGGTGTGTGACCAAATCACCACCAAGCTTCTTAAGATGTTGAGCTTGAGGGGGGGGAAATCAATTCTTTTACTTTCCTCAGCTCTAATCCAGCACTGAACTTTCTACTCTGTCAGTTGTAAGTTTAGAGAGAGCGTGATTCAGGAGCAAAACACGAACCACTGAACCTTTTTAAGGCTGTGCACAGGCCTGTGATGCTGATCACTCTGCAGAAGGGAAAAGAGGTCGAACATGAGCAAGAAGATAGTGAAGTCACATGATCACATCACGATCACGATAGACTATCTACTTCTATAAAGTAGAAACGGTTTGATATCGTTGTTTTGTGGATTTGACATCTGTTTGTTTCCTTTTTTCTTTCAGAAAAGAGTTCACTCTCACCCGAGGATTCTAAGAAATGCATTCGGTTAATATTCAGTTTAACATTTTATCTACACAGTAGTTTACTCCATCAAACTCTAAAAATGTTTTCATGCTTTGCCTCATTTAAAGTTTATTTAAATCTTTAACCCTTTAAGATTATGAGTGTAAGAATTATACACCAGATTATGAAACCTGAAGTTTGTGAACTCACAGAAAAAAGTGCAAAGCATTCAGACACGGCACATTTTCTGACCCTTTTGTTGGCATAAAACTAGTTAAGACAAAACCACTAATTTTTTTCAAGTAATTCATCCACACGTGTACTTACATGTGTGTCTAGCCAGCGAGTAGTTTGACGACGCCCCACTTGTGGGCCCGAAGCCTTCAGGCGCTTGTCCACCGGGCCGAGCTCGTCCAGAACCTTTTGGGGGTTCGATCTCAGCTCCAAACTCCGCTCCGATCACTCCTAGGAGCACAATAGCAGTGGCCTGTTTGCGACGCTCCTCGTACGAGTTGGAGATCTTCTTGGCATTTGGAGGGAGGTTGGACAAACAGCCTGGAGGGAACACGAAAGAAAAACTCAATCAGTTTGGTGGTCGAGATGCAGAAATATCAGATCCAGGTCTGAGATACTGTAACGTTCAGTTCTATACTTTGATTACGAAACAGGGCATTTAGAGGCTCTGAACAGGAATATTTGTTCTAGACATAAGATGTATTTATGCTAACAAAAAATAACTTTAAGCTTTTTAGACAATGGTGCTTTTGGATTTGAAAAGATTGTATGTAATTGACAGATTTGAAATAATGCAAAACTAAATAGTAAATAAAACCTAAAAAAGAAAAGGCTGGTATTTTCACATGTTTTGAGTTTAATGTTATATCTCACGTATCATATTTTTCATATTATTCTAAAACCTTGAGTTGGCCTTTTGAATCTTGGTAATGGTAAAAATTTTAAAGCAAATGTAACTAAATCTGAATTAAATGTAAAAAATGACAATCCATCAAAGAAATGTAAAACTTGAACTCAATAAATACAAATAGGAAAATAAAAAATAAGTGTATTGCTAGTTTTACAATGAAGACAGTTAATGCATTAAATTACTAAATATTGCAGCAGTCCTAAAATAACTAAGGACTGAATTCAATGTTTCATTGGAGGGAAAGGCGGGGAACCTTTTTTCTACTGCTTCAATTCTTTCTCTCCATTTTATTTTTGAAAGAAGGTTGAAAAAAGCAGCAGGCATGTGAGTCTCCAGTGAGCTGATAACAACTGAGCAGGCACACTTCCATTGTCCGGGCATTAATCATGACTTACACACACTCGCACACACAGGCACACGTCCTATTGTGGCGCTGAAGGCCTTTAGTCACAGTGCAAACACATTTAAACACACAGACGCTTGTGTTCGCAGAGCTATAAAGGCTTCTGCACACGTGCAAACATTTGTGTGCGTGTGGGCGTGCCCTTTCTTTGTGTTCACCAAAAATAAACTCTTTTGTAAGCGCGCGTGTGACAGGGTCAACTCAGTGGGAGCTGCTGCAGCCCCGAGTGTGTGCCAGCACTAAATGTGTAGCTCACAGCAGGACTGGGGGGCTCCTTACACACTTTGGATCAAAGGCTCAATAAGGACTACATAAAAACTGTGTAGGGGTGTGTGTTTGTGTGTGTGTGTGTGTGTGTGTGTGTGTGTGTGTGTGTGTGCAACCCCACACACCTCCCCATTGTCCCCCCCCTTTTCCAATTTCTATTTCTTATTATCTCTGTCTTGATTTGCGAGCGCCATTGTTGCAAATCTTTATTGTATAGGAACTCGCGCGCACACACAAACACACACTCAGTTACACACAAAAGGGAAACAGGGATGAGCTTGTTGCCATGCTGTAACAAACAAATTAGCAACTCTCTGCAGGACTCCATTTCCTTTTTTGATCATCACATCATCATTGACAAGGTCTACAGACGGGGGACAAACTTCAGAGATCCTGAGTTCATTCATATTCTGACATGTTTATCACAAACGCACAGATCCCAGAAAATACAAACTAAGATGTGGGACAACAGTCAACTTTGTAATTTTGTATTTTAAAAAAAAAGTCAAAAATGAAAAACTAACCAGTAATAAAAGCAAAAATTCTAATTTCTTGATAAATTTTAGATTTTCTTCCAAAAAAATGGAATCATCATGGAATGTTCAAATTTAATTAGACAGATCTTTGCCTCTCTTATTTTTACTTTGTTAAAATATGACTAATTTGTTAATGACTTATACACCAATATCGTACATTTAATGTAACGTGGCCTTACTGAAATACTCTGTATTGGACATGTCAAAAGTTTGCATCTCTGTTTTAATCTCTACAACCTTTAAATGTTAGCAAAATATATTTTCCTGTTAAAGGAATCTTTAAAACTGCTCTAAAACAATAAGAAATAATTCAATGTGGATTTTTTTATTTGCCTCTAAAGCCAGTGGAAAAATCCTGAGTTTGGTCTTACTGAAGGCTGGTTGTAGAACTTCATCTCCGTCACATCTACAGGCGAGAACTGAACCCTGAGAGCCTCCGACACGCAGATGCTATCTTCCCATTTGGAGCCAGATGAAGCATCAGAACCACTGCAGCACCTCAGTAAAGTGGCCGGCCATCCGATCCCAAAACAGCTGACTGTATTAATGTGTCCGAGAAGACCAAAATCTAAGATGGATTCCAGTCAGAGTTAAATGCATCTATTTACCTGCATGCTCACTGCCTGATCTGAGTCTGTCTGCAGCCATGATGGAGTTTGGCATACTGTAAAAGTACACTTAAGTCAGCTAATGTTCAGTTCACCTCATTAAAGCCATGAAATGAACTGACTTCAGCAGTCAGAACGCAGACTAGGATCATGCAGAGGCGGCCTGCGCTACCATTTTTCCGACGCCTGAACAGCTCCACTCAGAGTAGTTTTTAAAGTCATCTACCTGCCAGCATCCATACATTTTTGATCTGTTTATGTGCTGTTCTTATTGTTGTTTTGGGGCCGCTATGCTGTAATGACTGTAACTGAAGTAAGGAGGAGGAAAATGAATCCTTCCTCTGTGGAAATCTCAGCTTCATGAAGCGTTTCATAAATCTATGGGCTTGGTTTGACCACAACATTAGTATAAAATGAGCAGAATTTATTTGAAGTAGAAGAAGTTTTGATGTTCATATTTTCCTTTGCTGTGTCTTGTTCATTCCTGCTCGCAAGCTCCCTCCCCCCATATTTCCATACTATATCCTGGTGCTCTTTGTAATGAGATTGCTAAAGGCCAGCTGTCATTTGGAAGAAGGCCCAGCGGCCGCCTCTGATAAGTGGATTACAGATGGCATCCATCCCCCGGGCCAGACTGGGCCAGTAGATAAAATAATTAGAGATAGACTCCCAACTAGAATCACTAAAAAGTTCGGATTGTTGAAGAAAATAAAAGTGAAGAAGCAAAAAGTCAGGGGGACTTATTTGAAGAAACAAACTGCCTGCCTAAAACGATGAATGTCTCTGAGTCCTGGAGATGGAAAAAGCTTCATCGAAACCTTAAAACTTTAGAAAACACAAAGACATCTACATTTTAGTTTTGTCCCACAGCTTTGTGATCTTCGTTGTAATGCCATCAAACTAATTGAGAATATTGGAGGTCAAGAAGACTTCTCAGAAATATCTTACACTCAAATGCCAAAGTTTGCAGGGTTTGCTTCCATCCTCCTGCTGAGACTCTTGTCTAGAACAACTGCTACACAAAGCAGTTTCATAGAAAGTGAAAATCTACAAAGACGTCAGAGGATCCACCAGTACAGCACTCAGTCATCAGAGGACCTGAATCTTACTGGCTTAAAAATATTCAGAGTTCTGAAAAAAATATGCTAAATAACATTTTCATTGATATTCTACAAATGATCTTGTGTCTTTCAGTGTGCACTTCTCAGTTAAATCCCCACTAAGCCATAATTCTTCTTCAAACAGCAAAAGTTTTCTCAAACTTTCTGACTTTGAAATAAATCAAGGAGGGTTAAAGAAGGGTTCTCCGAGCATGCCTAGCAAACTAGATCTAGATTACATGTGTTTTAAAACATGTTGAACAATCCAGCAACAAAAGATTTGTAATATCTACAAGAGAATCCCAAATCTTTTACAACAGATTTGATCCGTTTTGAGATCAAGAACAGAGATTTTTAACAGTTTATGTTGAAAAGGTTTGAAATATGAAGGCTGGATACTATCATTGGTTCAAAATGATTTTTTTTTTTATTCCTGTAGTGAAGTTTCTGAGCCATGAGCTTTTCCATGGGCCACCGTCATGCCGCATCACTTCCTGTCAGTGTGTACCTGCTGCCTCGCTGCCGTGTGGAGAGACTGATTGATTCTTGAAGCCTATTGATCTGCTTCCTTCGCAACCAGCAGATCTATTATAATGACATTGTATCTAAATCCTATTTGTTGGGCCAACCGACTCCCAAACATAACCCAATAAACTAAAGAGGGGGAACAGAGAAGCTCCCCTCCGTACTCTCCTCCGCTCAGCTAAATCTTCATAAAAACGAAAAATGGATCAGGATAAAAAGGCTTTCTGGCTGAAATGACATTATCCATAAAGGAAGGAATCTATTAAAAGATGGACAGAAAGCTGGACTGCAGCAACCTGTGGAGTCCACGTTTTCACAGAGATGTTATGAAAGTGTCATGGCAAAAAGAAAACAATGAGATGCCCCTGAAACAATACCAAGCACTAACCTTTGAGAGGACGCTTTGTTTCATGAACATTAATTCAATATACCGGTAAAATATATCAAATACATCAATCAGTTTGCTTTCACATATGTATTTAGTGAACGTTCCTTTAATTCCAACGTTTCCTAACTGTTATAAGTTAGTTTCTCCTTTGAAATATTTGAATCATATTTATTAGAAATAAAAAAGAAAATAAAATCTATTGACAAACAGATGCAAAGACAGCAGAACCAGAAGAAAAAGAAGAAATCATAAACAATGCAAGGATTCAATAAAAGCAAATGAACAACAAAATAAAATGGTGATAAAAAGGACACAGAGGAAAGAAATAGATTTTGCACTCAAATGTAAAAAATGAGGACTTTTTTTTTTTTAATTTAGATTTTATTTGACCCTGTATTAGTTTCTGAGTTTGGTTACAAGTTTAAAAATGTAGACAAAATAAAGTCAGAATTGTAGGTAATCTGTATTTGTTTTCAAATCAGAAAATAGTGAATTTGTTAAAAAAAAAAGCAGTTACAAATCATCATTTTACAAAATTATCATTTTGATTCAACTTACCCAAACATTGTTGCTAAAACATTTGTACTAATATCATGTTTATGGCAGGTATAACAGGACAAACAGGGCTTTTAGTGTTCATGATCATTTAAAAGACTAATACTGTTGAAATCACACCAACAACCTTCCCAATTCTCCCTCCTGGTGCTGCAATCCCACCAGCTTCCCAGCATGCACCTCGGCTCTACCTCCATTGGTAATCAATGGGAGACTGGTAAAACCTGATCACCAGGGAGTGAGGGAGAGGATCAATAGCAGCAAGAAATGATGTGGGAACCAAGAAGAGGAGGAGGAGGAAGTGAAGGATGGAGATGATGTGTGGGAGAAAAGAAAAGTGAGTCAAAGGGTATGCAAATGAATAGTTTTTGGAGAAATACTACAAAAGACAATCTGGGGATGTGGGGACAGAGAAAGAAAGTCAGAGGTGAACTCTGTCCTTCCAGCAAATGTCAGGAGACTGAAAATCTTGGGAAATAATTGAAAACACAATTAAGGTGACAGAGAAAAAAGATTTGAGATCCGAACCGTGGCTGCCCTTCTACTCAGCCGAGTCCATCTGAAGGTTAAGTGTATTTTATCGTCTTAAGACACAGACAGAAGAACTATTGCTCACTGGGAGCGCTGCACTTTGATTAGAACTTAAGGGGGCGCATGTGGTGGGGGGCCAACGGGTGCTTGGATGGCAAACCAGAAAAACTGGAAAAGGGTTGGAAAAGGACACCAAGCAGAGCCAAACCAACCCTGCTGTTGTCACTGATCAGGATTCCCTTCACTTCCAGGTTGAACTGAGCTAATGTCCCGGTGAAATGAAAGAGGTGAACTCTCAGCTGCTCTGGAAAAATCCTACATCAGTCAGGAAAAAAAAAAGTTTGACATGCTGGGACCATTAAAAGTAGTGTTTGGAATGACAGAGAAAATGCACTGGATAAAATGTTGATCTTAGAGAGAAGATGATCATGATTCCAGCGCTCAAGCTTTCACTCATCACCACTTCAGTGCAGAACAGATGTAGAATGTTTCTGCCCGTGAAAATCCTTCAGTGGTTCATAAATGCCTGTCAGATCTGGAGGTGGTCGACGGAGAAAGCTGAGGTCAGGGCTCTAAATGAAGCAGTCAGCTATCAAAGCTCGGGTCAGAACCAAGCACAACAGAACTGCTTTCAGCTAGTTGAAACCAGCATCAACTGTGCTCTAACTTTATTCACTTTGTTTACCAGTCTGCACCATCTGAACTCTGAACATTTCTGTTTGAGCTCTTCTCATAATATTCAAGACATATTATGTTGAATGATTTTTTGATGAGGAACTTTGAACTTTTTTTTCCTCATTCCCATTGGTCTTTTAATTATAATAGAGCCGTTTTTAGCCAATGTTTTTTTAAAAGGATTATTTTTCTTTATACATGTCCTGCATCATCCGAAAAAAGAAACAAGAACATGTTAAAAACACCCAAAACACAACTTTTATCATGGTGTGTCTTTAAGCTTATCTAATGGAAAAGCTCAGATTGTATTAAACTCTACTTTACACAAAAGATCAAAAGTTTCATTTCAGTGCTCTACTAATTTCTGAAATCCAGCCTTTAAATACAGAAGAGAACTTAATTTTAAAGGATGTCTTGGACTAATAAAGATCAGGTTTTCTGCTGATTGTCTCCAGTTTTACTTAGAAAATAAAATGTATTCACTTATTTAAATGTAATTCTTTAGCAGTCTGTGCTCGAGTCATTTTTACAGGGCAGCTCTCCCTGCTGCTCCTAACCTGGATCAGGCATGTTCAGTCAATCAGAACACGGACACACCTGAGTCAGCAAACAAGTCGCAAGGGGGGGTGGGATGGCTGGAAAACAAGCAGGATCTTGAGCATCCTGAGGACCAGGGCACTGGGTTTGACATCATTGTTTACAGTAAAAATTTCAACAAAGTAGAAAAAAATGGATAAAAAAAAAAAACCAGTGGAGTAAAAATGTGTGACAGGAAAAGGCTTTAGGTTCTAAGAGTCTAATTGACATCAGTGTGATAGGTGAATGATCATAGCAGACTAAGTTTGTTTCTAACATTTTACCAAGAACAGTAATGAAAGTGCATGGATTATTGTTTGAGTATTTCCCAAAGTTACTGCAGCTCCCCCTTTCTCCATATTTCAGACAGAACTTGATGTCTGCTTGCAGTTTAACTTACCAACCCACAGGATTTTAATCCGTGTATTATTTTTGGCCTTTCTGCAGCTGTCCCATTTATGCAGTTAATGGAGCAGTCTGACAAATATTACTCTGGATGCTCATTTCTGTGCTGTAGAAACAGTGGGCAGCCACTTTCTCATCCCTTCTTCATAAAGAAGCAATTATTTTGGAATTATAGCCAGTGCAGCTTAGTCACTCTCCTCTAATGCACAAATATGTCAAAGCTCCCCGAGCTGCGTTCAGCTCCACTGAAGGAAAAGCAAGGCGAGCGAGAAAAGAAATCACCTTCCCAAAAAGGAGACCCCAGAAAATAATGAAACTGGGCAAAAGGGGAGTGAAAATTAGATGGAGCGTAAAATGTAGAAGAGGCTCGTGATAAACCAGTTTGAAAGTGAATAATTAGAAAAATTCTTTCTGGGTAATTAAAGCTCGGCTCCAGCAAGTCAGACCTCTTCCTTTACAACATAAAAGAACCCTGTTTTACCTAATTTAAATTACATTCTCACAAAACGTGTACTTACTTTTTTGTGCTTACATTTTGACGTTAAATCTTAGATTTAAAACTTCTCTCCTGAGGGGGTTTATGAACCCGGTCTTCAGGTTAAGAGTCACAAACAGGGGAGAGGGCTGATTCCTATCCCTGTTGGCTCCACCTCAGTGCTGGTGGAAGTAAGCTATAAAGCCTGGAGACAGTCAAACAATCAAACTCATCCTAAACCTTGTTTAGGATTCTTGATCAACATTCTTGATGAAGATTCCAAGAGTCAGAAAGTACTAGATATGATAAGTATCTTCAATATTCAAAAACGTGGAAAACTCAAAAAATGGACTCACTAATGTGAGTTCATGCAATATTTGTACAACACTACTATAGAATAATTCATTTTAAAATTCATTATAATTCATTTATAATTCATTTTAAAAACGATGTTTTAAATAAGTCCTTATCCTCATAGTTTTTCATCTTTGGCAAATTGCAAGTTCTTCAGCAAAGTTGAATTTAACCTTTGCAGAAACAAACCCATCAGCACCAGCCGGAAAGTCAAACTCATGGCAGTTGGACAGCTGTCAGTTAGCTGATTCCTCTTACCCACAATGCATTCTGTGCTATTTTTTTTTTAAATAAAGTGAAAATGCTGCAGGGACAGACGCCTACACTCAGAAGAAACTGTCTGCTTCTTACTTTCTTTCTGAACCTCTGCTTATATAACTGATCAACAGATGAAGTGCTAGGTAAATATTTAGAACTAGACTATGGGAACTTGTTAGTTCTGCTCATTTTAAACCACAGAGTAGATGACTATATAGATAACGAATGCAATGAATCCACGTAACACTACAAATGTAGTATTCAACATATAGAGACATTTTGGAATTATAATGTGTACAAACGTTTGTTTTATTGGAACACACGTTTCTGCTTACTTTGTTCCAGCTGAATGTAAACCAGAGGCAACGGCATTTCATTCCTTTACACCATTAATACTTGGACAATAGCCCCACTATTCAATACCATAATGTTCTCATGCAGCATCTAGGCGTTCGCCACATGAAACAACGTAATCACTGGAAACAATCCGGACGTTTAGACTCCAAACGTTCATCTCTCTATTTGTTCAATCTGTTCTGAGAAGAAATGTGATCTGACCCGGCAGACCCCCCAGCTCTTGGTATTAGATTAATGAGGGAGGTCGGCGTTTCAGCTAATCAAATCACAGCTGAGCTAATGACACAAAGAGGTGAGGGTCATTCTGGCCTTTGACCTTTATTGCCGTGGACCATTTTAACTGAGAGGAAAGCAAGGTGAGGAAGGAAGGATGCAGAACAGAGGAAACCCAATCAGAAAAGAAATTCTCAATCCTAAATCTGATGGCTGTCCTTTCCCCCAAACAAACACAAAGGATGTTCACTGTTTAATTCTGACTGCTAACATTATTTAAGATGCTTTGATTTTAGAAAAAACAAATCCCAGCAAACAGACATGATGAGAACTAACCAACAGCACCAACTCCTGAACCCTGCAGGGGGAAAAGTGCCCTGCAGCACATAAAAAAGGTGGAAGAGTGAAGAAAGTAGTGGCTGGGGTCAAACTGTGACCTCTAACCTTCTCTGGAGTCAACCCCCAGTCAAGATAAGCTGAAGCAGAGATGAGTGGAGCCAGCCTTCTCTCTAGTGTAGTAGAACTGTAGTTTCACTCTCTAGCTAAAGACTAAACAAGGTCTGAGAAATTAGCCACGTTTTAAGCCACACTTCTGAAAGAAAGACTTCTACCTTAAAGATCTGTGACAGGATCAAAGCTCTCTGTAAGCAAGATCCAACAAAGACGCTCAATTATTGAAGACATCCACTGAAAACAGTCATTCAGGGTTATAAGAAGTAATACCTAAATGTTAGAAATCTGTTCATGTTGCACTGCATACTAGTGAGGACTTTTTACAACCTATATCTTTAGACTGATAAAGATTTTGGCACAATAATTCTTTGAAATCTATCATGCCAGCAGTGATTATGTGTGTGTGTGTCTGTGTGAGTGTGTGTGCACACAAGCGTAGGGGTAGTGATGTGGATCCTAATGGCATCCCTTGACACCACAAGGGACATAATTACAGTGCGTGTTTGTATGAGCACTAGATTGTCTGTGTGTTTGTGTCTATGTGTGTGCGGATGTGTGTGGGACTTCAAGTGTGGGAGGAATTGCAGCTGAATCACTGAGCAACAACTGTTGTCACCTGTACATCCTGAATTGTGTGTGTTGTAGGGAAGAGGGAGACAACAAAATGATGAGAATAGTCTATCGCCGTGGAAACAGCCTGCAGCCATGTGTCTGCACGGCTGTGGACATCTCTGTTCTTTTTCTTCTTTATCCTCATCTCTTTCCCTCTCCCTTCCTCCTGCCCTTCCTTTCATGAAACACACATTTGTTCATAATTTCTGTCACTTATCACCTTTTCAACAAAATCTGTACAAAATGACATGAGTCGATCCTGCACAAACCAAAGCGCCATTACAGTGTTTTTGGTCCATGTGCTGAATTTGAAAGAAAAATTCATAAAAAGAGACAACGGAAATCATTTTTCAAAATATTTTGGGAAAAAAAAAAAGAATTTAGTTTCCATATCTCAAAAACATACATTTAAAAAAATAATAAAAAAATGTTTTACTAATCTAAAATGTGTCAGCGAGAAACGTTACAATATTTTTTTTTTAACTTTCGTTCAACAGGGAAAGTTTCCTCTTGGTTTCATGACATTTGTCACTTAATAGGAATCCTGGATCATAAATTCCATAGTTAGTCAAAACTCAGTATCTGCAGCCTCTTTTTTATCATTTAACTTAAACTTTCACTCACTTAGCATAACATTTTTCTGGATATTTCACAAAACAAATGGTTAACTATTGAAGAAACAACTTCATAACAATATTAGAATTTAAGTTTTTTTAAAGTATACAAGCTAAATGTATGTAGAGCTGTACAAACAGGGAAGCACTTAATGTCCCACTCTGATCAGCTTTTAATCAATTGCAAAATTGTTCCCACAGTGGTCTTTTAATTATGAATATGCCAAATGAGAGAACTGATCAGTCTTTATTAGAAACTCACCTCTGAGTTGTTGGAAGGCCACAGATACAGAAGTAAACCTCTGAATTTATCTCATCATCCATCTGTTTACAATCTCTCCCGCTATCTTACAGTCACTCAAAACCCCATGCTAACATTAGCAGTGCAACAAAAGTGGTGAGCAATATCGGCGCTATCCAGTTGTACAGTTTTGAGCCAGATGAAGCTCAGACAAGGAAAACAAAGATGTACATGAATCTATTTGTCTACAAATGCATGCATCAGATTCTACTGATTCGCAACAATTTGAATAAAGAAATACTCAGAAATGCTCTCCTGACCTTAAATGTTCTTAATGTTCTGATCTTTATGCCCTCCATCATGAGAAAAATGGTTCAAGAAAATGTAAAAAAAAAAAAAAAAAAAAAAAAACACACCAATAACACCATTTCATTGGAGTGGGTCTTCAAATGTTTTTTGGAATAATTTACAAAGGCTGTATAAAATTATGCATAGTCTTTAAATCTGACTCTAGCAAAGTATAGCATCCTATAAATGAGATGCCATGCCTGAAAACTAAAATTCTGAGCACACATTTCTAACCTGCTTGGCGATAATAATGGAGCTTTTTCCAAATTTACTTTGACAGAGGCGTTCTTCTTCCTGCTGCTTTCCCAAATAAAATTCAAACGGTGGATTTAATCAGAGAAAGACAACAAACAAAGAAAACCAGTGAAGCGAAGGATCAGATTTTACAGTGTTTGAGGCGTCTGCTAACAGATTTAATACAACGGAGACCGGAGGGAGAAAAAAAAAGACTTGCTGTCAATAGTAGAAAGATGAGCTGTGAGAAATGATAAATTGTACAACACATATGTGATATTGACTGATCTCACAGATGGAGGGATGGAAAAAAGGAAGGACAGTTGTCTACAAAGCTGTAAAGAGAGCGTTTTTTTTTCATTTACACAATACAAGAAGAAAATATGGTACATAATTTTTAGACAACCATCAAGACCAACAATGACAGCCTTCATGATCAAAAGATAAACCGTGTTCCCTTATGTGTGTGTGATGTAAACACATTGAGGAAATCTTGTGTAAGAACTGTTATGCGTTTCTATCAGTAGTTTTGATGTGTGTGTTGCAAGCCATGTGTGCACACCACACTAAACTGCATTAAATCCCACACAGGTCAAGACCCAATCTAGAACATACAAACAAGCAGAGTTTTAAAGATACTATGGAGGAACTAAATGAGGCTCCAGAAGATAGCAGGCAAAATGGAATCTTGTTTTAAAACCCCAAAAAAAATGCAGATTTTAGTTTAAAAAACCTACAAGCTCATTTACAGCCTAAATCTTGACAATTGTCACTACTTCCACATCTGCGGACTCCTTCTGGTCATTCTCAGCAACTGCAGCATCCCACTGTTGTGTGTGGTCAATGAAAACGCTATGCAAGTTTGGTTTGGCATTTCAAAATATAAGTAACTAGATTTTAACAATGGTCTAACATCACATTTCACCTCAGTAGACTGTAGAGCTTGACATTCTTCTCCATGTCATGTCTCCTGTACAGAATGCGTTCTGTTTGCCACATTTCCATAACTTTTTATCTCGATCAGAACTTTGTTCACATTCTATAACACTGGAGTGATTTTTGATGAACGTTTGAACTTTGAGAGTTTAAACAAGACAGAAAAGTGTGAACATTTTCATGTCTGTCTGTCTGAGAAAAGTGTATCAACCAAGTATGTAGTGAGGAGTTTTACAACCCTAAAACATTTATATACCCAATTTGTGGATTTCACATATCTCAGGTAATTTGTACTCCCGCGATAAACAAGGGAACACAGTTTATGAAGGATCCAAAATCACAAAGGCAACCTCCATGATTACAAACACACTTCTCATTAATTACTGTTAACATTTTTACTTGTGAAAGGCCGTTTGTATATTCTATCATATATGGTTACTGAAACAGACAACAAATCACACCATAGATTCTTTTGTTTTAGTAGTAGCTGATGTAGCATGCTAATGTTAACAAGAAAACAAGACAAAGTTTTTAAATGTAAATATGTGAACACAAACTCAGAGGTGGACCATTTACTCCATCTAACAAAAGAGGATTTTGGAATTTCCGGCAAGTTTAAAGGATTGCATAAGAGAGAGTCAGATTCCGGGGACTGTTACATGGAAATGACAGGCTAAAATGGAAAGGGGCCCTTATAAAGACATTGTTTTTATTCACAAAAATGTCCCCAAATACTTCTCAAACGGCCCTAAGATTTTAGTCTTTGTGTCTCAAAAAATGCTAGCATGCTATTTTGATAAAAATGCATGTTTTTAAATCCTTTTTACATACCTGCAGTGATGTCATCATCTGTCACATCAAGTTCCTCTTCAGGAGCTTTGGTTTCTATTGGGTGAGCCTCAGCAGGGGGCGGAGCTGCAGGGGAGGGCTCTGTAGCAGTCCCAGCTAAGGAAAAGAAGTACGACATTTTAGTTAGCGATCAATTAGAGCAAGTATTGTTAGAGAGATGTCTGTGTGTAACCTGGGCTTGACACAATGTTCCTGGATTGTACTCTTTAAAAGGCAAACTCTTCTGGTTAAGAAGCTAATAAAGGTTTATTGGATCTTCCTGATATGGGAAGGATTAATGAGAGCACACTAAGACATCTTTAGTTGAAGTTTTCATTTAACCCTTATCTCTCAATTGCCAATTAAGAGAGGCTTTCATTAGCAGACGGTGCTAATTAATGGTGCTGCACTAATGAATGAAGCAGCTAAAGGTAACAAAGTGGTACTGGCCTAATCTAAAACAGTGCAGATAATGAATAACATTGATTATATCCCCCACCCCAACCCTCGCAGCCCCACCTATGTCTGATTATCGAGCATGTCTTCATATGATCAGAAGAAACCAAGAGTCATTAGAAGACGTCAGACTGAAGCCAAACTGCAATAGTCGAGCCAAACATTTTTAGGGTTCAGCTGTGGTTAGGGAGTGTGTGCGTTCCCCAAATCCCAATCCAAAAAACTATGAGTGTTTGATTCTAAATTCAAAAGACAATAAAAACATAAATGTCCCTACACAAATTAAATAGCCAACCTCATTACACCCCACACACATAAAAAGATTATTAAAAAAAACTTTAATTACAATGTGTCTAATTGCATTGATAAATCCTGGTGAAGCAAGTGCTTCATGTTCCAATTACCCTGCTCACACATAATGACTTTATTTCACAGATGCACACACTCACAGACAGAAGGCCAATACACAAACTCACTGGTAATTATTCCTCCACAAGATTAAACCTATAAAAACCTAATTGGACTTAAATAAAAAATACTAGATACAAGCTAACTGAAGGAAGGTCCCACAACAACATCTAATAGTTGTGTAGACTGTTTCATCACAATGTCACTGTGCACTGAAACAGTTGTGTATTCATCCTAGATTATCACAAGCACATTTTACATTCTTCAATTATCGACAGATGTTATGGCTATTAGAGGAGCCTGATAAGTGTTACTATGGAAACAAGGGAACTTTTTTGCCACTCTCTAATGAGTGGTCACACCGTTTTTTTGGTAGATAAACAGTATTCACCATCTTTGAATGGCTGTGCTGAACTTTAAGTGACCTTTTCCCCATCACATCATCAAACACAGACCAGCAGGTCTTCTCTGTCCATCTCCCAGCTCACCTCACATTTTGGGTCTTTTCCATCCAGCACAAAGTGTGGAAAAGACAGACATGCAGGAAGAGAAAGAGAAGAAGTGATGGCTATGAAAGAGGGGGGGAATGAGTGGGAAGGTGGGGGCGTGTTGACCTACTCCAAGGTCAAGCTTGTCATCTCAGTCATGATACACAGCTCCCAGCATGCCTTGTTAGCCTCCAGGACCCCCTTCTCTTCCTCTCCCTCACTTCTTCACTTTTTGCTCCTGCTTAAAGCACGTGTCGTTTCCGTGACACAATTGATCAGATGTTTTTCAACATCTCTTTTTTCTAAGTCTCTGTGCGACTTACTTTAATTTACCTAATTTATAGGCAGATAAAATGATGTTCATTCTTAGTTAAAACAAGATAGTAATTCTCACAGTAAAAGTACTCGATTATGAAATGTTTAATCTAAAGGTTTTCCAGTGTGTGCATTAAACCTGAAGACCTCTGACAGGAACAGAAGAAGAAGAAGAGAAGAAAAAAAGAAAAAGAACAAAAGCCTTTTCTGAGGCTGTAGGGGCAGAGCAGGGCAGATGTCCTGCAGCCTCCAAAAATGTGCAAAGTACTTCCAATTTGACAACATAATAGCTCAGATTATCTTGAAGTGACAACTGAAATAATAAACCAACATAATCTGCTCACTCCCTGATGCATGCTACAACATAATGAGTGTTTTCAACAGAGCTGAAAGCATCTTACAACACTGTAGTCATTGACCTATTTCACATTCAAAGATAAAGTTGTTTATTGTTAATTGAAATTTAGGGATGCCACAATTCTGAATCAAACACTGAATGTAGGTTACACCATTGAACTGAATCGTGGGGAAAGTGAACTATTGCATCACTACTGCTTACCAGTAAATTTACATTGAAAGTGTCAAACATATGTTGTGCTAAATTTAAGAAATTGATATTTATTGTTTTATTACATGACACCAGGCTTAGCATAAACCAATGGAAAGTTTTTTTCATTGTTACTTGCTTTTTTAATATAAAAAAGATTTTCTGAATTTTTCGGTTTTTCGTTGTTGTTTTGTAAATACACAAATTATATATTGAACTGAAAAAACATTGATCTAAAAGGTCAGATTTTACAGGTTTGAACTGAATTGTGGGGAACTTGATTCATTGCATCTCTACTGAAAATGTAAAAAAAAAAATAAAAATGTTAAAAATTATTCAAAAAAAAACCCTCAGTAAAACTTTGGTATGTCACTTTCTAATTCAATATTTATGTTACAGTTATGTTTGGAATGAAGCTGTTCCAAAATACCCACCAAGCTTCATTCCAAACATAATAATATCTGTGGAAATTGTAGAGAGTTGTGAGGAATCTCCACAAAAGTAGTTTAATCTTGAACTTATCTTTGCATACAGTTGTTATTTTTGGAAACTAAGTGACAATCTCTTTCTTTGCTACTTCAAGTTGGTTTTTTGATCAAACACTTTTACTGTGATGTTACAAACACCTTCACGATGATCTTTAACACAATAAAACTGTTGTGGAAGAGAACAGATTTTTTATGCATTATAGATCCAAGTGTGATCCTCACAGTTCATCTGTTTTGGACACAAATCGACGACTAAAAAGAAGAAAAAGTGAAGGGAAACTGAAGCAGAAAAATGATCTGAGACCTTTGCAACAGCAGGCTGATGAGACGAAGTAACAAGCAAGAGAGAAGAAGAGAGGCCAGAGCTGCTGCTCAATGATCAAAGGAAAAGCTGCTTCACACATGCTCACTTTGACCCATCAAATTGTGCGTGATCAAGCATGGCTAAGAGGTTACCATGCCGCGGCTCCTGGTTCCATGGAGTGAGCGTGAACATGAGGGTCTTAAGAGAATGAGCTGCTCTGTACGTGCCACCATCCACCCTGACTCAACTCCCAGCGTGCAGCGGGACATCCGCTATCATCCCCCCAGCTCCACAGGTCGGGTTTTATTTTGAGAAGCAGCAGCTTTGGCAGTATTTGTTTCTAGATATGGTCAATGCTCCCAGCAGCTGTCAACCAACAAACAGCTCCATGCAAGCTGGCCTTCATTAGCCCTGTTACAATGCTTCCAGCCTGCATTGTTAGTATTGCCTTTGAAGGTAGTTCAGCCTGGAAATGAAGACGGTGTTGTTGTTTCCTCTCTGCTTCTGAGAGCAGGTCAACTGCTCTTACTTCCTTTGTGTAAAAGCCTTTAAACAGCCGCTGAAAGGTCAACCGCCATCACGACCAGTGTTTGTGTGTGTGGACCTCATGCTGTGACTGTGGAACTCTGTCACTGCCTCGGCTCAGCCACATGTCCTCTTCATCAAACCCTAACGGATAAGTACAGGTGTCTTCCATCAACCACTTCTGCTAAAAAGAGAGGGGAGCTGGATGATTCTGAGGAGCAGAGAGCTGATTTGATGACAGCAGTGAGGTAAGTCAAAGCACTTATGTCACACTCAGCATTACACTCAGCGCTGCATGAGAAGGAACCACAGCGAGCGTGTGCAGCTGAAAGCTGCTTGTATGGGTTTGCTGTCTGAAACTGTATGCAGGAGCTTCTTCTATTGAGCAGCACTGAGGGCAGTGTTGGTAAAAACTAATCATCTTCCGGATAATTTGTGCTCCACAGCTAGTAACTACGCTATCTAGTTATGCATGACTTTGCTTCTGTCTCATATATAGTTTTGCTTTTTCTTTAAAGGGGCCATACCATGATTTTCTTAAGCCTTTCAGAGTAAACTATATCCGTATATATGCTCACATATTACCTCTGGAACACTAAAAGACAAATTATTTATTAAATATAAGTTGTTTTTGTAGACTCATTTTATACCCAGAAGTAAAACGGCTCGATCTCTGAGGCACCGCCTTTCGCTCCTTGTTGGTCCCGCTCATTTCACAAGTCGTCCTAGAAGCAGTCTAAGCTTGCCTGAACGTGTCCACGCAAGCAAACAAACATCTGAAATTTTTGCAAAGATGGACGTGCATATTGTGCATATAAAATGAAAGCATTTTACAGATCACCACTAGTTCCACAGCGAAAGTGTGTGTATGTGTGTGTGTGCTAGCCTGGGGGGCGGTGCTGGCAGAGCAGACTCTTCCTGAAAGAGGCTGTCCTCAATCTATGACGTCAGCTCGTAAAAACCTGCTTGTTTTTGTAGGTAGGGGAGGGGCTGCTGCAGAGAGCACAGGTTTTTAGAGGATTACTCAGAAATGTGTGAACGGATCAAAATACCTCTTTGAGGTTGTTTATAGTGAGGAATGAACAGTATATTACACTTAAAAGCTCAAAAAGTTGTGTTTTCGTGTTGTGGCCCTTTTCAGCATGCAAACTAAGAGTACTTTTACACCACAACAGTCCAGCTGGCACGCTTTACATGACGTGGTTACATGAAATGTTTGCTTGTTTTGCTTCAAGTGGACCAAACCAAACATCCTGCAGTGACAACAGCTGATCACTTCAAAACAAGAGCTGACCAGGAAGAAAAAAAGAGCTCAAAAAGAAAGCTGACTGGTACCACTTATACCATAACCATACATCCTCAAAAGAGCCTTCCCCTCCACTACAACAACTTTACCAACATATTCAAACATTTCTTTTTATAAATAAGAATTGTGATAAAAATGTGTTTACAAAGGTCCTGTAAAGTGGGCAGACATTTACAATCACAGCTTTTCTAATGTTCCTTTGAAACAGTGGTCTTTTCCTGGCTTTAATAAAAAAAAAAAAAAAAAAAAAAAAAAAAAAACTTCTGATCAAATACAGCTCCTCATCAAATCATCTGCTCCTGGCACTGCACTGTGTTATTCCACATAAGCTCATAACATGTTTTTCATGATATTTCCTAATATGTTCTTTGGTGGAGAGATCTAAAAAGCTAAACTTTTAACCAAAAATATTCAAAGCTGTCAAAAGTTAATCATCCTTTAGAGCAGAGCTAAGAAGAACCAAACTTGACTTGAACTTACCCATGATTCATAGGGAAATATATGTGTTTTAAGTTTAGGGTCAGTTGTAACTCAGATTTGCATTAAAGAAATATCAGATCTCAGATCAGCCAGGGTTTAAAGGCCTTGTTCCGAGTACTATAAGCTACACTTTTCCGTGATATTCCAGGCTTTCCAGGACCAGCAGGAATCATCTTACTGCCTGTTCCAGTACTGCTGTGCAGCACACAGATCAAATTCAGTGACCCTTTCACCTCCCTCTATCTCTGCATCTCTCTCAATCCCTCTGCTCCCTCCCCCCTTCAGCCCCACTTGTCCCTTGAGGTCGCCGGTCCATCACTCCTCCACCTTCCCTGCCTGCAGTACTGCTGTGGTAACACAACACTGACCGGTGTTCGTTCCTATAGCAACTGCTCCCCTGATAAATCCCCAGCATCCTCAGCAGCCACAGGGTGACTCCCGAGCACATGCAGCGTTTTAGACGGCCATTTCTAGTAAAAGAAGGTGGAGATTCACCTTTCTTCCCATCAGCAGGTCTATCTATAGCCAGATGAGAGACACCGAGGAATATCTCCAGAGCAGGAGACAGAGACAGACAAGGGGGCAGAAGATAAACAACACAATGCGTCTGTGTGCTGCAGAGCCGGCTGTTTCCCCCACTGCAAAAACCAGAGAAACCTTTATAAACAAGACAGTGTATGAATATATAATCTACTTCATTAGCTTGTTTCTTTGCTCCAAAGAGTCATTAAAAAAACCTTCAAAATAAAAAAAGGGAGAACATATTTCCAGTGGATAAAGAAAGATGTGTGTATTTTTTATAATGCTTTTCTAAAACAGTGTTTGCCAAAGCTTAAAGCTACTTATGCACAGGCCTTCCTAATGCACATCTTCAAACAGATTTCTGCAGACTAGTTAACTGAATCTGGATGGTTAGGGGTGCTGTGGTTCACACAGACAACAGTAGACACGTTGCAGCTGAGATGTCTGCCGTTATTGTACTGCAACATTTCTATGTCGCGTCAGGGGTCACCTGTGGTTGGCAAAGGTGGTTTGAGAGATAGATTTTTTTATGTTGGATGCCCAGATACAACCTTGTATTTTATCACACCCATAGGAAGACCTAGGCTTGGGGCCCATTGTGGATACATAGAGAGTAGGACTCACACTTGACTAAGCCCATCCCCGCCCGGAGAGCGAACCCAGGTTTCCTGCACGCCAGTCCTACACTCAGCAAACTAAATTATCCTGCCATTACGCAACAGTTACAACTACTGGCAAATATATAAATGAGCCAAACATGTTGGCACAAACGACCTGTGCTTATACTAAAATGTGTTTCTTCTATAGCTCAACAAGAGAAAATCCCAAACTACGAGAGGCCATTTTGGCCTCAGTTAGATAAAGATTCGTCTTTAACTTCTACCTTTGCAGAAAAGCAGCTCCAAACCGTGTTGTTTTTATCCACATGCTTCACAGTGGATTATTTCCTCCTCAAAACTAGTGGCGTTTATACCAAAAGGTTCTATTCTGGTTTCATCTGACCACAAGAAATTTTCCCAGTCCTCCTCTGAATCATTCAGATGGTCTAAGGAAAACTTTAGAAAGAATTAGACATGTGCTGGCTTAAGCAGGAAGACCTTTGGAGAAGTGCAGGATTTGAATCCATGATGATGGTGTGTGTTACCATAGTAACATTTGTTACTTTTTTTTTTTTTACATTCTGTCTGTCACAGTTGAAGTGTCTCTTTGATGAACATTCCATTTTTCTAATGTTCCAGTTGTTAGATGAGACCGCACAAGCTAGCTTTGGCTCCAAAGAGTGTCCCTAAGCCTTTGCTGTCTGTGAGCATGTGGCTAGTTCACCATGGTTCCTTCTGGAACAATGCATCATAGATACCGATCATTACAGACAGTCAAGACTCCGCAGGAACAACAGTTCTGAAGATGCTCTGACCTGGTCCTTCAGCCATTACAGGTAAGTTCTTTTCTACCTTACTCAAATAAAATCACTCATTTATTTCTTCTATTACCGCCACCTTTTAACACAAATGTTCACTTGCTGTCTAAAATACACCCCAACACACTACTGGGTACTTGTCACAAGGTTGTGCCTGATGAGTGGTCATACATCAAATTGCTGCTTTTTAGAATCAAAGCTGTGTTGCAGATACTCACGGGAGCTGACAGCATCCACATACTGAGGCAGATAAGGAGCCCACATGTCAATAGTGTCCTTGCGTCCCGACTGACCAACCCTCCTCAGTTCAGCCAGAAGAAGAGCTTGCGCAGCTTCTCGTACCTAAAACCAAAAAGAGGCCAACGTGACAATACTGACTTACTGATGTGGTTTTCATTTTTATTTCACAGAAAAAAATTTACTAAAATGTACAAAATGAACTTAGATACTTATGTTTACAAAGTACAAATTCTCTGTGACATTTGAGTGTATTTTCCTGAAGTCACTCTAAACAGTAAAAAGAGGTTTTGGCTAACAACCCACAGTGAAGTCGAGCATACCTCCAGACAGCGGTCCTGCCATCGCCGGGCCAGCATCTCAAGAAGAGGAGGTCTAAACTTGTCCAGGCCAAGAAGATCAGGAAGCATCACACAATGCATGGCAGCCAGTTGGCTCCATCCTGTGTACACACACACACACAGACAAAGAGTCAAGAAAGGGTGTTTGGAAAAATATTTTTTCTATGCAGTGTCTAAAACCTCACTGCTGTCATGTGCAAACACTGTTTTAGCTCCACTGTATGTTCAACAACAGCACAAAAACAGATACGCTGACCCCTGAAACATCACACAGTCATGTTGATGTTCTCAGGTCAGTCATGGAAACTAAAATCAAGTCATGTTTCCCCTTCAGAATAAAAAAAAACATGTTTAAATATGACAGCAGTGACTCTCACAGTCTCACATCGATTCTCTGGCCTTTGAGATCCTCACATGAAACCACTAACCACGGGTAAACACAGAATGGGATTAATACAAACATCTTAATGCAGTCTTGGTTAGTGTGAATCACATCAATCACTACTAACCACAGTCTGAGTATGTTTGATGGTATTTAACAAGGTAACCAACAGGTATTAGCACGTATCAGCAGGTATCCAGACACGCCTCATTATGGCCTCATCCATTTCAGTGTCTGAATTCATTCAAATATACTGTACCTCCAGCCTTTCTATTAAAACACAATAAACACTGCTACATCCAGTCACTGACATGGATGCTTCCAGCGACCACATCATAAGAAATAACTGTCATTTTTGAAAGGCTTGGCATTTATTTAGAGGATTTCTATTGGAAGGTTCCACTCTGAGCCAAAATACAGCCAAAGGTTCATTTACTGGGCCTTTAAAAGTTTGTGACAAACAAAAGAAAATGTGCATTTGCTGATACTCAACATATGCCAGGCACATTATTCACATATATTAGTCAAATATATGTGTTTTCCTAACGTGTGTATGTCAACACACCTTTGTGATGGGACACTGAATGGCATTTAGCCAGGAAAGAAATTTCACTCAAATTTCTTTGCCAGAGGCTCCACATGAACTTACCTCCTCTAGAGAGCAAAACCCAGAGATCCTAGAAGCTGGAAAACTTTAATAAGCCTGTGCAGAGGTTGACAGATATGCTTTGATGAACCAGGATAAAAACTCAATCTGCAGATTATCGCAATGTTAACTTTTCAAAAAGGTTGGGACAAAAAGTAAAGTTCACCAAATAAAAAAAGCATTTCAGAAAAGTGGCATCAAACTATCTAGAAGTGCAGCTCAGCACCTTTAGCTTACATTGTTTTCCAAACACAACTAATAAACTTTGGTCATCTAATGTGAGAGAGAAGTGTGGCCTTTCTAGTGGTGCTGAAACTGTTAAGTCCAAAATCTACATACCATAAAGTCCTCTTTTCAAATAATCAATGAGTGTGTGGATGTGTGTCTTTACACAAAAATAAGATGTGGGTAAATATTAACATGACTTAGCAACAATGGTGAACATCAGGAAAGTCCTGTTGACTTTGTTCTTTTTTTTCTTTCAATATTTTTTGTCAGTCTGTGACACTGTCCCTCCCACCACCCTCTTTTTACACCCCTTTCACTTTCCCCCTCTTCTGTTGAGTCTGAAATGTATTAAAATATATGCAAATAACAATAAATACATAATACTATAACCTCAAATACAAAGGGCTTTATGCAAAACACATCCTGTGAGTCCAAACAGTCTTGCTGTAAGAATAAAACCTGTCCAAACCAAGACTCTTAGCTTATATTTGCTCCACTGCAGGACAAGAAGAGTTACAAACAAAAAAAAAAAAGAAGCAGATGAAATAACATCATCATAAAGCAATAAAGATGAGAGAATCAGAAAAATGTGACAGATGTTTTTAAATGATTAAACTAAAGTGTTACTAACTGGAGAGACACAACCCAATAATCATTAAAAATTGGTTCCCGATGTCCCAACATTTTTGAAAATAGAGCAGTCCCAAAATAAATCCACATGTCAACAATCTGGGAAGTGTAATCAGTCAACCTCTCCATCAGGCTGGGCTGTTTCACTGTCTTGCAGAAACTTTAAATACTTCACAACCACAAATGTGAAGTACTTGTTTGTTCCAAAAGAAAAAAAAGAATTTCATTGTTTCGTGGTTTTGATGATGAAAAAATTAACTTGTAGCACTGGAAAAAGGAAAATCAGTCCATCCAAAGGCAAAAAGTTTTTTTTTTCAATTATTTATAGACAGAATTAACAGCCATACCGTATTCATACTGATAACAAAGAATTACAAAGTATTTAATGCAGAACTATTTCAGGTACCACTGCTGCTGCTAGTTTACCACTGAGACACTGGTTCTGAGGTGGACAACCCTGGTCATTAAGAGCCACAATCCTGCATGATTTCCGGTTTCCTTGACCATCTTTCTGTTGATTGGCTGACTCAAGTGATTCCACATCCTGACCGACTGAACACAGCTGGTTTACATATTCAGCATCAGGCAGTGCAGGGAGAACTGGAAACTAGGCAGGATTGAGGCTCTTGAGGACCAGGCTTGGCCTGCCCTGCGCTAGTTTATTTCTTTAGTTCTGCTTTGTTTCTTTGGTTTTTGCCATTATTCCATATTTATTTTGTTATTACAGTACTCTACTATTTTCCATTATATTAATGTTTTTTGTATAGTTTTACTAAATAAACCTGCATTTTAGCAGTTCTGAGCCTTCAGTTTCTAACAAAAAAAAAATCAAAATTTAAAAACAAATTTAAAATCTCAACAGGAGTAGACAACGGCAGATTAAACCATATAAAAGAAAGTCTTAATTGTGCAGAGTCCTAGAATTAAGGCTTGAAAAGTGAGTCTCTGTGTGCATGCTTGCTCTTTCTTAAATATGAAAAACAGTGATGACCAGATAAGATTTACTCTAGTCTGACAGCTAAAGGCACTTCATTTTCCCAACAGAAACCAGACTTTCATTGAAAATCACACATTTGGATGCATAAATGAGGTGGCAAGCCTCCACTGGAAAAGTAAAACTCCTGTAAAAAAGGAAAGATCAGTAAATCAGTATAACTATAAAAACTGAGAAAAAAACATGGGAAAACTTCAACTGCAAAAAGCATATGGAACATATAAGCTCTCAGTTACCATTTATACCACAATTAACATGTATTCTTCAAAAACGTATAGAGTTCAGATGCAAATTGTTGTACTGCAGGCAAAAAAAGTGTTCAGATGTTGGCTTTTGGGATTTGAACCATCTTCTTGATTTTGTCAGCACTAGTTTTAAAGACAAACATGGTTGAAAAAGCAAGAATGCAAACAGCACAGAGACACTGAGGCACCTGGACTTTGAGACTCAGAGGCCAATGACAAGAAAAATGGGGCTGGACAGGACAATATTGCCAACCAGTGAAAAAGGATAAGAAAAGGCAAACTACTGTTCGTCAACACTCAGATCCAACTTGCACAATTCAGCAAAGTTAACAGTTTGAGGATTCAAGTATACGCCATTTTGCAGAAAACACAACTCTTTGAGAAAGAAAATTCACATACCCCTATCAGCCACTCACATCAAATCCATTTTTAGGTGGTTTTCACCTTCTAAATGTTTTCATCAAAACCAGAAATTCAGAAATTTTTTGTTGAAACTGCAAGTTGTATGAAGTGCTGAAAATTGAATGAAACAACAGATGATTTTATACAGCTAATTGGACTGAAAGGGGACCAAACACAACATAAGGACAAATAGCATTGCAGACAAAAACAAGGACAAAGACTGGAGGCAGACATCTGAAGTGAAAACTAAACATGAGCTGCAGGGAAAACAAGACTGATGCAAGAGAGGAGAAATGAGGGTACCAGATCCAGGAGGGAGGGACAGGCAGGTAGATGGAGGGGGCAGAGAGCTGTGAGGAATTATGATGACAAACAACAAGGCTGAACAAATAAATCTAGGTGTGTTCAGAAAAAATAATTTGAAAGGGCTAAAGAAAAAGAAAAAAGACAAAAAGAGTGTGAAGTAAAGAGGATCAAAGGATCAGAAAATCCTCTAGTTAAGTAAAAAAAAAAAAAAAAAAAATTGTCTGCCTTATTTTCCCTACATGACGCCTGTCAGATCAGTGTGTACCTTCATTGACTGAGGGGATGTTATGAGAAGCTGGGTGGGGGCTTGGGGAGCCAGGGGCCCCCTGAGAAAGGCCCCCAGGAGCCCCCAGAGCCCCAGCAGTGGCAGCAGTGCTGGTGTTGGCAGCTACAGCAGCTTGTAAAGAAAAGGAGAGAAATAGTCAAGAAGAAAGAACAGGTTAGAATGATACCATACCAAAGTGAATGAGGACACAACAGAAAAGAAAGGAGTTTAAACCAAAAAAGAATTAGTGTAAAAAAAAAAGGATTAAAAAGCAACAGATTTCACTTTGACAAGTTTCACCACATACACCAGAGGGTAGGTTCTTTCACAAGTTAATGTGGCTGCATTTGTTCATTCCCAACTCCTCCGGTTTAATGTCACCTGCAGCTCGACTTAAACAAACTTGCAGGTGGAAAGGTGTCACTTCAAACAACAAACATTTTTCAAACTGAAGCATGTGCAGAATGAATGTCAGAAAAACAAAAAAGACAAAACAGAAATCATACAAGTAACACTAATAGCAGTCATTATATCTTCAACTTTTAACATTTAAATAAAAACGAAAGAACAAAATCTATTAAATACTAGCCCTACACCAAAGTAGAAGAAAATGTCTTACAGATAATTACCATCTGCAACAGCTCATAAAAACAAAAAAAGCTATATCTAATACAAGGGTAAATATATTGAAAGTGACACAAAAGATGTACTGTTCTAATTCAAAAAAAGGAATATCCCTGTTTACAAAGTCCAAATACTCAATACTGAGTTTGTAGATGGTTAGATGCCAAACTGGTAAAAAGAGTGGGAAACAATTACTTTTTTTTAATGAATTGACTTTTTGATGGCTGCACGGTGGCGCAGTGGTTAGCGCTCCTGCCTCACAGCAAGAAGGTTCCCGGTTCAAGTCCTGGCTGGGGGACCTTTCTGTGTGGAGTTTGCATGTTCTCTCCGTGCATGCGTGGGTTTTCTCCGGGTACTCCGGCTTCCTCCCACCGTCCAAAAACATGCTTCATAGGTTAATTGGTTATTCTAAATTGTCCCTAGGTGTGAATGTGAGTGTGCATGGGTGTGTGATTGTGGCCCCTGCGACAGACTGGCGACCAGTCCAGGGGTGTACCCTGCCTTCGCCCATGAGTAGCCGGGTTAGGCTCCGGCAACCCCGTGACCCCGAAAGGGATAAAGCGGATTGGAAAATGAATGAATGACTTTTTGATTTTTGGTTGACACCGGAAGTAAACTATTATCTATAGATGATGTCACACTCACACAGTCCAGTTCTCAAATACAGTCAATGGTCTGAACCAACTTGGTTGATTTGTAATAAGAGTTAGTGTGACAAAAATATAAAATTATTTTGTATCTTTTATTATGAAAAAAAACCTTTATTCTTTAAAGAAAAACATTTGAGTTCCAATGTCAGGTGTGGACAAAGAGCAACAGAGAAAACATGAAGCACACATGGACAAAAACAGAAATGTTCCATCTGCTAGTGATGAAGAACAGAGAAACAAAAGCGTCATTGGACAAACTCCTTCACAAGTCAAACTGAACACATGAAAGAAAAACAGAATTCTGAGAAACAGTTTTACATTCCTGCGACAGACTAGAGCCATGCAGAAAGCACGAGGAAAAAAGAACGTAGCGAGAAAAGAAAGAATGTATGAGGAAAGATAGCTGTCAATAAGAAACGTATTTATAAAGACAAAGTCGTAGTCATAAAGAAAAAGTTAAATTCATGAATACAAATCAAATTTAGATTTTGTGCACAACTTTGCAAAAACAATATCAATACAACATTTTGTTTTTTGTTTAATATGTCTCCCTTGAATACAACTTTTTTTTGTCTGAATACGCATTTCTCCTGTTAAACTGTCAATAATAAGTCACAGACATATACATGGAGTCCTGGAACATCGATTCTTCAAACTGCGCATGCGTGCTGTTCTATTAAGTTTTCTATTTTCTATGAAGTTCTTTTTAACAAATACAACTTTTTAGAATGTTTTTGATCCCATAACAGGAAATTAAGCTATAGCTATAGCTCGATAACTCAGTTGAAAAGTGAATAAAACAGACCAAAATCCATTGATGTCCGATCACATTTTATGGTTGTCAGGCTACAGCAGCCGATTGTGTAATAATTGCTGCAGTGGATCGTTTTAGACCCAGAATTAGTGAAAACAGCTAAATGTAGTAGAAGTAGCAGAAATGGCGCTCCACTCATTAGATGTAAAAAAAAGAGAAAAAAAAAAAAAAGTAAAATATGTAAAACATTTCTGTCAAAATGAGCTCTATGCATGACCTACTTCTGCATTCTGCCCTTGATCGCTCAATCATTTCCGGTTATGCCGTTTACATAAAAATCACGGAGTATTTGGAGTTAACAATGTGTCTTTTGGAGCTACCCAGAGTCACTATAAATGATGTTAAGGGCATTGTTCATCTTTCTAGCTAAACATCCCAAAATAAAAGGCAAAAAGAATTACATTTTTTTGTGTCATCCTGCATAGCAAACTTTGAAGGTAATTTGGCAAGGCTGATGTCATTCGCATGTATTTAAGTACGACCAGCTCAAAAACTGATGGAAATTCATTTTGGGGACACGTGATATGTGAAGACAATATGCAGATAGCCGCACGAATTTTAAGTGCCTCCAAGGCTAAATGTTGTTACTGATCAAACGTAATTAATGTTCAAGTCCCGTTAGCTGTCACTCACCCAGAGCACGGAGCACAGTGATCGGCAGACACAACTTGGGAACTATTTGGCATATTAACCGTAACCATAATCCTTACCTTTCTTCCGGATCTGTGCGACCAACAAAAAAAAAAAAGTTCAGCCCTGGCTGAATAAAAAAAAAAATAAGTGCAATTTGTCACTTTCATTTAGGCTAATTCTAACTAGCATTAAAGAAATATGATTGCCGTCTTTATCTTTATGACCTGTTAGTTGTGTTTCCATTCCTCCACAGCAGAGTGTTTCTACATTTCTGTCAATGTAATTCAGTGTCAGGTAAAGCAGTCTGACAGGCGAGGTGACGGTTAGAGCACGCTGCTGCTGCTCAATGAAGAAGCTGGGAGTAGAACCAGCAGTCTGAAAGTCACTTCAAAGTTCAGTTAAATGTTCAAAGTTCCGTTGAACATGTTTTAAATGGCTGTAAATATACATATTTCTTTCCAGGAGAGCTACGGTATCAAGATAATTTTCCTGCCATGGGATCAATAACATTCTAAAAAGTTTTTCTTTTGTAGTTAAATAAATGAGTCGCAATGAGCAGGCGCATTTTGTTGAATCGATGTTCCAGTATGGCAGCCGGCCCCGTGACGTATTTTTGACAGGTTGTTAACAGGAGAAATCCGTCTTCAAGTCAAGCAAGCGTCGTATTCAAAACAAAGACAAATCGTATTCAAAACAGACATGTCAAATGTAAAAATCAATGTTGTATTCATGTTTTTCCTGAAAAAGTTGTGCACAAAGTATTAATTTGTGCACAACTTTGTCTTCATGAATAAGACTTTGTCTTCATAAATACAACTTTGTCTTTATTAATACATTTCTTATTGACAACTATCTTACCCCAAAAGAATGCAGCTGTCTTCAGCAACGGTTTCATTTTAATATGAAACCAAATCTGTCGAACTGAGGTTCATGATTTTGTTTGTTTACTGAGCCTTCCACACTGACGTGTATGAGCATCTGTAGACTATTATTATTATTAATGCTACTGCAACAATTGACATTCCTACCTAACATAAATGATTTTCTGATCATGTTGGTTGGCTTGAATTATCCAAAATGTGGATTAGGAATAGGAAATAGGAAAATGTGCATATTATTCAATAAAGAAACGGTAAGAATTATAACAGTAAGACTTAGAGAAACATTACAGCCAATAAAAACTTTTTAAACTTCAGACGTAATTTTGCTGGAACAGGAAAAAGATAAAGAGTGTTCTCAAAAATAGAAAATAGAAACTTTCCACTGTTCAAATGTCCAACCAGAACACACCTCTGTGAAAGGCAGAATAAGGATATCATAACAGATGTTATAATAATGAGAGCTGTAGTGTCTGCTGCACTGAATAAGATCAGGTAATAACACTTGATGTTGAACAGCAACTACAGTTGAAATAAATAATTTCTTCATGAAATATTCATAATCTTGAAGAAAACTTCAGTTGTATCACATCTAGAGTTTTGATATAAGTATAAACAACGTCTGTCAAACAGCAGCAGAAAAAACTAAGCTGCAGAAAATGTAACCATTGGTGCAAAGCTCCAGGGGAAACACAGAGAAATAATATTTCTGCCTCGGTATGGACGCAGTTGGAAAACTCCTGCTTGCTCTTCTAATCTGGCCGTTTCGCACTATATTAGAGGGGCCTCCTCGTTTATTTCCATGTGAAAGGAGACAGAGAGCGGGGTTAATGGTGCTCTCCTGCACAAAGCCCATCACACATACACACACACACAGCAAAGGAGAAGCTGGCTGAGCAAAGGTCATGGCCGAGCGTTCCCCCTGAATGCTGCTGAATAGGCGTGTGGTATGAATAAGTCTGCACGCTTGTCATGCTTGGCCTCCATTAAGGCGTGAAAAAAGCACCAAAACCCCGCCTCCACCCAGCGCCCGAGGGTGCCACTTATACAGCGTGTGCGTGCAAGAGTGGTGACTGTGCGTGTGTGCATTTGCAGCTTGTTGCGGTGTGGTGGGCGGTGGCGTGTGGGTGTGGAGCAGGCAGATGGTGACAGCTGGTTAAAACATCCCCTACAGTGAAGTAGAGCTGCTTCCTCGCTGCAAAGAAAGACTCAACACGACTGCATTTTATCCCTCACTGAGCAAAATCTACTCTCTTGCATTCTTTCATTTCCAGGTCCTGGTCTGTAGGAGCTTTGCTCCTCAAACCATCACATTAACTTCTCTGAACACCACAGTGTTGCACAAGCAGCCTGTTCACCACCAAGACACACTTTGGAGGCTAGGAGGTAACTATCTGCTTTTAGGATTTTTTTTTCCCCCTCTGCCACGTAACATCCTCAATGACTTGGTGTTTACTCTTCTTCTGTCCCTGTTTATGTCTCAATAGAAGTCTTTGGGATTTCAGCTTTCTGGGACCAGCAAGTACTTCCTGTTTGGAACGCGAGGGGTGAGGGGATGATGTGTCCAGATCTAATAGACAGTCAACGAGGCTGACATGTCCCTTATATCTGCTTCAGTCGTACATGGACCTGTCTGGTCCATTGGGTCACATAATCCAGCAGCTGTTCCGACATTCAGCATATGCACTCTTCAGTCTGTGTGCGGCAATAGTCTGCTACACTACACTTCATACATTTACTCAACACCTACTTCTAAAGACTCACTCCGATGGTAATGGTGTTTTTAACATGTCCTTGTGGCATTTTTCTCATGCTGGAGGACATATAAAAATAAAATTAAGCTCAAAATGGCATTTCTGAGATGTCTACTCAAATGGTTGTGAATTAGGGGCAGAAAAAAAATTCCAATGGAAAAAGATCGCATTTATGATATCGAAAATGTGCTGGGTGGGCCACAAGCTCCTTGCTCCATTTAAACAGAGAGCTCTTAGCAATGGGCCAACAGTCCCGGCCACAACTCAGAAGGTAAATAAGCTTCAGGTAAACATTGGCTTCAGCATGCTACATCTCCAACGTGGACCCAGCTACTCAAAAACAATAAGTGCCACTCGTTTGGTTGAATTTATGCAGAGAAAAGTCAGCAAGAGTGAACACAAGTGTGGACACAGTAGAGATGCAGAACCATAAACAAACATTTTATGCTTTGTCTCTTCTGTCGTATCTATAAAGTTGGATTACTCCGTTTTCCAACTGGACCATAGAAACCTGAAAGCCCACAGTCTGAGGTGAACCTGCAGCAGGAGAATCTGACAACGTGGTGTTTAACAAAGTCCTTATGATATGGAGCGAGCTGCGTTCAAAGGTTTGAAGTTCATAAACTCCAACCCCATGTCAAACAACAGAAAAACGCTTTAAAGACCCGCTGACCAGAGAAACAACACCAGCTTCCTCCTTGATGTGTTTGTTTTATTTTCTTGAACCCTCAGTGGGGTTTATTGCCAGTGGGCTGCATGATCAACCCTCCCACCCCACCCCCTTCATCCCTATCTGTTGGGCCCCAAGAGTATTTGAAATGAGCACTCCCTTCTTTTGTAGTTACCTTGTTTGATCTGGGCCTGTAGCGCTGGGTTGGAGGGCTGAGGGGGGGCGACCGGCGCCCTCCGAAGACTCTCCGGGGTTCCTCCTGGTCTGGGAGGCCTGGAGGGGAATCACAAAGAGGAGACATCAAATATTAAAAAGGGCAGGGAGAAGAGAGGAGGGCTAACACAAACACACAGAGGCTAAGCACCAAACTGAAGGAGGGCGCTCAAAGAAACAAATGGATTTCCCAGGAAGCAGGAGGGCTCGCTAACAACGTCTGTGCTATTTACAGTGTGTTTGTCAGGCACCAGCTTATCGAGTTCTGCTGGAAGACGGACCTCAGCCAACAGACCAGAGGCGTCTAAACTTTCAGACTCACAAACTTTCAATACTACAGTCAATAGGATGATCAATGAAAGGTGTTTGACAACACACGCACTTTCATCTAAACAGAAAAAAGCCCAAACCCTGGTCACAAAATAACTTGTGACCGGGGTTGACTTTTAATGGTGCGAGGACAGAAATGTAGAACTGCAGGTTTCATGTGGTGCACAAGGACCAGAAGTATCTCTTTCATTAACAACATATCAAGCCTTAAAGACCAACTCCAATGAAAATTGTGTTTTAGGTGTTTTTAACATGTTCTTGTCACATTTTTCTCAGCATGGAAGACATATATCAGATATTATTCCTAATTTTCCTGCGCTGCTTGTTATCTTCGGGCTATAAGGTTGAGCGGGAGCCCGCAAACAAAGCTCTCAGTGACGTGGAGGGGAAGGAGGCGAGGCGAGTCAGTGCCAATCGAAAAAAAGATGATTGAGGGAGACGTTAGAAGGCCAAAGACGAGCATGATGATGTGGATCACAGATACTGTGTGAATCATGCTTCATTCTCAGGTTTTCACACATTCACATTTGACTCATTTCAGTGATAGCTTTAGAGATCCAGAAAAATTACCAGAAACTAAACTGCTTCACATTTTATCTGTCTTTTATCTGTTTCCATCTTTTTTTCTTTAGTTAATTTTTTTTCAGTTACATTTTCTGTGTCAGTTCTTTGTATTTATCCTCCTTCAGTTCGAGAACAGAGAACAATTGATAACTTTCAGGTTGGAACGGCTGTTTGAAAATATAGTTTTTCTTTCCACATTCAGTGTGAAGTTTGAATCCTCGAGCAGCAGAGTTCATCCTCTGATCACATCACTTTTTATTAAATTGTTTCATCGAAACAGATCATGTCAGGACAGTGTGGAAAATGTTAATGAAAAACTGTTACGTAAAACCAGCTAAAGAAAATACTAAATTATTTTGGTCTACATTAGATGTTTAAAAAAAAAAAACACACAACTAGTATATTTTAAATGATTGTATTTTGAACTGTTCTAATTGTTCTAATATTATCCAAAATTGGAAAATGTGGGTTAGTCATAAATTAATTGATTGAAATTAACTGAAATATTTTCTTTATGCTATCCATAAAGCCATGCTAAATAAAATACTATACAAAACTCTTTTAAAAAATTGCCAATGTATTTTATAAAGCTTAATAGCAGATGGTAAATATTCTATAAATACTTTATTCAAAAGTGAAACTGGCTTCATCACAGGGTTTGGATGTTCTTTACAAGGAGCTTGTTAGTGAAGGAAACCATCTGGATGCTGTGATGAAAAACTAACACCCTGAGAGTTTCAGAGTTTGTTTTCAACGCCAACACACAGAGACCTTCTCCTCCTTATGAATCTCAGATATAGACATAAAAAAACAACAACCAAAATAGCGTCAAATATTCACAGCTGCAGGTTTGGAGGCTGAACAGGAAACAGAACAGAAATGTGACGAGTGTGTCCGCATGGACGTTGCTGCAGTGTTTGTGAAGGGCTATCATAAAGTTTGCATTCTTCTATCACACCTGATAATGTCAGATCAAATCAGTTTGCTTTCTATCAAAAATGATAAAAAGCAGATCATGGCTATTCAATGGATAATTTTTGATAGGAACCAGAATTTGGTCTGATATTGATGGCAGAAGTGAAGCAACAATCTAAATCTAATGAATTACTTACTGCTTGTCAAATATCACGTCCTAAACTTGTGTCAACAGCTTCTGCTCTAAAGGTAAACATCATTTAGTTCATCTTTCACAGCTGAAACACAATCCAATATTTTATTTACAACAGAGCAAAAACAAAACAAATAGTAAAACAAAGTTTCTCTCTTTTATGCACAGAATGAGCTCATTTAAAAATGGAAGATGTTCAATGGAAGCAGGAAAATCCAGAACATCTGAAATCTTATTTGGTTAACAGACATGAGGTCTGCAGGACAAATGGCTGTAAAAAGGATGTTCCTTGAGAGACAGAATCTCTCAGTTATACCGTTTGACAGATTCTCCACAATCTGTGAAAGAATAGATTGTAGAATAAAGGTTTTGGAGCAGAATCTATTCCCTTCATAGACGTCTGTTTCAGGGAACACCATTGACTACATAAGAGAACAGGACTGATCAAGTGTGACCTCACCCATAGAAAATGACTTACTTCCAGCTCCAGTGAAATGGAGTAAATTCAGTCGTCATTTTTCCACAATACAGACTGTGCCACTTGGAGCCAGACAAGTGTGTCTGGATTAGTAAGCAGTGATTGGCTTGACTCAGTCTATATCAATGTTTTTTTTGGCAGCAACTGTCGCCAGTCAGGAGTGAGGTTTTTGGAAGTGCACACCCCTTCCACTAAAAGCGGCTCATCAACTGTAACGGACGCTCAAAGTGGGGGCAGTGGGCACCACATGCTTTTATTGAGGCATCTGACTAGTCAGTTTATAACTTAAATAACTTGCAATAAAAAATCATATAAAAAGTTAAGAGTTGCAAGAAGATGTGAAGAAAAAGGTACCAGAGCAAGAATGGTTATTCTGACATAAGGAATGATTGATTAACAGCAGTTTATTTCTCTATAGAAGTCTATGGGATTTTGGTTTCAAGGAGCTTGCAAGTACTTCCTGTTAAGAATGTGAGTAGGGAGGAGTTATTCAGTCCAGTTCTCTTATACAGTCAATGGTTCACACCAAGCTCATAAATGCAAGCAACCACTTCAAACTTTCACATTTAAGTGTAGCTACGCACGTTTTTAAGTTTGTTTTTGGCCTCTACGTACAAAATGTGCAGTGACTGAACGCTGAAAGTTAAACCAGTTTAACTTTGACCAGTCATGGACTCAGATTTGGTAGTGATGTATGGATAGTATCCTTTTTAAAACATGAAAGTGCCAACAATTTGAAAATTGATCATTGACGAGAAATGAATAATTACGGTTTGTGCCCAGACAGAATTCATTGACACCAAGTCTTTTATTTATCAGAATAGAGCTGTAAAAGCCTGGAGCAAGATTCTGGATATTTGCACCAACCCTCTTCCAACTGAGAGTACACGTACTAGTATTGGATAGTGACAGTTCTTTGTGAACACTATATGCTAAAAACTCAATGTACTGCTCGAGAACCCCACTGAAGGGTTTTTGAACGCAACATACATGCCCGGTGTGCATGTAGCTTGATAAATTTAAGCAGAATAATGCAGAAGCACATGTCGCAACATGGTTTCATCCTAGAAGGGTCTGGGTGCAGAAAAGCCCAGCAGTGCCAGTGTTTAAACTCAAAGAAACCATTTTGAGAATCATCAAATAAAAATACATCAAAGATGAGCACAAGATCTTGAGCAGCTAGAAACCTGTTAAGCCAAGACTGAGATGAAATTACAACATAAAGACACAACATCTTCAACAGTTTGAAAAGGAAATGTTACACCATGAAAAACAAGCCCGAGGTTATTTTCAGACCTGGAGCAGACATGAAATTGGAAATTAGATCATTTTGAGTGAACAAAAAGTAACTTTTCAGTCTAAACATTTGTTTTGATACCATTTTTCTAATGGGAATACATTTTTGGCTCATGTGGTTTGAACATCTTCTGGTTTAAACTTTGAAAAAGAAAAAATCTGAAGTTTATTGATGCAACTAATGTGTCTACATGTCTGTACTGAATGATGCAAACAAGGACTGGATATGCAAGCTGAACGCTGTCGATGTTGGCACAGTAAAACTTTAAGCCAATGATACGAGGGTAAGCTTTAAGCTGTGTTGAACTGACTTAAAATGCATTAGAAGGTTAATCTTAACAAAAGAGCGGTGAAAACAGCAGCTTAGTGCAGATTAGTAACTTGTTTAACCACATTAATCTATATTAAAAAAAAAACTAAGCCAATTAAAGAGAAGCTTTTTAAAACTTTAGGGAAACGAGAGAACTTCCCACAACCTTGTTTCTTTTTTTGCCTTTGTTTCTGCTCATCTCTGATTCACCCGCATCTGGCAACTTGATCCTTGAAGCCGGTTGATGAAATGTTGTGCTGGTGTTACAGCTGCAGGACCTCAACCTCTAAGGTAAACCTTTCACAGCACAAGGAGAGTAAAGGCAACCCAACCGCCAGCTGCACATGCACAAAGGTAACACACACACCTACACACTCTGCCTCTGCCGTTCTGCTGGAAAGTCTCCATATTCTGTGTGTGATTCGGTTTCTTTAAATTACTTTTGGGTTATTTTTGAGCTGAAATCACTGATGGAGGATATGAGTGTTCCTCTGCATGCTGAACCTGGAGAAGTGAAGCTTTCTATAACTGACATTAACCTGTTCCCTGAAGGTCACACTGCGTGTAAGTGCTTGTTACCTTGCTGGTGCTTTCTTCATGTGTTCTCCAACAAATGTGGCGTTGGTCATTCCCATCAGGGTGTTGGCCAGCGAGATGACAGACAGGAGGTGCTGTGTGGTCACCGCCCTTGACAGGCCGTACGCCCCTTTACCCACAATATCTGATAGAGTCAGTTTCCTACCACTTGCCAGGGACAACTGACGCAGCAAAGACTCCTGGAAAGAGGCAGACGAAGAGAGCTGTTGATCTGATCCACACCATGCAGTAACCTTGAGAAACGTCTTCGACCACAAGTGTCAAACCGCAGTCCTCACGGGGCCAGTGTGCTTCTGGTTTTTGTGTAACTGCCCTTGCAGTCCCTTTTTGGCAAAACACACCTGACTCAGGTGATGAGTGGATGGTAGAGCAGGGACATCTGAAAAACCAGCAGGATACTGGCCTCCAGGACTGGAGTTCCCTTATCCATCCTTCAAACCATTTACTGAGAAGATGAACAGCTACCTTGAAAGTGGGTAGCATGAGAGACATATGACCTCCTCTGGAAATCAAGCCAAAGGAGATGGGACAGTGCGGTCTGAGCATGCCCAGTCGCTCCAGACAGATGCCATCCAACTGTTCGTTGAGACCCCAGGCGTGAAGGCAGGACATAAAGAGCTTGGCTGTGTCCATGGTCAGGTTGTACTCCAGCAAACTCAATGACTTGGATTTCTCCTCACGCCTCCTCATCTCCTCCTCTTCCTCATCATCTTCATCTAACAGGTGCTCCTTGATGGTCTCCTTCATGGTCTCCTTCACCTGGTTAATGACAGAACATTTGCTTTTAAGACACTTTCATCAAACAGCCTATGGTTGATCCTTCTTCAGACCAGATTTTTGTTACTGACTGCTCAGCCCATGACCATACCTGTTTGAAGATTTTGTTTGCCAGGAAGGATCCACCCTTGTCTGCTCCAGCCTGACTCTTTTGCAGAGTTTCAGGAGACACAAGGGTTGGGTTTGGTCTCTGCGCCTCCTCCGTCAAAAGTTGGATGATCATTGCCTCTACGTCAAAGAAGAGCACATGCATGTCCGGATCCGTCATGTTGGTCTTCATCGCCTGGACCACCAGTGAGTTGTGGGAATATTTTGGCAAGTTACCCTGGGAAAAAAATGGGTTTCAAAGTGTTTTGATCAAACAGGGATGAAGGTCTCTCAGTGGGTTCCTCAGCCCTTCAGAAAGGTAGGAATCAGTAAAAGAACCCATCTTTTTAATGTTTGCTGTTCCAGAGGAGTGATCTCTGAAATAACTGGGATGTTTTGACTGCAGACATTACATCTTAACAAAATTAATCCCAATAAATATGGAAAATTGCTTCATTTAAAATGGAAATAACTTTTCATGTAATGTATAAAATGTATAGTTTATATTAATAACAAGCATACAACTTTTAAAAGCCATTCAAACCGGAAGCAAATGTTTGAAAGCTGGTACAAAACATCAGCAAGAAGATGGGAGTTCAGCTGCTCCCACAATCCTTTGGGTCTTATTTCTCTAACTTCAGGACTGTGCAAACAATTACAAGAGATTTCAAGAGGATGTTTCAGAACCTTGGAGAGGGATTCTCAATGAGATCAGTGTTTTGCATGCCTTTGCTTTTGTGCTCATCCAATTTTTTTTACCTTTTCTTAAAATTCACACAAGTTTTTTTCTCTCAAAATAGTTGCAATAGTTGCAAAATAGTATGTCTCAAACCATTCTCAATTTGGCTTTGTGGAGACACTGAGATCTGGGAAGGTTGTGTTACACTGTAACGTTGACGTCTTAAGGACACAGAGAAAGCATCTCAGATAGAACCGGGTTTTCCTTAGACTTGACCTGAATGCAGTACAAACCCATGTCGGCTTTCAACAAAAATTCCCTGGAATTACATAACACTTTGAAAACACTTGTTATGTATGCAACATTCACACACCAAACCGAACCATGTCTAAAATCCCTGAAGTTTAGTTTGAAGTCATGTCTCACTTTTCTCTCAAATCATGACTGGAAGAAAGTAAACAAAACATTTTGAGACTACGCTAGTAAAAAAAACATCTGACATTTTAAATTTCTGTGAGAGGAGATCAAGGCTCTGTAACTGCAGCAAAGTCCTGAAAAAAGTAAGAGGTGCTTAGTAAATTCCTGTGAGAATGTTCACTTTTATGAGAACAGTTACAGACTTTAAATGCTACAAACACTGTAAGGAGCCTGTGACTGCTTTTGTGAGCCAGTGTCATGTAAATCAACTTCAGCCTTTATTCAGCTGGGATTCCATTCAACACTAATGTGAATGAAGTGAAAAAAAAATGAATTCACACATTTTTCAATTTTTTTATAGCTTCCATTTGGCTGCTGTAGCTCTCTGAGACATTTGCCTCACTCGGCTCATGATGATGAACCAGACCAAGATTGCAGTTTTACACCAAGATAAACATTGTCTTTCCACTTTGCATTTTGTCCAGATGGAATATCAAACACCGTTTATCCAGTGGATCAGTTCTACATACAACTGCTCTGTGATGCTAAGGGCAGTTTAAAGAAGATTTTTTAAATCTAAACACTAACGTCCGTCTCCTCAGGTAGGTCAAGCTTTAGTCTGCTATGGTACCAGAAAAGGTCTTACTGAAGTATAACAGAACTGACACCATTGGCGTCTATAGATATGACACATAGGCTCGCAGAAACATTGGTTTGGATAGAGCAGAAGGTTGCTGTTTCTTTCCATCTTCATGAACAGCAGTTAGACACGATTTAAGAAGACAGAGAAGGCTACAAACAGTATTTACTCCTGCAGCACCCATCTTTATAACCAAAAACTTTACAAGCAGCAGAACTGTGTGATTGGAGATTCTGTTACTGAATGTCAGCTGTAAATGTTGCAGTTCTTCCTTTTTCCTCCTGGACTGTCACTTTTTAGGGGTTTTTGCAACACAATTGAACTCTTTCATTCAGGTACACTAATGCACTACTTCTAGTGTGAATGAGATAGACAAACATCCTTTAGCCTCAATGAACAACAGAAAGGCGATGATCCTGGAACGCAAGCACAAAGTAACTTCCCAGATTTGACACTGCAGTGTTTCTCAAGCTGTGTTCACACCAACAGCAAAAAGCCAAAAAATAGGAAATATTTTTATTTCTAAAACTAGTGCTTTTTCATCTGCACCTTGACTGTAATTTCCTTCACAGGAAAGTGTTGTTCCATCTTCTGAAGTTCAGCCTGTGAGCACATTTCCAGGTGGGAAAAGGTGACTGAATAATCTGCTAAAATGTGTTCTGTGATGTGAGAAAAACATTTTCTGCTCTTCTTCATTTTCATCGCTGCTTTTCTGTCTGAACTTGTGTTTTTACAGGAGCTTCTGCAGAACTGCACGTGTGGTTTTAAAAGAGAAACACTACCATCTAAAGGAGAACAGTCGCATTACAGAAATCTACAAAACTCTCCTCACTTCAAGGATTGAAAGTTTATTTCATCAAAATTTTTAACAATTGTTTATGATGTTCTTGTTAATATAAAGATAAAATTGCCTAAAATTCCAAATCTTATGATTAGTAAAATTTAAATAATATGCATAACAAACAAAATTTAAAAAGAGATATGTATTATTTAAAATAAAGAATATTGAACATTAAATAACAAAAAAAGGAAGGAATTACATTTTATGGGAATGTAAGTTCCTAAAAGAAGGAGCTGTACAGGTTACAGTTGAATCAACATTACTGAGTCTTAAAGACCCAGTCCAATAAAACTATATATACTGGAAGACATATTTAAAGAAAATAAGCTCAAAATTGCATTTCTGAGTATTTCTTTTTCCACGTCATTGTGAATAAAGAGCAAAAAGAAAAAATGTCATTTGAGTGTGTTGGTAATGTAGAAAAACCTTTGGGTGGGTCACAAGCTCCCTGCTCCGCTCCATTCGGATGCATCCACTTGCAGACAAATAGACCCGTGTAAATTTTTGTTTTCCTTGTCTAAGCTGAAATCTAGATCAAACATCACAGGCTTGTAGATTGTGGCTAAAACAAAGGCATAAGGATAAATAAAAGATCACTGGGAACACTTGAAAATAGATCAAAAGATGATTGGAGTGTGACTTTAACAAAAGAAAAAAAAAAAGATACCTGATTTTTATTGAATAAAACCTTTGAGCTTGCTTTAAACTTTGATAAAAAACTAAAAGAAAAAAAAAACAATTTAAAAACTGGCTTTAAAGCTGATGAGATTTAGTTATAATCTTTGACATAACATCAGTGTTTTCTGGCCTCTGGAAAAATGATCTGCACGTCATTCTCCTGCAGGGAGCTGCTGGCAAGCAATGCTGGAGTCCCCACCCCCCTCCTCCTACACACACATATATGAACACAAACACACGCTTTGACATTTGCCAAAAAATGACCACATCAAACCTGAGTTCAATAATGTGATTCATTACAGTAGAACAGAAAGAGAAGCAGACAGATGGTGTTTTGGAGCTGATATTTCCTGAGCCTCCAGAATGATGACCATAACCCAACAATAGTTTGTTGTTTATTCCCGAGCTGGCCAAAGATTCACCATGTTAAACGTGTAGTAAACTGCTGCAAATCTATTTCTCATTGCTTCATTCTAATCGCCACAGATTTTACACGACTTCCTGTCAGGAACAATCACAAAGAACATTTTGGATATTGTGACACTTTTAATTTTCTCTGTTCTAAAGTACATCTTAGAGAACAGTTACCAGTCAGATTTTTGCCTCAAAGAGTTTATTCGCTACAACTTCCAAGCAAAAAAAACACAATTGTTTCATATCTAAAAAGCAGATAAAGAAGTTTGTATAAATAAGAGGGAGCCTGTAAAGAAACCTTCCTGACTGGACCAAATAAATCTCTAAACACTGTGTGCAGTCTGTCTCTATTTCCCTTCAGGCTTAGATCTGTTCACAGATCAGTACCTGCAGCAGAGGACAAACTCAAAGTCACACATGAACGTTCTCACACACAGGACTCAAACTAGCATCAGCTGTAAACACAGTGATGGAGGACTGGGCCTGAAAAGGAGAATTGTTTGGGTTTATAGTCTGACATTTCATGGTCATTATCCATCATTACTCACAGCGGGAAGAACACAAAGGTGTTGTGAGGCACGGTGAGGGTTGATGAGAGAAAGAAATGTCAGAGGCGTGGAGAGAAGAAAAGAGGATGAGAATCTGACAAAACTGCCGCGCTGGACAGATTGCAGGGGTTGTGTGCATTTTCAGTAAAGAGCTGTGATTATAGCAGTTATAGCAGAGGGAGAAAAAGGGACAGCACAAAGGTTATCTGCTGAAAGCCCTCCAAGAAAACAGCCCCAAACCATCATGGGGGGCTGAATGGCTTCTAAGTGAACCTGTAAAAGTCAAACTGTAGCAGCAGCTGAACTAAACGCAGTTCAAACACTAAATAATTTACGCTGTTTGTTTTCAGTGCTGGTGTGCACCTTGTGGGCGGAGTTTGATCTGCCATAACAAATCAGACCATCCGAGCCTGACAGGCTGATATTGGTTAAGCTAAGAGCTTGCTTTCACAAAACAACACACCTATCAGTCAGTCAGTATACAACCAACCAACTCATATGTTTAACAAGTGTTACTTTTTTAAAGTCTTACTTTTCAATGGGATCCTAGTGGACCTTTAACTATGATTATGATGTTTTCAGCCAAAATCCTAAAATTTGTGGGATTTTCTAGGACATAGTTTCTGCAGAGCAGCAGGAGTAATCAGAAATTCCCCTCTGAGTTGAGGGTGGAACCCCTGGCCTGGAGAAAGCCTGCCCCCACTTCCCATCATGCATTCGTTTACACTCTTGCTAGCTTGCAGCCCTTCACATCCAAGCTAACTTCACCGGTGCAACAAAAATGGTAAACAATATCAGAGCTACCCAGTTGAGCAGTGTTCAGACAGATTCCAGCACAGACAAAAAAAAAACCATAGATGTAGATGGATGTATTTGTCTGCAAGAGGATGCATCAGAATGTAGCAAATCAGGGATTTTTGAAAAAAGTTTAGGCTTTTTAGTGCACATTATGATGCGGAAAATGCGGTAAGTCCACCATCATGAAAAAAAATGCCTCAAGAACATGTTAAAACCAACACCCCCTAGAGTGTTTAGATATTCATATGTGGGAATAAATGTTCTTTTTTCCTCCAGTTTCAGTCAGTCCTTAACTGGAATAAAAGAAAAGGTCATTATCACATTACTAACACATTGGTATTAACTTCCATCAAGTTCTATGCTGACCTTAAACCTAACTGTAACCAGGTGATGTCTAACCTCAACTTTAAACTACCCTTCGTTCACATATCAACCCTCAACCAAAACAGGTGTCTAGAATGAGACATTTTGCCTTATTAGGACTCCCCAAAAGTCGTCATAATATGTATGTGTTATCATAGAGCCAGTGAATACACCAGAAAGTGTCCTAAACGACCACAAACACACACTCACACAGACCTTACATTTGTCTCCAGCAGCCTTTTAATTGGTCTCTGACTTGGGCCTGTTATCAGATCAAGACAACCTTTGTGTCTGTGTCTGCAAGTGTGTTCTACCTTTTTGTTCAGACAAAGGGCAACAAAAAACAACATAATTGAAGAAAGATTAGATTTTTCACCTGTGGATCATGGGTACATCTGAGTCTCACAGAAACCAGGAGAAAAACATCCCATCAGACTTTCCTTTTCACACATGAGCCTGACTGAAGGCGACTCATCATCAGGATCTCACTCTTCTAAAAGCTTATCATTACTGACTGATGCAGTTCATTTTACCCAAAACACACATGTAAGAATATGACAATGAAACAGAAATGTTAACGGTCAACAGCAAACATGTTTGAGTAAAGACTCGTGTTTCATTCTAGGATAGAAATGTGTTGTCATTCTTCCTGTTTTATTTTTAATCTGATGTTGAAAAAAGTTTTAGTTAGAAAACTACTAGATTCTCTCCACCACATCCCTTTCAAGTCCAAAATCCATCCAGTACTTTCTTAAAGGAGCTGCACTGGTTGCTAAATTGAAACCCTCAAGGTACCAAAGTTAACAAAAAAACAAACATATTTGGAAAGTTTATTTTGTTAGAAATAAAAAACAACAAAGAAATAAAAGAAGAGCCTTTAACTTCAAAATTAAAGAAAGCTGCATTTAACAGACAAAAACCAGGAGTCATTTATTCCAAATATGGATTCATTGTGACAGTTGTTCCCACACAATATAATATTAATGAATAATAGTTAGTATTTTTTTTTTCATTTTCCAATCCGCTTTATCCCTTTTGGGGTCACAGGGTTGCCGGAGCCTAACCCGGCTACTCATGGGCGAAGGCAGGGTACACCCCTGGACTGCTCGCCAGTCACACACTCATGCACACTCACATCCACACCTAGGGACAATTTAGAGTAACCAATGACCAACCTATGAAGCATGTTTTTGGACGGTGGGAGGAAGCCGGAGTCCCCGGAGAAAACCCACGCATGCACGGGGAGAACATGCAAACTCCACACAGAAAGGTTCCCCATTGATGACACTGTTTCAAGTCCCCCAGCCAGGACTTGAACCGGGAACCTTCTTGCTGTAAGGCAAGAGCGCTAACCACTGCGCCACCGTGCAGCCCATGAAAAAATGAAATAAAAATTAAAATAAAAATAAAAAATGAATGAATGAATAGTTGGTAATCGTCTGTCTAATGTTATGAGGATGCTGCTAATAAAGTTTTCAAACTGTGGAATCACATTTATTATTATATTAGGAAAATCCTAGTTTAAGTGGCAGTTTTTTTTTTAATTGCTTTTTTTTTTTCTTATTTAACCATCACACGTTAAAAGTCAGAGGTCAAAGTTGGAGTCTGATTTTTTTTTAGCTTTAACTCTGTTGGTTATGGGTTAAAGGGAAAATCTACATCACAATCTATATAAAAAAAATACTAATAATGATGAGCTGGTCTGTGAAAATATTGTCGAACAATAAACTGGTCCATGGCCTGAAAAAGGTTGGAGACCACTGATTTACTCCAATGTGTATCTGAAGTACAAAGGAATATTTTACTTTATACAAAATTAATGACTTACTTTTAACACTGCTGACATTATCAAATATTAGAAAACACATTCAAGGCTGCCTGACGTCTTGTGCTTTATCGACTGTCAACACCAGTCAAACATTTTTCGTGTTTCTCTCTGTGTCACCGCCCGTCAGAATGTCCAGCTTCACTGAAAGAACACAAAGAAAATCTTCCCTAAGAGCCAAACTGAACTCATCTGTAGATGACCTGGAAATACAAACAGCTTCCACGAGAGTTGATAAACGTCCAAAAACTGAACAATTCATTCAAAGAAAACAAATTGTTTTGTGTGCATCTCTGTTCATCTATGCAGTTTAGTGGTGGAGTGTCCACCCTGAGAAAGGAGACTGAAATTCAAACTCACTTCAGACCCTCAGAAACCAACAAAGCCATCCCATCAGACTCTTGATTACATTGGTCCAATAAGCATGATTTAGACTTAAGGGGCCCCTGAAGGCCTGACCCCTACTGGCTTCAAATTTTCTTACTATGGCTATTAAAACAGCACTCTCAGATGACAGCTATTAGCAAGTTCGGCTTTAAAGAGACGTCATCTTATCTCTCTGCAGGACGCATGTGAAACCTTACTAATTTACTAAAGCAAATAAATGAAGCTTTTTCTCTTTTTTTTTTTCTTGTATTTCTGAAATGAATGAGAATAAAAGTGCTTACTGTGTAAAAAATTACATATTTTTAAATGATCTGAGTCATCAGTTTTCTGGTGGTAATAATCCTAGCTGTTGTGCTAATGAGGCAGCAGGCCCACCGTGTTGTGGAGCGAGTGCACTGGCTGTGGTTACCTTATCTGCATTGTCTGCAGCCAGAAGGTTGGTGGCCAGCGTCTGCAGTTTGTGCTGAGCCATGTTCTTCAAGGCTGCTAGGCTGCGGCGCGTCATGGCCTGTTTCAAGTTAACCGCCGAGTGGCTTAGAGCGTCCACGGTGGCCGGAGCCAGCTCGTCACAGGCGTTCAGAATCTCCACGGCAGTTATTCCCATCACGCAGCGATCCAGAGCTCCTGAATCACACAAAGAAGATACAGGTTCAACTCATGCTTTAGAGTACAATGCCACAATAAACTGAAAGAAGGTGTGCTGCCTTGGTGCATTTCAGTGATCTCACTGGATCATCTGATGTCTCCTCGTGAACACCAGTTAAGACAATTTGTTCACTGCTGAAAGCTAGAAGTAGAAGGGTGTTAACCACACTTAGCCCTCTCCTCACCTGTATCCATCTGCCAGACATAGACAGAGCCATCAGAGCACCCCACCACCAGGTAGTCGTCAGCCGGACGCCACTTGATGACTTGGATGGGAAAGAGGTGTCGCGAGGCCAGCATTATGCACTTCCTCTCCCGAAGGCTGAGCAGCCCAACTGAGTGGTCACTGGCCACTGAACAGACACAGTGCTGAACCCGAGTCTGTAGGGACAAGAGCGGTCACCACAGCGGTCAAAACAAAAAATGCACACAGATATAATAAATATCAATAAAGTTTAGCCTCAAATACAAAAAGGAGTTTATACAAATATACACCTAGTGTGTCAAAAGATTAATAACCCCCTGTTGTAACAATAAATTCTGACCAACACAAGATGCCTTCAGCTCTGATCAGTTTGCTCAGCTGTTGGACAGGAAAAGTTAAAAAAAATCTTTTAACAGTTTGAGAGTTTTGTTGATCAAAATGTGGTACAACAGTATTCTGAATTGTTATGTTGCCTGAGTGCAAACAGGGATGACAGCAGCATTTGAAATGTCTTGGTTTTCTGTGGTGCTCCTCCTTCATGGTGGGTACCAAAAGCACAGATTTTTTTCAGTTACTGTGTCAGTCATCGCTAGCTGTGGTCACACTGTGCTTTCATATCAGCACCACAGAGCGGTGGAGCGTCTGCAGCCAGCTAGATGCTGAGCAGAGGCCAAAACTCTTTAGCCATCATTTTAAAACCTGCAGGCCTTCACTTCAGGCTCAATTATTTTATGAAAAAAAAATCAAAAAGCCTTCATACATCCAACACCTTCATTAAAGCATATATGTTACTGGTCAGAGATCAACAACACAAAGAGATTAACCCAAAAAACACAGAAACCTGCTTCAGCATTTGTCTTCAGCTCATTCCAGATAGTAAAAGTCTGAAATTTCCCTCAACGTTTTAATGTTAAATGAAATGGACTGTGGTGTGCGTGACTACAGCAACACATATGGTATTCAATGTGTTTCTGTAATAACAACATAGACAACACTCAAAATCAGTGCAAAAGAGAAGGAGAAATAAATGTCCCAAGTCTTACACTGCAGTTTTCGGGGGGGACAATGAGCTGCGTGATTTCCCCTCCATGAACACAGAAGATGTGCTTCATCTCTCCGGTAAAAATGTCCCACACTATGACGGAAAAGTCCACTCCTCCAGACACCAGAGAGCGCTGGTCGTAGCGGGCGGAGACCTGGTATGGGTAGAGGACGCAGGTCACCTTGTTCCGATGACCTCTAAGTGTGCGGTGGGGGGGCCAACCTGCAAAACAAAGAGGACCACAGGAGTCTGAGGGCAGATGATGATGACATGTGTGACTACAGACACACGACCATTCATGAGAACAGCAGTTTATGTGTTTGATTTATGAGCTTCTTTCACTGGTTTTTAAACTTGCTGAAGCTTAAAAAAATTAAGCAATCCTTTTCATCCTTGTTTTCATAAATGTAAAGAGTTATATCATCACACTCATCCTACATGCTGGCTTTCTTCTCAACATAAGAGCTGCACCGTCCATCTTTTGTTTAACCTTCTGTATTTCTGTTCATCAGTCTGACAAAAACACATTTCTCATGTTTTTTACATTGTAAAAAACATTGAATGGTTGAAGTTTTTGCTTTTTATGGCATGCTTTTTACATTGTAAAAAACATACAAAAAACATTGCAAAAACTTCAACCTGCAGGAGTTATTCAGACAGAGCAGCTCAAAAAAGCTTTAACAGCATTAAAATAAAAAAATCAAAACAGGGAAGCACAAAAGTACAAACAGCCAAATGCAGAAATGTAGCGTGTTTTCAACCTTTCATGGATGTAATACTCTGGGGTGCACATTATATTGTTGGCATGGTTTTCATATCAGGATCACACTTTTTTTCTTTGATCCACCTCACAATGGAACAAAATAGTCATGCATAGATAATTCAACTTGTACTTTAATTTCAACTGAAAAAAGGAAATACAACTAAATATCAGATCCTAAAAACTAATTTTTAAATAACATTACTGCATAACTCTAAGAAAATTAAGTACAGCTGTTTCTGTGAAAACCAAATGAAATGAAGAAGATCTTTTTCAGCATTTAATAAAATTAAATTAACAGCACAGAAGTTTTTATTTCTATAAACTGTTATCATCATGTTCATTTTAGCACCTAATTAAAAGGCACAGTTTTTGTTTGCCAGAGTGAGGTTTTCACAGCATGTTCTGCACTGCATCTGCACTCGTTCATCACTTGTTTGAAGCAAACTAATCTCCTGCCGACATTTTTACACAAACACGCACTTTTTTTGTGCTCAGATTACGTCTTACATTTCTTTAAGGATGGAAAAACACCAGAATAATTGTTCGATGGAGCTTGCTTCTTTGACATTTATGACGCTCTTAAAAAAGAAAGTCTGACTTCCACCACGAAATCTTAAGTGTGCAATTTGCACTTCTTGTCATCTGTCGCACTTTTCAAAAATTATTTCTTACAGTAAATGTCCACCTGCGCACAACTTATGTGCACCTCTATACACACTGTACCCCTTTCTTAAAATACACAAGTACACAGTAAATGTCACTTTCAAAAAAAGGATTTTGAACCAGGCAGAGCTGATGTGCTAGCAGTTGTGTTGTTGTGGCAGCGTCACCTCTGCGCAGCATGTGCTCGCCCTGCAGCAGCTGAACGATGGCCGTCTGAGTGGCAGGAACCAAGACGATGCTGCCGTCTTCTCTGCCGCACACCAGCCGGCCCTGGGAGGGGATGTACACACTGGCCGTCACCTGTAGGGGGAGCCAAAACCCACATTCTGACAGAGCAACATGGCAAATGCACATCTAAGGCCTTTTTATTCTGTTCCATAAAACTCAAAGTTCAAAAGGATCTAGTATACAAACTACAAAAAGCTGTTTTATAAGAGATGCTTAAATGCTATTTGAAATAAAAGAAGCTTTTGAAGCATCCTGTGTTTTAACCTTGATAGGTTCTTCTTTGCTCGGCAGGACGCTGAGCTGGTCGATGATGCCTGCAGAGACGGGCTTCAGCTTATCGAACGCCTCCTGCAGGCTGATGGTGGACGACACCTGCAGCTCTGAGCAGGAAGAACAGCACACATGTATAAAACCAGGGAATCACGACCACACACAGATGAGCAGGATGAAGAAGCTTAACCTCATGAATACAGAGCAGAAAAGTCTAATTTGAAAAATGAAAGAGACAAATACAGGAGGTCCTGAAAGGCTTAGGTTTTGAGACATTCACACCGCAACTCTTCAAACTTCTGCCTGCTCACTTAAATGGGAATTCACCTCTGGAAATAACAACATATCAGAATGTGGATTGAATAAGTCTAAACAATTCTAGAGGAACAGAATGCTGCAGCCTGTAATGATTTCATGAATATGCACAACATCCATTCAATGCAGATTGGTGGTCAGTACGAATTCTTTTGTTGTTCATAGAGAAGCAGAGGGTAAGGGGTCACCTGTACAGGTGGCAACTGTCTGACGGGGCGTAGAGTCGGGAACGCTCCACAGAGAAAGTCGGCCTGCAGAATCCCCTTGGATCAAGAGCTTGTGGAAGGGCTCTCTGCGGCCAAAAAAGAACCGCGTGACAGGAGGACAAATGAGGAGCTGCAAGGAGAAAACACAGGTCACAGAATGAATCCCTGAATCTCCCCCCTCTGCAGGAGGACAGGTGAATCTCCCATGAGGCTTTGCAGCATCATAATTGTACTCAAACTGTGACGTTTCTACTTGATAAGTGCTAGTGTGAAGTGAAGCAGCTGGGCATGCTCTCCTGAGACCACAGAACACTACAGCAGTAAACTGGAGTAAGGAACCACACACCTAAGCATCATCACAACTTTACTGTCAACAAACACTCAACAAATTTTTAGTACTTCCAAAAATGAGCAGCGCAGTGAAGACGCGTAATGAATATAACACTTTCCGATGGGATGGAGGTCATGTGACTCACTGGTTAACAGGTTTTCTGGGCTGCTCTGAATATTTTGTGGCCATCATACATGAGTGTGCGTGCTGATCTACCGTTCAGATCAGAACAGGTCAACTGACTTCTGCAAGAGAGAATAACAGCTGAGGAATTTACACATAAAGAAAGCAAAGACCTTTAATCCAACTCACTAACCTAGCTGAAGGTTGCCGTGTTAAACCTGCACAGAAACATGCTGTCTGAGCGCAGAAAGTCAGCGTGTGTTCTGTTTCTCACCATGAGCCTTCAAAACTTCACATGCTTGGGTTCTACTTTCAACACAAATATTGCAGCTGGACCGACTAAAACAGAGTTACTTTCATAGCCCTGTGGACGTTTCCCGAACACAGGAAACCCCAAAGCAAGATCATGACATCACAATTTAGAGCCTAAAAAATCTTTTTAAATTCATTTTTAAATGTTATCTGTACTTCTGGAAATTCCAGTCACCTGCAGGAACCCTACTGGCTTTTTCCTCCCTGTCATGAAGAACGTAACTTTCAGTGAAAGCATTCAGAGGAAAAGTCTGACATTTGTATGAGCTCCTGCCAACAAATGCCTGGTTCAGGGTGGATTTTTGTTTGGCTTTAAATGTAACTCAGACAAACAGCTATGGATTTCAACTGGAGAGGCCAGTCTGGTATAACAAGCCGTTCCTGTCTTTACCACACTGTAAAAAAAACCTACTACTGCTGCTGTCAGATGGTCAAAGCAGACCGATTACATCCACAAACCAAACCAAACATGCAACTCTGATTTCGCTCTGACAAAACTCTATCGAAACCAAAAAGACATTGTCAGGAGGTGCCAGCAGGTGGAGCGTTGAGGTGATCCACCAAATGATGGGATGACAGCTGTGAGCACCAGAGGAGAGGTTACCACAGCAGCTAGGGCAGTTATGGTTGCAGAGAAGCGAGGGATGGCTGAGGAGAGCGCAGAACAGTTGGTTAATTCAGCTCCTCTGCGAGGGGGGGGTGAGGGGGAATGCAAAGTGCCACCATATGCCAGATCACACTCAAGTACACAAACACACACTCCACACCAACCTGTAACACACAACACAAAGGCAGGAGGAAAGGAAAAGGACACCCGCACACAGTGACTTGAAGAATGGTTGATTTGATACCTAAAATGTTGTCCAGCTGCAGCACAGATGCTACACTGAATGTAAGCTAAGTTTTGATCAATACAGCTCCTAAGTGTCTCTTCATGACATCTGTGTGTTCCTGAAACATTTGGCACCTTTCTTTTTTTTTTGTTGACAAAAAGTTGACAAAGGATTTCTACTCTGTGGTGACAAAGGTGTCAGATGAAGTTGAGTGGTGTGTTCCTGTCACTTCGTGGTGTGCTTCATGTGTTTGACTCCAGGAATCCTCACTAGGAACAAAAGCAGCTTGGGGACTTTGCATGCATCTTCATCAGTATGAAGACAGATGAGGAGAGTGATGGTGCTTCTGAGGGAGCAGATTTGCTTTAGAGGGAGAAGAGCATGAAACCAGAGTGAGTTCAGGCCATCAGGCAGGAAGAGATGAAACCACGAGGGCACCAAAGCAGGACATCGTCCACAGCTCACACTCCTGACCCCCCTCTGCAAAACTCTCTGAAGACCCATTTACTCTGTGGCTTTATCAGGATCAAACCAACCATTACTCCTTTTTGGGTCAATTAATTGCCAAATGGTTTGGAAACTTGAAGACAATATTGGATTTATGAACCTTTTTTTTTTTTAATAAAGCACATTTAGAGAAATTTTGTAATGAAAAAAAATTGTCATTTTTAATGACTGACATGCAAATTAATTATTAAGCAAGATCATTTAAATTAAGGTTAAAACTAGTATAGTCACTTACTAACCGACATGTAAAGGCAGATAATGTCAGTCTTCTACTACAAAATTCAGATTCGCTCATTGATCGACATAAAACCACCTTAAAGACCCACTCAAATGAAAATGGGGTTCTTTGGTGTTTTTAACATGTTCTTGTAGCATTTTTTTTTAATGATGAAGGACCTGTATATAAAGCAATTTTAAGAATAAAACTGCCCTTTTTAGTATTTCAGGAGCAGAATCAGGAGCAGACAAAAAAATAACGTTTGAAAAAGACCTTATTAGTGACGTAGAAAATACGCTGGGCCGGCTACAAGCTCCCTGTTCCGCTTCATTCTCATGCATCTACTTTCAGACAAATAGATCAATTTACGTCTTTGTATTCCTCATCTGAGCTGGAATCTGGATCAAAACTGTACGGCTGGATAGCTCTGATTTTGATCACCATTTCTGTTGCTCCACTAATGTTAGGTAGGGGGTGTGAGGTACTGTAAGCTAGCGGGAAAGAGCGTGGATACCATCGACTGTTGAAACAACAGACAGCTCAACTCCTCCTCTCTTGTGTCCCAAACAGGAAGTACCTGCTGGTTCCATGAAGTCAAAATCCCATAGACTTCTATTGAGAAAAGGTCAGTTAACTTATTACTCGGTCATTTTATTTGTCAGAATAACCAGTCTTGCTCTGATACATTTTTCTATAAATCTTCTTTCTAATCCTTATTTTTTTTCATTATTTTTTTCTTTATTACAAGTTATTCAAGTTATAAATTGACAAAATCAGATACCTCAGTAAAAGCATGTGGTGCCCGCTTGACAGCTTCTCCAGCTTTCAGTGGAAGGGGTATAGACTTTGAACAAGCTCACTCATGATTGGTGACTGTAGTGCCACTAAAAACATGACTCAGACCGACTCGGACCAATTACTGTCCACTGGTTTCAAAATGGTGGCACCTATATCAGGAAGCTATGGTGACAGATTTGGCCTGATTTTGCTAGAGCCAGAGGTAAGGCATTTGCTATGGGTGACATTACACCTCAATTCGTCCATTGTTTCAATATCAATGGTGTAAACACATGGGTGACAGAAAAGGGAGCAGGGTTACTCCATACCAACCGTGCTGCCCACAACTCAGAGGTGAATTTCTGATATGCTCCTGATGCTCTGCAGAAACTTTGTCCTAGAAAACAAAAACGTATATTTATGATTCTGTCGTTTTTTTGGCTAAAAACGGCAGAACCATAAATAAAAGACCACTGGGAATGATTTTACCATAGATCTAAAGATGATTGGAGTGGGGCTTTAAAATATTTTCTTTCTTCTAAAAGTTGACATTTGTTCAAAAAAAAGGATATCTCCTAAAAAAAAACTTTAGATCATTCCTGATCATTTATGGTGAATGTGTCAGCATTAAAGAACCATTACCATCTGCAGTTTTCTAGTATCTCAGGCTCACAGCTGTGATGTGAGGTTTTGCTCTCGGGTGTGATGCTGTTTATGTTCCTTTCCAGACTCTGAACTCAGGTCCTCTGCAGTGGAACTGCAGCGCTGTGAATAAAGTGAAGTTCTCTGGAGCTTGCCTCCGTTAGTGTTGCAGAGGGATGGGAGTGTGAGCCACTGAGTCGATGCCAGCATTTTTGATTGTCATCCTTACACTTTGCTTCTCTCGTCTGGTTGAGCTGCAGCGGAAGTTTGAGGTGAAATTTTTCATATTTGAGAACAGCTGAAAAAGGACCACATCACAGGTTCTGCATGTGCTACTGTTGATTTTCTAGTTTCAACATTTAAGGCGACACTGGACTGGAACCACACAGTCACCAGCAGGAAGACACTTTTAGAAAAAAGATGAGATTTATTTTTTTGGGTGATAAATAATTTGTGCATTAGGCTACATGAATGCAAAACGCACATGTAAACGTGTCTTCAATAGTTATGTGATGCTCTGCTGCAGGCTTCATATGTGCTGGACAGTCTGCCATGTTATTCCAGAGAGTTACTTCAACTCATAGTACAGATATGAACAACAGAGAAAGGTAACTAACAGAGAAGCAGGAATGCTGAACTTGTGGTTTGGTCCTTTAGAATCACGTTTGGTTTCACTTTAACTGCATTCTGCACAGGAGGATCTGCTGCTGTGGAACAGATAATTTCTTTCTATGACTAAAATTAAGTAAATCCAGACTAGAGATTATGTTTCTCCTGCAGTTTGGTTTTGCAGCTCATCCAGGTTGGAGACATGCTTCCTCTTCCTGCCTGGGGCTTTCAGAACAGTTTTCTGGGGCTTACGGGAGCCTCTAGAGGCCGATGTTGGTATAGCTGCTCTGGGGTGTAGAGCTCCAAGTCGTACCCGCTGGCAGGGAGGCATATCACCTCCACCGCCACCTCCTCCTCACCCCCCTCTTCTTCCATCTGAGAGAAGTGAGGAGGGCATGGGGAGTGGCAAACAGCAAACATAATAAAGGCAGACAACAAATTAATACATACAAGACAAGAAATCATAAATACAATCATAGATACACAAACTTTTACACGAAAAAATACCAACACGGGGGGGAATCAAGAAATCAAGAATTGAAAAGCAAAAGAAGGCTTTACACAACGTCTGCAGCTCGGGACTGCACAGGTTCAACACCAAAGAAACAACAGAGAAGAAAGCTGCAGCCAAACAACCACCAAGCCTCATCACTAGTTCAGCGCCATTTCAATGGGAACTACATCTCAACTTGAATCATTTTCTAGCAGGAAGGGAGGAACTTAAAGAGCTTAAAGTTAGAGAATATGATCTGTATATTTGGAATGACTAGAAGCAAACTTTATCTGAAGCTCACATTTGTTTTGAAATAAGAACCAACTTTTTAGTTCACATATAGATATTATTGCTGTGAAGGTGAACATCAGCTCTTCCTTCCCTCTCATCTGCACCTGTGCAGCTCGTGTGCACTAAAATGTACCCTCATCCCACAATCCTTTGCTACAATAGGCTGCTATCAGAGCTCATGTCCTCAAAGCAGTTGGTTGATCTGCACACCTTTTCATTTTACATCTCAGCTCAGAGTCTCCTGTTAATGAAACCATCACCTAGTTCAAAAGTTTAACTTTAATTAGAAATGTCAAAAATACGACAGCAGGAATCTCTGCAGTTCATATTTTACTGCTTTGAACGCAGGACAGAATTCTCTTCTTCACATTTAAATGTTAATTAAACCAGAAGATGATAAAAATGTGTTCTTCTTTCTTCAGGCATATTTTCCACCTTCAGAAAACTTGTTTGCTCTTTAATTGTCTGTTTAACTTTGCAGAAGGAGGGATAAAGCTGGTATTAAACTTATTTATATCTAGCTTTTTAAACATCTAACTCACTCAGATGTCTTTTTCAACATTCCAGCTGGAAGTAAAACTTTTTTAAAAAGAGGATCATTTGTTTTATTTAAAATGTTATTTGTATATGAAGTGCTGGCAAATATTTAGTAGAGTAAGAAAAGTTTGGGGAAAGCGTCTAATATTGTTGGTGTAGCATCTGTGCAGATGAGTAAATACTTAAGCTCACTAAAGATTTTCACAAACATAATAAACCTGAAAATGTTGACATCTGATCATTGCTCTCCTTATACAACAGACTGGCAACTCACGCTTCCACTTCCAGCATCTTTTACAGAGAAGTTATTCCTTTCATTTTTATTGGATTTGCTTTTTTATTTCTTAATATTTTTATTTAAATCTAAATGTTAATGGCCAATTTAACTTACAGTTCCTAACTAAAGACAAAAGCTCTGCTCCTTTTTGAATGAGCCAAACAAAAAATAATAGACAAAAAATGAGAAAACAGGACAGAACAACAAAGACAGAAGACAATAAAGCAGCTGCTGGTTGTGATTTCAGCTCGTCATGAAAGAAACAAGTTTTTCTAATGAGGATATAAACCAAATGTCACTTTTTACTTTAACAGGAGTCCACACTGTGTGTTTCACTGAATACTGATCTCGAAACACTGAGAAAATCTGAGTTCCTAATAATAGGAAGACCATGTTTGTCCCAATCTTATTAAATAAATATCTCTAGCAGCTAAAATACGATGAAAGCTTTGCTGTTCTTCAGTTCAAAAAGGGGAACATGTTATTTTTAGATTCCTTGTCAAAAATGATAGAAACTGAGTATTTAGAGTGTTAATAGACTTTGCTGCACTTTAGAGCTGACAGAATATATAGTAAAGTGCAGAAGACTGACCTGTTTGTCTGCACGCCCAGCGATCTTGTAGATAAGTGGAGGAATTGAACCTTCTTTGGTTTTCCCAATATCGCTGCGGAAATGTTCACTGGCAGACAAACAGCTGAGGACACAAAAAGCACGAAACTTAGAAGTACCTGTGTGGGGTGCGGTAAAAAAACATTTGCTTCTTTCCAGGTTCTTTTGCTGCAAATTTTCCACACTTCAGATTTTCTTTAAGTTGACAATTCTCCAAGATGTTGTTCAAACCTGCTTAGCTCTTTGAGGAAAAATAGTTCTGTCCCTGCTTTAATAAATCATAAATACAGCACAATTTATCATATTTTTGAAAAAGTGAAGTTAAAGACCCACTCAAAACTGTGTTTTTGGTGTTTTAATGTGTTCTTGTGGCATTTATATGGCACTATATATGGAGGACATATTTAAAGAAAATTAAGATTAAAATTGCATTTCTGAGTATTTCTTTATTTAAATCGTGGTCAATCAGGAACAGAAGAAAAAATGCCGTTTGATAGAGATCATATTTGTGACGAAGAAAATACGCTAAGCGAGCCACAAGCACCCTGCTCCATTCCATTCAGATGCATCCACTTGCAGACAAATAAATCCATGTATGTCTTTGTTTTCCTCATCTGAGCTGGGATCTGGATCAAAACTGTACAGCTGGACAGCTGCTGCTGCTCGCCAATTTGGTTACTCAGCTAATGTTAGCTTGGAGTTTTGAGGGGCAGTAAACTAGCGGGAGAGCAGGTAAACAAAGGCATGAAGTGAAATTATATCAAGGCTTACTCTGCGCCAACAAATCCGAGATTAATTTCCAATGTACTCCCGCCAATCTGTAGAAACTATGATCTAGAAAACAAAGTTGTTTTTTTTTTCTTTTTTTAGGCTAAACACAGCATAATCATTTTTAAAAGACCACTGGGAACACTTTGAAAATAGATCAAAAGATGATGGTGAGGGACTTTAACTAAAGTAGATTTATATATTGAGAATAAGGCTGTACAACTTACCAAAGTTGATAGAACTATTTTTTCAGGCTACATTTATAAGCATTAAAAACAAATTACTGTGTCAGATGAAGAGTCAGGTGAGCAGCAGGTTACCTGGCTGGCAGTTTGTAGATGTAGCTGCAGCCATCCTCAGTCCAGATGATGACTTTGTCGGCTGCAACAAACTCTCCGCCAGTCCAGGACTGGTCATTTTCACTGGCCACTGAACAGAGCAGCGAGTAGTCTCCTGCATCAAATACCTGATGCACAAACACACAGAAGAAGGCACAACTGCAGCACTGAAGAAGTCAACCGCACCTGAGCAGATGCTTCAAGGCTCTCACCCTCCAGTATTTGGAGCAGACGACCAGCAGACTGCTCTGAGTGAAGCTGCAGAAAGAAATGCTCTGACAGCCCTGACAGTAGATGGGTTTGGATTCCTCTTCAAAAACTGGGTCCAGGTCCTGAACAAACACAGATCATGCACAAGAGGTTGAGCTGATCCACAAATCAGTGATAGGCAATCAGAAAAAAGACAAACTTTTTGTGTTTGTTTTTCAATTTTATTAAAAAAAAAAGGTTTATTTAGATTATCATTTTTAACTGTCAGCAAGGGGTAAGTCTTTTAAAGTCAAAAAAGTTCATGGGGAGGTACCTGCATCTTGCTGACCTCGGCTGTTATGATCCAGACCTTCAAAATACCGGTCACCGACACAGCCACCACGGTGTCTTCTGTAGAGACACATGTCGGATAAAATAAGTCTCCACGCAACATGCAAACACTCAACTAATAATACTAATAATAAATAGGATTTTATGCTTCTTTTCCTGATGCTCAAAACGCTTACAATGTGTGTCCATTATTCCTTCATTCTTGGTAATGGTAAGTTACTGATGCAGCCACAGCTGCCCTGGGGCGGACTGGCAGAGGTGTGGCTGCCAGTAGGCATCTACTCTGACCATCACCAGGAAATTCATACAGATTCACACACAAAGCAGGTTTAACATCAATATGGTGGCAAAGATGCAACAAATCCTATTCTTCTGACAGATGCAACATCTGAGACCATCATCTTATGATCAGCAGAAGTTTAAGGTGGAGCAGTTCCCTACAACTGATACCGATCAGATGTCTGTTTTTTTGCCATTTTGATGTTTTTATTTGATTTGTCCTTTATTGTGTGAAAAATACAAGAAATGTTATTTTGTTTTTTACAATCTGAGAACATCCCACATTCAAATGGACTACAGTCTCAACTTCTTCCCAAACAGGAAAAAACTTTTCAAAGTGTTAGCTCCCCAGCCCACCAACTTAACATATTATTGCACAGGTATTTAAGAATCTAGCACATCAGGAGTTAGTGTTTTTCACACAAAAGTCCATTGCATTTCACCATGCAGACAGTAAATCTACAGTTATTCAACTTTTCATGTGAATATGTAACATAGCGATATCTCCCAGTAAAAACACAACTGAAATTGTTTCACAGACTCATACAGTACGTCTGATAAGCTCTATTTCTGCAGCTGATTTTGCAGCAGCTCCAAGCTATTTATCAAAGCCAGCTCGGTATCAACAGAGGCTGCACTGACTATTTTTCTGACTGTACCACTAGATCCACAGCTACAAGCTGATATCCCTGTTTAGTTTCTCCACGTGGGTCATGTTTTGCAGTGGGGAGGGTTTTAATATTGATATACATGCAGGGTTCCCAAACACGGAATGGTTTCATTTGAACTTGCAAACATGCATCTCCCTCAGCCCCTCCTTCCTCTCCACCATCTGTTTCCTCATCTAGAACAGCTGGTTTCAGACAAACCAAACTTCCAGAAAAGCAAAAGCAGCAGTTTTCAGGACTCTGTCTGTGAAAGGTGTTCAATAATAAGAAAAAATAGTTTTAAACCTGCATGATTTGTTAAGGACAATGTTTATCCAAAAGCATTTTCCCTGACTTTTGTTCCGAAAAAAAGTCATACATTCTTCCATAGACCAATGAAGCCCACTTTCATCCATACGTCTCACCTTGTGTACGATGAGATCTGATGATGCTCATGGAGCTAATCCAGTCGGGGCATATCTTGGAAACCAGTGAGTAAAGGACCTCCAGGCTTGTGGCGTCCACAACAAGGATTTCTGGGTAATGGCCATTGCAAAGGAGACGGCCCTCCTTCTCAGTACCAATGCTGAACTGATAAAACTGACAGGGCCAACAGAAAAGCAATCAAACCAAGAACAGATAATAATTTATAGTTGAGAGAAGCTCAACACCAAGACCAGTAAAGAATGACTATTGATTCTGGATTAATGAAGCTAAAAAAGGCTTTGTTTAGACATAAAACTAAATTCTAACATAACAAACACACATTTATTTACTGGTTTGTTTATCTGTTTTAGCTTAAATTCCTTGTAATTTAGATCACTAATAAAGAGCAGATCAAAACAGATGTCACTACAAAGCACAAAAAGTATTAAAAACATTTGCAGCTGTTTTATTCCAGATCAGTCTAGATCATAAGAATGAGTCCAAACCATCCTCACTGACTGTTGAAGCAGGTCTGAGTCAACTGTGTCACTGTTTCCGAGTCAGATCCAGGTGATTCTCAGGGTGTTCTTTACCTGAATGCCAGTGTGGGCACAAGCCAGCTTGGTGAACTCAATGCAACGTCCATCATTGACATCCCACAGACACATTTCCCTGGAAACCAGATGGTGCAAAGTAAAACGAATGTTATGCAAAAGCTTTATGAGACTAAAATCATGCCTCTGCTTTGATAATGTGCCTAAAGAATACAAAATGTTCACATCAGGCAAACCCAGGAGGTTACGGTGATCCATTATGACAAAAAGACAGAGTTTGTGCACTGTTATCGGTGCTCTCCGTTTTTTCAGGGTGTCTTAAATTTACATTTTCAAAATCCAGTGCCCTGGAAATTTCCCAGAAAACCAGTGTGCATTAATGCTCTTTAGATTAGTGCACTTAGACCACAATACATTGTGTCTGAACAATTTGTCATTTTAAAAATTGCAGTAAGCAAGTCCTGTGAGGGAAATGACCTAGAAATATTTGGTGTAAAAAAAAAAGTATTGAGCATGAAACATTAATTCATTATTCGAATCCGGAGCAGATAAAAAAAACTAAATTTGAAAAAGATGGTACTTGTGACAAAGAAAATACACTGAGCAGGGCACAAGCTTCCAGCTCTGTTCCATTCATATACAGTATATCCACGAGCAGACAAACAGATCAATTTACGTCTTTGTTTTACTCATCTGAGCTGGTATCTGGATTAAAACTGTATGGCTGGATACCTCTGATATTGCTGGCCATTTTTGTTGCACCGCTAATGTTCGCTTGGGGTTGGGTAGCTGTAAGCTAGCGGGAGAGAGTTTACAGCCCTGTTATGGGTGATGGGAAGTGGGGGCAAGTTTGCTTTGTGCCACAACTCAAAGGTGCATTTCTAATGAACTCCTGCTGCTCTGCAGAAACTATGTCCTAGAAAACGGCAAGTTTTGAAAACGCCAAAAATCATATTTTAAGACCACTGGGAACACTTAGACAATAGTTTGAAAGATGGTCACATTGGGACTTTAAAAAGCTTAAAAAGTGTTTGTAGAGTTGATTACTGCCCCAGCGCTTACATCTGTTTGAGATTTTAGTGAGTCTGGCTTTTTGACGTTTTAATGCATTTGCTTTCAAATGCCTCCATTCTATGAAACAGGTTTTGTTTTGCTTGACAAACAAAGGTGAAGCTAAAGTGAAGCTGAGATCTGCCAGGTTAACAGAAGAAAATGCAGTATGAACATATATGTATCAAAACAAAACCCACCCACTCTCTGATGCACTAACAATGTACTGTTTATCACTGCTGGCACTGGCTTTGGACAGACAGGTGATGGAGGCCGTGTGGCCAAACAGCATGGCCCTGGGACAAATCTGAGGACAAAACAAAGGGTGAGAAAACAGAATAACAAAAAGTTCAGCAAGGCTAAAGCCGAATACCTGCAGCTCAGGTGTCATGTCCCACAGGCAGATCTGGCCGTCATGGCAGCCGGTGATGATGGTGCTGAAGTCATCCATCACCAGTAAGCTGCTGATGCAGTGGGTGGGGGCTGTGCGGCTCCACAGCACAATGGGGAGGACCAGGTTGTTTCCTGACATGGTGGCAGCTGGTCTGAGAGGACAGAAGGGGAATTCAAACAGTTTTTGGTGGTTTGAAGGTTAGAGTGCAGCTTTCAGATGTTCAATGGTCTGAGTGACCTTAACCAATTTTTAGCGTAACTGCAGAAAACTGAAACTAAAAAAACTCAGACCTCCACAACACACCAACACTGAGATAAACCACAGACTGAAGATTATCTCATTTTCCTGTGTTTGTCTTTGCAAACTTGCAGAAAACAAAGCGACTAATTCTGCTTCTCACATCCTCATTTCCAAGATGTAGATGCGTGCAATGACACAACAGGATCCAGGAAAACAGAATGATGATGGAAATCCAATCAAGCTGACATGTTTTATATTAAAACCACTTTGGCAGTATTGACAGCCAACAGGTGTGGCAGGGAGTCCAACATCTCACCAACTACAGGACCAACCCCAGCGCTGCGGAAGGTGACATTGCCCTGGCAGTGGACTTAAACCTCTTCTTTGCCAGCTTTGATGACATAAAACCACATGCACCTCAGCTTCACCACACAGCCCACAGCAGCACAGTCCTCATCCTGGAAGAGCATAAGGTGACATAAGGTGTCCACCACAGCAACACTAGTTTGCTGATGACACCACAGTGGGGAGGCTCATCTCTGATGGAGACAAATCTGCCTCCAGAGATGAAGTGGAGCGCTGTCAACATGGTGTTCAACCAACAACCTCCTAATATAGTACAATATACTACATATGCATTTGGTTCAGCAGCTGTACTGTGGCTCAGAGGAAAGATCTCCAGCGGGTCATCAACACCGCCCAAAAGATTGTTGGGTGCCCTCTCCCCATCCTGGAAATCCCCTGCAGCTCCCACTGCCTCAACAAAGAGCAGAATATCCTCAAAAACACATCACACCCCGGACACTCCCTGTTTGATCTGTTGCCTTCGGGCAAACGCTTAAGGTCAAGCAGAGAAAGGACAAATAAACTTCAGAACACTTTGTATCCAACTGCCATATTTTTTTTTCTCTGGTTTTTATTAATTTTAAAGTAGCAAGTATCCTGGGTTCTTTTTTTTTGGCAACAAATGTACCAAATGTCCTGTTTTAGTTACTAGATAGGTACTTTGTGTATTTTTATGTATTATTGATAGTAGTAAGTTTTTACCATGGGTTGTTTATAAGGTCTGAGTGTTGCATTGACCAGGAAGCACTTTTAATTTAATTGTACCTGTGACAATGACAAAGACCTCTCTAAGAAGTTTCCTCTGCATGCTGCATATTCACAAAGGAACACAGCAGGCCTCTGCCTGAATTTATCTTTAATTTAAAGACATTATATTCTTCGTATTCTCAGTCTTCCACCATTGACATTAGAGGTAACCGAAATGTCGCGCTGCTGAACGCCATCACAAACATTTCAGCCCAGCTATAAGGCCGCTGACCGATTCACGTGTGGATATCATGCTGTGTAACAATACATTCATGGTCTGAGTCACGAAGCCAGTCTGCAGAGAAAAACACTACACTGACCGCGTCACCTTGGTGTTTCCTTAAAACCTTGTCGTCTCGGTTTTTGGAAGAAAGCATTTAGCTCAGGGCTGATTTCAGAGCAGACACTGACTTCATGCCGAGAGGAAGACTTTCTGCATCCAAGCCAACACGATTCTGCGGCTGAAATTCATACTGACAAACGAAGGGCTAGCTGAACGACATGCTAACGCTAATCTGAACTGCAGTGCGCGAACTTCCGTGTTAGCATCAGAACCAAAACACTCTGAGAGGAGCGTTCAGACCGGTTCAGACTCACTGGAGACCACAGTCCAGCGGGGTCGTCTCCTTTAGACGCAGAGACTTCAGGAAAACGTCGGGAACAAGCCTTCCCCTGGACCCTTCACGCTGCTAGCTCCTCAGACTGATTGATCTCTCCAGTCAGCTGATCGGTGGACTTGTGACAGTTACTTCCGGTCCATGGAAAATAAACACAACCATTTCATGGTTTTATATATAGTGCTTTTAAATTGTGTGTCTTTTTTTAATTGTATTTTACGAATTATAACAGCTAAAAACAATGCTTCAGGTTGAAGCTGGACCTTTTTGTTGTGAGGGGACCGGTTGGATGATATCCCTGTGGTTTTAAACCCGTTTCCTCCAATGTACCAGCTCTTGGCATCAAAGTTTATTCGTTTGCTTAGCTACTTACTTTACTTGTTTTTTGTTATCCTTCGGTATTCTTCTGATCACGGTCTGTGTTTATTTTATACTTTTTTTTAAACATTTCTATTTTTACTTATTGGTAAATTTTATCGTACAATATTTATACTAGTTATTGTTACTTATTTAAGGGGGAAACATTTAATATTTTATTTGAGATTTTATCCAGCAAAAAAACAGATTTTTTTTCAAATGTAGCGGAAGTTCTCCTTTTGTTTTTGAGTTAGACTTCCGGTCACAGACGGAGTGTGAACACGTGTTGAGCGAGAGTCCTGAAGAATTTGGGTTCCCTCCTTTTTCGCTCTTCGTGTATTTTTCCTAGGTGTGGACATGCGTTTGCGGGATCGAGTGGACGGCTGTTATGCGACTGTCGCGTAGATGAAATGTTGCGTTTGTCTGGTAACGGCCGCGAGCTGCAGAGCTAGCTGTAGCCGAGCCGTCAGACATGTGCGGACCTGTTCAATCATCGAGAATCAACGGCTTTGGCACGAATTTGAACTCCCTGAAGCTATTTTAGCAGACCGAAGGGGATCAAATGGATTATCAGTTCCCTTTGCAACTTTTCCCTTCGTTTTACAACCACGGACCCCCGGATTTGAGGCAGAAACACTGTGCGGGCGGATGGGGCAGTTACGAGTGCGTCATTCCTCAGGTGGGTCATTTGGCGACTCGGTGCTGCTGACACACACGTGACCCGTACGTGGCTGCTGCCATGCGGGGCTGTAAAGAACCGCTTTGGTTGTCCATTTCTTTCGTAGCTGCTCTCCTCATAGCTTTAGTTAAGGTCCTGCTTCTCCTCAGGACAGCCTGTTGTGTGACCTGCTTCTCTGTCACACCATCTCCAGAACTTGACTAACTTGTTCTTCTTTCAGCTGTAACAGCCTCCCGTCATGGTTCTGTCGGACCACAGTGGTTCGATTCCTGGAAAAGTGTCAGTACTGTGTCTCAGATCTTTCCATAGTAGCCACAGGGTTCTGCAACACTATTTCTCACCAATTTCCAAAACCCAGTAGCAGTCTCCTTTTCCTTTTAAAAATGCTATTACGCCTCCTTGTATTTATATTGCTGTTACATTGATGTCAGATATAATCTAACTGATGTTTCTTTGTCTTTATAAAACACGAAATTTAAAGGAAAAAAAGCATTTGTTTAACTTTATTTAAGGCGTCATAGAGATTATTTTTTAAAACGAGACACCCTGTTTACATAGGGCAAATGTACTCAATGACAATCTTTAAACAGTCATAAATGGCCTTTTCTCTTGTGTCTACCTTGGAGTGTTTTTTGCTGGATAAAATTTCAAATAAAGTTTACATTTTTTCTCCTGAAACTGTTTTAGCTCGCACATAACCAGTGAAACTGAGGAACGATTCACTAATAAATATATTGATTTTATGTAAACTATCAGAAAGCCATATTTGTGAATAAAAATACAAGAATCTTCTTTAAAAGACACTATCATCAGTTTGATTAATCAATGCATATTTTTTCTTGATTGACTTAATTGCATCCCTCACTCTGAGTGTGTGTCACTGCAACTGTACTGTTTGATGCTCTCCACACTTTTTTGGAGGTGGACAGAAAAACCTCTGCTGTGAAGAAACAGTCTGAGCTTTGCTTTTCTCTGCTGTTTGGCGTGTTTTCAGGAAGGGATGGGTCCTGGCTCCAGCTGGACCTTTACCTCCAGACACCAGGTCAGTGGAGAGACGTGGCTTCACACCGAGCCTGTGCCCATCCCGTTGCTGTCTCCCAAAAGTGGTGAGCTGCTTTCACATATATCTATTTGTCAGCAAGTGAATGCATCAGAATGGAGTGGAGCAGGCAGCTACAGCTTTTTTTTGTTTGTTTTTTGTCTGCTCCTTGTTCACCATGATTTAAATAAAGAAATACTCAGAAATACAGTTTTAATCTTTATTTTCTTTATGTATGTCCTCCACAAGAACAATTTAAAAACACCATTTTGATTGGAGTTGGTTTATCATTAAAAATTATATGGTATGATATTCATAGTTTCATAAAACCTCCTTAGTTTGTAGAACATTTAAAACCATCCATCTCAGAGGAAACGGGCTAAAATAACACTTAAATAGCTGTTCGGATGAGACGTTTGTTGATTCACTGGATCACATCAGTCAGCTGATCATCATCGGCCGTTCAAACCACAAACCAGAGTGTGCCATGTTTCAGTGGGTTATAGAGCTTTCACATTTTCAAACAGTTAAACGTTTAAAGTCGTACATGTAGTCATTTCTGTTTAAAGGGATTTATCTTTTATTTAATATAAGAACGTTTTTACATGTTTATTACATGTGAATATTCTCAACTTTTGTTCCAGCTTTTCTTCCATCTGTAACGCCTCCAAATCCAGCAGACTTCACAGAACATGTAAGGAAACTGTTCAGCACATGAATTCCTGCAATACAAGCTCCAGATGGTTCCGTTTTACAGCTGATGGCAGAACAGCAATAAAACAGGATTATGATTAAAGTTATGTTAAAAATGAATTTTGAACACGTTGATTGATCTCTGTGAGTGTTGTGCTGTTTTAGACCTGGCTTTGCTGCTTTACTCATGAGGTCTTCTCTCTGCTCTGAGGGAAACAAAGTCAAAACCCTGCACAAAAATGTCTTCGAAAATCATGATTAAATTCTGCTGAATAAAGTTTTTATGTTTTTAAAGTCCCATAAGGCTCAGCTGATCTTTCTTTGCTCACTTGCACGTAGATGCAGAACTTCTTCACTGATCACTCCCAAGATGCCTTTGGCTGCATGAGCAACATTCTGGGCGAAAGCTTCAGCTTCACAGAGGGGAGGAGGAAAATGGTGAGTGTGGATTTTGGCTCCATGTTATTGAACTCTGTAGTGACTGTGGTTTCTGTGTGATGAGCAGAGACATCAGTGTGAATCTGCCAACATGTCAAAGATGAAACGCTTCCTGGACCAGCTGAAGTTCAAAGTGTAAGTGGACCTTTCATCCAAGCTTTGAAGTCTCGACGAACATCTGACTGGTTTTGTTTTCCACTGTTTGGTCTCAGATGTCAGAGGTCGTATCACAACAGGACAGTCACTCGGTACTGCAGCCTCCTGTCGGATGTCGTGCACGACATCCCTCCGCAGCTGCTGGGCTCCCTGCTGCACGAGGAGCTGGCAGGGCAGAGGGACTGCATGCTGTTTTCTGAAGCAGCCACAGGCGGCGCTCTGGCCTTTGTCCCATTCTCACAGAGCCAAAGCCACGGCTGTCTCCTCTACCCTGGAGGCCGTGGACTGGACCGCCTCAGTATCCCTCAAATCAGATCAGAGACAAATGCTTTTTTCAGTCACAATGAGTTCTTAAAAGGAGATGTTAGTGACACAGAAGAGGGTTTTTAGCTCATGTTGATTCTTAACGCAGTACCTCAGACTTCCACAGAGTGGCGCTGCAGCACCACCACGGGAGCTCCTGTGTGGATGCCAGCAGCAAGAAGCCCATGAGCTTCCAGCTCAAAGCTCCCATCAGACAGATCAGCTGCACGTCTCTTTTCAGTGACTGTGAGAGTATAGACAGCATCACCTTCAGGAGCCCGCCAGCACTTCACTCACCTGGAGATGTCTGCTGTCTGCAGGTTGTGTGGCCGTGCGCTCGGATCACCTCTGTGGAGTTTGGAGGTTCAGTGAAAGAAGCGAGCCACATTTGCTGCAGGTGATCAACACCAGCGAGGTCTCAACCTGCATTAATGTCAGGTTAGTGATGAAAACAGCCTCAGGGGAGGCAGATGAACCCCATCAAAGTCCAGGTTCCATTCTGTCTCTGTGTCTTCAGCCCTCATGTTTTAGGTGAAGTTCTGGTCGCAAGTGAAAGTGGAGCTGCTGACCTGTGGACTGTCGGCAAAGGGTAAGTTCTGCTGAGCATTCAGCCTGAAGCTCACGTAAGAAGCTGAACTTTGTTCATCAGGTTTCAGAAGGTCCGAGTGGAGGACAGCAACTTGTACTTTAATGCCAAATCACTGTGGAGATGGTGTGAGTTTTCAGCTCACCCAAGAGTGATGCTGTACGCAGACAGGACGGGGGCGGAGCTCACAGATATGAGGGTGAGTCTGCATTTCCGTGAAGACCTAGTTGCAGAATAAAGTTAGTCCTAAAGAAAACATAAATGAAGTCCAAGCTGGAGAACAGATTGAGCTGAAGTTTCTATCCTAAATCCAGTTCTATGTTTATTGAAGAAACTCCTCCCAACATATTCTTGAGGATTCTGTACAACAAACATTTATCCTGTACTTCATGAAGGCTATTTGTATGAATAGTTGGTTCATTGTAGGAAGCAGATATTTTTGTTTTGCATGAAAAAACTCACAAGGACTGCATTCCTGTGCAGATTCTGTCACTTTAAATCAATTTAAATGCCAAGTTCGGGATTTTTACTATTGTTTCTTGTTCATGAGCTTTTTCACACAAACAAAAAGGGAAACAGACAAATCAGCAGCACAAATATGAGGAGAAAACAACAGCCCTGATAGTAAACCTTCAGCCTCCTGACTTATGTAACAACAAGGCGCTCTTTAGTCCTCTAGACATGTCTGCGTTCAATAATTCATCACCAAATGTGTAAGTTTCAATGAATATGTCTTTTGGCTATTAAAAAAGTCCCACTTTGCCAAAAAGATGGTTTTAAAACCACAACCTGAAGAAAGATAAGTGGCTACACGTGGATTCAAAGTGATGTATTCTGGAGGAGAATGAAATGTCTGATCTTATGTTTTTACTTTAAAAGAAAACGGAGGTGTGTTTTTTTTAATCACGCCCACATTCCCAATATGTTCATATTCAGAGGTGATGTATCTAAATTCCTAAAAGGGGTTAATTTTGTAGCTGGTACTAAAGGTGTTTTTGGTTTTTTTGTTTAAAGATAGTGGCCATTTCCAAAAGTCAAAGGTCAGTAAAATGTAGATAATGGTTTTAGACTATGCACACTAGATGTGTCCAAATTTTGGTGAGTTTTTGAGTATGTGGCAGGAAGGACATTTTTGCTCAAAGACGCAGTATGAAAGAATTGAGAAAACCATCTGGTCCTTTTAGTCCAGGACTGCTGCTTGACAGAATAATGACATTAATGTATGCGTGTTTGCTCTGTTTTGAGACTTTTGATGTTTTGTGTTGACTGTGATGTAAGATGGTAGATGCAGTTGGAGCTACAGAACTCCTTTTAGGTGGAACCAGAGAAGGAAAAGTTTTCAAAAATGGAAAAAAAATTACAGTCTTTGTTTACACTTTTTTTCCCCCCAAATCTCAGCCGGCAGTCTCTCTTCCTTAAATTCTCTCATGTTCTGTCCTCCTCCTGCTTCCGGCTTCTCCCCGTCCCTCCTGGCTCCCTGCAGGTCAGTCCATCCTCGGGCAACACGCTGTTCCGGATTTGCAGCACTTCTGAGTGTCGTAGAGGAGAGCGGCTCATCCTGTCCAAATATCTGGGAGACGTTCACTCATTCCACCACCTTGTCACCACACAGGTTCCTTCAGTCATCACATGTTTGATACAAACAACGGGATCTTTTTATAGCTGTGTCCAGAGGCAAAACATTTTCAAGTATATGTATTATAAACAGGTTTTGGGTTTCCTTGCTATTGACCAAACAAATCAGACAGTACACTTCTGTGATCTTCTCTATCGGGCTACAGGTTTTATTTTCTCTCAGCTCATCCTCTGTGTGTGTGTTTGTCTGCCAGTACTCTGCCTACATCCTGGACGAGCGTTTCCCCTGCGTCCCCATGCTCAAGTGGGATCACATGATGGCGTCTCCCCCCGTGTTTTGTCACATTGTTCCCGGCTCTGACTCTGCAGAATCAGCTGCCAGAACCACTAAAGTCCTCTTGGGTTCCCACATCTCCCAGGAGATGGTTCTGCTTCAGTACGCAAGTTAGTGCATCTGGAAAGGATAGTGGACTAATGACTGGGTCCAGTCCTGAGTCCATTCAGATTCATGGAGTCAGGATTCTGTTTTCTTTACACTTGGATCTATTTATTAATTGATCGTATTTCCATTTCAAAATCATTTTTCTCAGTTATGGAAAATAGTTTTCTATCAGTTTAAACTAAAAAAGGCGGAGCTTGTATTTTTAAAAACTTTATTGATTCATTTAAAAGCATTTATCAGCCGTGGAGTCACAGGAGCTAGTAATGAAAGAAACGGATCCAAGGATATCATGAATTGATGTAGCAAATTGCAAGTAGAACTTTGCTCCACTGAGTCACTCTTTGACAGCATCCATGTTTTCCTCTGTGTGTCTCTGTGTCCAGGGGGCAGAGCCGAGGCGAGTGTGAGTCGAGGTCCTCCTCAAGCCCTTCTCAGACCCAGAGAGAGTCTGAAGCACCTCCCAGTCCAGATCCCTCACCGACTCAGAACCGCAACCAGCAGACTGTCTGCACCTGCCGCAGGTATGCGGAGGAACACTTCATCATCATCTATGTGACTGTCCTTAAAACCTGATCAGGTTTACTGTTGGGATGCTGAGATTGGTGGATGTTAGGTTCAAATATCCTGAAACATTTATTTCTGCAAAACAGAGGAGACAGGGACAGTTAGGCTCTTTTTCACTTGCAAGGAGAGACAGAAGGAGGTGCTCCAACCACCTCTGCCACCCCCTTCCGGGCCCTTGCTTTTTATTAACAGTGGGATTGGTGTCATTACACTGGAGTTCAGTAGAAGGTTGGTTGATGTGCTTTCCACATCAACTGCAAATGGACTACTGAGCAGTTCAGACCTGCATCTCTGGACTTCAGAGTCAGCAGACTTCCAGGGAAACTTCTGCAAAGTTTGTTTGGCAACACAGCAGGGAAAATGACCCAAGGTTCCTTGCAGCATCCGAGTTTACCACAGTCATAGCTGGTTTTAAAAGCCCTCAGCACAGCGTCCATGTCTGTGAGGAGGTGGTCCTGCCCCTGACGCTTTGGGTTCACCACATCAGAAAGTCACAACAGCTGCGTCGTTCCCTTTGCTGTCTAGAAACTGACATATTTCCAAACGCAACTTAAAACATCTCAGTAGTTCTTCTCTGTTTAGCCATCTCACATCAAATGAAACGTTGATCATCTCTAGAGTCTAGACCCAGCAGTACCCTCAGAATTCTGAACATAGTCTGCAGTCCTGGATTACTGTTTGTTTTTGTTTGTACTGTTTTTGTTTGTTTGTTTTTACACATAAAGATGTGACATAACCTGCTCTTGTTGTTTGTGCAGGATTGGCATGTATCCTCAAGAAAGCAGGACCCGAGGAGCACATGTGTGTCCTGCAGCTGACAGAAGCAGGAGATGTCTTTTGTCAGACGCTGGAGCTCAAACTCCTGGACTGCAGTACATCAGTAGCTCCAGCAGCAGAGAGCTCCCCTCAGAAGACAGCCTCATCACCAAGAAGACAAGCAGCAGCTCAGCAACCGGCAACGCTGCTCGTCTCAGACTCATTGAGCGATGAGGACACAATTGGGCCAACTCAGACCACAACCTCCTGGACAGCTGTCCCAGAAACTCCAGAAGGAAAACGAGGCTCAAAGAAATGGTTCTCTGATTCCTCCTCTGAGTGCTCTGAGTACGAGAGCAGGAGGAGAAAGCTGAAGCAGATGCAGCTGGAAGTTTTCTTCAATGACGAGCCAGAAAGGAATGAAGAGAGACCAGCAGATGCAGACAGAGCTGAAGGTAATGAAGAACACCACAGTGAAGAGGGCGATGAGACTAGCAGCTGCACTCCTGCTCAGCAGCAGAACCCAGTGAAACTCAGCAACATAACTTTAATGACATGGAAACTCTGGCTTCAGAAACTGATGCAGAGAAGTTGTGAAAATAATCCTCGCCCCCAGTGGTCACAGCTTGTAACAATCAAAACCAAAGGTCTGCTGCGTCTGCCAAAGGCCGGTTCTGGAGAATCATCAGAGAAGGAGCGAGTGGAATGTCTGCAGGAGAAACTGTTGTCATGCATGCATGGACGCTCGCTGCTGCTGCACAGCTCCGTCTCTGAAGACCTCAGGGTGGTGCCTGTGCCAGAACTGGTGAATACGGACGTTTGGACGGATCCGCTCAGCCAACGACTGACCTTGTCCTGGCAGGGTGAGAGCGCATGGAAGGCATGGTGGGAGGAAAAGCTGGGATTAAACCGAGATGCTAAAATGCAGAGTCTGAGGAGGAAGAGGAGGAGGCAGAAGGAAGCAAGGAGAGCTGCAGGTCATCAGTGGGAGCTGAGCCAGAGCTTCACTTCCTCCTGTAGCAGTCAGTCCCAACTGGATGACTTCTCAGACTCCACTGGCTGCTCTTCTACGCTAAGTCAGAGGCAGTGGTCTGATACCGAAGGTCCTGTGGTTCTGTCTCAGTTAGCTAAACATACTCAGCATGAGAATCAAGGAGGTTCAAGCCCTTTCATCTGTGAAGCTGACGCTCCAGTTCCCACCCCTGCCACACCTCAGAGACCTAAAGGCGCTGTAAGTGAGCCGCAGATTCCTGACCAATCCCAAACCCCCTCTCTGTCCCAGATGAAAAGCTCTGTCACCCTAGCCAGTAAGAGGAGGAGCAAGCGACCCACAGAGGACTACCTGAGTTCTCTGTTTCCAACACAGGTGAGGGTTTTCATCTATCCCAACACAGGACAGTGACATAGACGCCTTCATCACACAACCTAAGACAATTCTGATGTTATATGAAGTTTCCCACATAATTTAAAGCAATTTACATTCAACTTTTTGTAATGTACTTAAAGGTCAGATCTTGACCTGTGGCTGGTTGTTATGTATGAAGCAGCTAATGACCACAAAGTGCTAGAGATGAAAATCAGAAGTTCAAGAGTGTGTTTTGAAGAAAAGGTTTGGTATAAAAAAGTAGGGCTCTGAGAAGACAGAAGATAACAAGTAGAAATGCAACTAGATGCAGTGCCAGGTAGAGTTAGTAAAGACCAACAAAGGTCTTAGAGGACATGTATAACAGGTATGTCTCAAAGAAGGGAGGGGTGGATCTGTACAGGTGAGACAGAGAAACAGATGGAAGGATGAGCAGCAGGTTAGGATGATGAAAGACTGAAATAGAAATGTGTTGACAGGTTCTACAAGTGTGATGAAAAGATGGAAGGAGATGTTGAGGTTCTCTTTTGGAGTGACCAGGATAGATCAGAAATGAATCCATCAGAAGAACAAATCATGGTAGATGTTCTGAAGACAAATGCAGATGGAGATGGTTTGGACATGTTGAAAGGAGGAACAGTGATGATGTTGGAGCTACCAGGAAAAAGGCAGAAAGGAAGACCAAAGAGGGGTTCATGGATGAGAGGAGGAGGATGTGAGGATGGTTGGTGTCAGTGAGGAGGATGCAGAGGAAAGACTGAGACAGATGATTCACTGTGGTACCTCCTATAGAGAGCAGATGAAAGATAAAAGAAGATGAATGAACTAAAGGACATTCTTGTTATGTTTCTATTTGACTGTCCAGTCATTTTAGTTGGATCTCAGTTGAAGTTGATCCCTTCACAGCAGTAAATGAGCAAACGTTCTTCTTCCTAAAAGAAACAAGCAGCAACATTTTTTCTGTGCAGCTGTGGATCCAGACGACCTGCAGACGCTTTCAAAGGCTTTCATTTTCTCACTAAAGACGGAAAAAGCATGAAGCTCTATGAACCAAATGAAGCTGTTGGTTCAGTGATGATCCTCCTTCTGGTTCTGGTTGACTGGGTTTTCTTCAGAGCTCTACAGTGAACGTAGCATTAGACTGTATCATCATCACTGGTTTCAGTTCATGGAAATGTTGCCTTGTGTGTGTTTGCGTGTAAATGTTCAGAGGATTGTTGTGTTTGTACTCACCCTGGTTCTTGATATTTGTAGAGTCATCCATTTAAAAACACTGACAAGCCCCCTGGACATGAGACCCCCTCTTCATCTCAGCTCCGCACCTCTCTGTCGACCTCTCTTGGAAGCACCAGGCCGGCTCCAGCCAGAAGTCCCTTCTCCTCCATGACCTCCTCCCAGCTCTTATCACCCTCCCAGGGTTCACAGAGACAACTGAGGCTGTCACAGGCATCTCAACCAAAGAAGAAAAGGCCCCAAATGGGATTTTGATCTGTGTCCTTCCAGCTCAGAGGAGACACTCTGTTGGAGTTCACAATTGAGGAGTTTTGATCTGGGCTTCCACTGTTATTCTGAACAGTGAAGCTGCTGGCTGGATCTGATCAAGGAAACACAAAGGGACTCTTTGGATTACCATGAAGAATGCAGCTGAACGATGAAGATGCTCTGCAGACTGTGGTAGGACTGAAAAACTGTATGTGGTGCTTCTGTGTGCTTTTCAGGATATCGGGTCCAACAAACTGAGACATTCAGATTCAAACATCTCTGCTTCAGGAAGAGTCTAAGTGTTGTTTTCTGTTCACCCGTGCTGCTCAGAAAAAGTTCTTCCATGTTTGTAGTGTGTTTGTTTTTGTGTAAAGTGTTTGCATGTGTGTGTCAGACAGCATGGATGAATGCTGAAGTTGTGAGGCTGAGAGAACTGACCACATCACCATCCATCCTCACTGCTCTAATGGCTCAGCTGCTTCCTGCTGAGACCTCAGAGCAGAGCCTTCTCCTTTTGTACTTTAAACACAAATATAGCTGTATAGATTACATTACAGATCGAACAGTTTTTGTTTAGGTTTTTTAAGGGCTGACACCAGTTTCTAGGAGTCAGTAAGGCCTCCAGCCAGTATTGGAGCCGATATCCATTTGCAGTGACAGTGAACATATTGGCATCAAAATGTAAAATAATACAAACACCAATAATTAACTTTAAAAAAAACCAAGTAAATAAAAAATGACTAGCTCACAGAAGTGCAGAGAGTAACAGGCAGCCCCTTTTATTCGTTTTTTGATGTTAAATGGTGGTGGCTGTGGTGCAGTGGTAGGACAGTCAGAAGATCAGAAGATTACAAGTTTGATTCCCAGCTTGCCTGCCCATGTGTTGAAGTGTTTTTGGGCAAGACCCCACATTGCCTCTGGTGGAGGGTTGATGCCAGTGTTCAGCGGCAGAGCTGCCGTCAGTGTGTGAATGGGACTGTGACTAGAAGGCACTTTGAGCCTTCAAGGAAGGTAGAAAACCCCTATACAAGTATACACCATTTACCATTTCAATTAACAGATCCCTAAAAGATTTCATTGTAGACAAAGTAAAACTTCAACATAATCTTAAATGACTTATCTCTGTGATAAGTTAAAAGAAAAAGTGCAGCGGGTCCTTTGGCACTGTAGCATGTCTTATAAGGTCAATACAATTTCAAATAAACAAATGGCACACTATCAATTCAGAAAAATATGACTTTTAAATCATCAGTGGTATAGTTAACCTTTAAATTTCCCATCCAAGACAAAATTTAATGAAAAAAAATGTTTTATTTCTGCTGCTTATTGCCTTGGGGGAGTAGAATGCAAAAAATGTTTTTACTGTGTTTTCTAAATGTGATCTACTGTTTGGTTGAGTAGGCAGTTAAAGGGTTAAGCAGCAGAGATTGTGTTCCAACAAGCAAAGTAAATGGACGTGTTCTCCAGCCAAACAGCTTCCCTTGGACTCATAACTCGCAGATACCTCGCTAAAGATCCGCTCTCTGGGGGCTGATGAGAACAGAGCACAAAGAAACTTTCATATATGTTTTGCAAGTCGCTTTAACCGCCTTTTATGTTGGCGCTGAGCAAAGAGGGCAGGTAGTTGAACCTGCCCACAGAGCAGCTGACCCTGTTTTTTTTCTCTTTTTTCAGAACGGTAGGACAATCATTCATTTTAATGTGTGATTAACTGTGTTTAAAGACATTTGTTTTTAATGTGTTAAAAGTGAAATTACTAGCTGCTAGTGGTGCTACGCGTAGAGTACTGAATGCGTGGTTTGCATAGCCATTCAGATTGTGTGGGACAAAGGCAGAGTGGCTGCACCAAAGCCAAAATATCCCGTTCAGTATTGACCTGTCGGGTTAAAAAAAAAAAAAAGGCCCATCCCAGTAATTGTTAGAATAACACACATCGGCCCAATAATCGTTTGACCCCTAATACTTATTAATAGAAATATCAAGCTGTGTGATTCCGTATAGAGTTTTGGTACAGCTTGATAAACTCAGAATCCATATTAATTTCTGATCAACTATATCAGCTGTGTCCTCTGCCGTTGAGTCAGTCAGCTGGTGGTAAGTGAGCAGACATCCGTCAGATGTTCATGGATGTCTGCACTTTCCTCAACAAAAACCGGAAAAAATTGGCACAGTGAAAGCGGTTGACGCTGTGAGCTGTGTATGTATGTTTCTGTGTGTGTGCGCGTCTTTTTTTTAAAACTGTCTGACTTTAAAATGTGATCTCAAAACAGTGAAGGGTTGTGGATACCTGTGTTCAAATTTTTACCATCAAAACAGTCATTTTAGTCCCAAGCTTAAGTCTTTTATTGTAATAAAACACTCTGAGGAAATAAACCTGCTTTGATCTGGTCAATAGAACCCAGCGTAAGGTCCGTCAGGGTAAGGGCTCCCCAGCGGCCTGCTCCTCCTCCTCCATTAATTGCAGTTTTTCTTTCAGATAAAAGCTGTCTTTCAGCCTGAACTGTGAGTCTACCTCAGTGTGATGCAACTCGTCTGCCTGAGGCAGCCCAGTCTGTTGCCAACACATTTAACATGCACAACGTTCTGAGAGGACTGTAAACATATTGATATAGATGATTTGCACTGTGGCGCAGTGGTTAGCACTCCCGCCTCACAGCCGGAGGGGCCTGGGTCAAATCCCAGCCAGATCCTTTCTATGTGGAGTTTGCATGGTTTCCTTCTGCACGTGTTGGTTTTCTCCAGCTCCCTTCCACAGACCAAAGACACTACATTTGTTAATCGCCTCTAAGAGTGTGTATGTGCTCCTGCGATAGACTGGAAACCTGTTCAGAGAGTATCCCACCTTCACTCAACAGTAGCTGTACCACCAGCAACCCCATGACCCCCAAAGAGACTCAGCGGCTACAGATGATGTCAGGAAAGTCCATCATCTATAATACATTTGCCGTTTCTTCAGAAAAAGAAGCATAAATGGGTTGGATGTTGGATTCCTTCCCCGAGTGGAGTTTGGTTATGGGGAACTTCTGCTGTTCACTCAGGATCAGAGTATCTTCACCTTTTTTCATGTCAGCATCAACTGATCGTTTCATGTTTACCTATTTCATAGTTGTTGACAATAAATGTGTGCACACTGTAAAGGACTTTAGGTCCCTGGAGGAAGTAAAAATGTTCCATAAGTCTTTTAAAGTCATTTGTAAACTGAGTGGATTTGCCCCATAAACTGCCTTTTGCTTCAGTTTTACTTCTATTTGAAGAAAAGAAGGAGATCAGAGTAGACAGTAGATTAAAAATATTATTTTTATATTTTCTGTTTTTGATGACAAAAAGGAATAAATAACTTAATATCTACAGATAACTATAAACAGTTTTTTTTGTACATCATTTACAGTTTTACACATTTTTCTATGAACATTTTAAAACTTTTTTTATACGGTTCCAGCATTATTTCTCTAAACAGTTTCAGAGATTTTTAGGCTACATCATAACATTGGCATCTTGAGACTAAAAGCACGTTCATACAAACACACATCCACAAAAACAGGGTGGTGTTGGCGCAGCGTGGCTGAGGACACAAACCTGCAGCTTCACCATTTCACACTCAAAAGAAAGATTTCTAAAAAAAAAAAAAAAAAATGTGCAAATGAAACAGTGAGACAGGCGTCAGAGCAGCAGCGCTGTCACCAACAGGCCAAACTGTGCTGACCAGCACCTTTCCTTCACCTGACTGAGTTGAACCAACTGCTGCTGCTCTCAGCTTCTGTACACTAGAAAAACACGTTCCCTCAACCAACAGTCTGAGAGTCAAAACAGTCAAATAGGAACATTCGATTGAATAGTTTTGGCAATGGGTCTAATGAAGAACAAGCAGTCTAATGTTGTGACTGAGGCTGTGTCACAGCAGAGTCTGCTGGATCAGAACCTTTCGACCGAAGTACACCTTGGCGTTCTTCACTTGTGGCTGAAGAAGTTTCCTGGAATGTGACACCTCAGCATTCACCAACAAATCTAAAACCAGGAACCTGTCGGTCTACCAGGACGACTGCTCAGCTGCCACAAGCTGTGTGCTTATAGAAGAAGACACTAAAAGACGGCTGACTGAGGGGTTGACGGGGGTCGGCACGGGGCAGCAGAAGCTTCAGGCATGGAGGTACTGCTGGGGCTTTTGGCGATGGAGGTGAAGCGGGAAGTAGGGGCCCTCAGCGTCGCTGCCCAGTGAGCTGCTGAGAGACTCCTCCCCTGAGCTCATCATGTCCTCACAGGAGTCCTCACTGCAGAACACAGAGGGAGGGGGCTGTCAGTTCTCAAAACAGTGTAATGGTGATAAAAAAGTGACATAGCAGGCCGTTTTGGTATGAGCAGCTGACTCCAGTTTTTAGGCTGACTTGGCAGAACCTGTGACAGACTGAGTGTTGTCAGTTGGATCACAGCTGTTTTTTCCCTCTTTGTTTGTGTGCACTACCTTTGGCTAAGGCCAGTGTGTTACATAACAGTACGGCGCCGTGTGTTGAAATGGAAAAAAGTGTGTCAAGGAAGAGGGGGTTGATCAGTGTCTCGCTGGTATCTTATGACAGGGAGATGGGAGGGGCCCCCGCAGGCGTTAACGCACCAGCAGACAGTTTCTGTGGCGTTTGAGTGTTGCCCAGAGATGACACACTGGGTGTGTGTGTCTGCTTTTTCAGGTGTGTTATTTATCAGCTGAACTGAATCCATGGTAAGAGTTCAGGTGCTGTTTTGAAATACAGCTGACACACGTCTGAGTCGGGTTTTTTTTTTTCTTTTGTATATTTGAACCATGTTACCTCTCGCTCTCGTCCCAGCAGTCCTCTGGAATGGTGGGCAGCTCCGGGACCTTGCCGTGGCTGTGCAGGTTCTGAGCGGTCCGCCGCGACACGATCCACTGCAGCTTTCTGTGGTTGGGTTTGCTGCATTCAGGGGAGGCATACTCCGACAGGCACCGGGCCACTCGCTCGCTCCACAGCAGCAGCTCGCTGTCGGCAATCTGATCGCAGCAAAAAAAATTAGGTCACTAAAGGCGTTTGGCCCCACTGTCCTGCTGCTTGACCAACATGAGCGTGGTTACTTAACGCTCAGTAACCTGACTCCTGTGACGTGAACCCTACTTTGTGCTACAGATTAAATCCAGATCTACGCCTCAGTCTGAACCACTGCTCGTCTGTAGGCCTACAGGCTCTTTACAAACTAGTTTTTTCACTTCATCTAAAACAGCACCGAGCTCTAACCATAGACTGCTGTTTCCACAGCAGCAGTGACCCCAGCATGTCAGTGAGGTTTGAAAGGGAAATGCTTCATTTAGGATTCAACAGGTGTTGTCTTGCCTCTTTGGATGAAGATCAAAACCACCAATGCAGAATGTGGCTCACCTTCAGGTGTCTCTGGATGTGATGGGTGATCTCCAGCACGTCCTCTGACTGGATGGCTTCAACCTCCTGCTTAAGGAGGGACAGGGCCAGGACAGACGGCTGGATGGACAGACCGACAGTAATTTGTAAAAAAAAAAAAAAAAACTGGGCTTATTTGACTGGTTTGATGAGCTCTTCTCTGGGAGCAGAGTTTCTGAGAAGTCTCACCTTTGCTTTGGAAAAGGAGATTCTGCACAGACAGGCTTTGAGTTGAGCCTCCAGCTTTTCCAGGCTCAGAGTCTCCTTCCTGTTCATGCAAACACATCTCATTACTTTTTGACCACTGTCTCACTTCAGTTCACATGTAAGACTGAAATATTTAAGGGTTGTTTTAAAGTCACGTGAGGTCAGAATGACATGCTGAGATGATCCAAATATTCTCCTGATTTCTTCAACTATTTTAATGTTCAAACCTGCATTAGCAGTTTGTGTTTGGGAGAAACCGTTATGTAAGGGTGAGATATTAGTCTCAGCTGCAGCAAACTAAATAATCTTATCAGTGCACTTTAGTCAGACGGTGGCTGCTACCCTACAGGTGTCACCTGGAAAACTTCTGCTTCTTCACATTTAAAAATTACAAAAAAATAAAGCAACAAATAATTTTAAACTACAAATAATTCCTCTTAGAAATAAGATGTGATGAATCATTTTGAAAGGCTTTGCTGGATGATCCTCACCTCTCACTGCAGTAGGAAGCTGTGATCTGGTGGTACAGGTGCAGAAAAGTTAAGGCGGTGATGGCTTTGGACTTGAAGTTGAGCTTCTCTGCTACAATCTTCTCCATGCGGCACAGGTCGGAAACGGTGAACCTGCACTGTCCGATGCGGATGAGCTCGTCCATAGGCGTGAGGTTGCACTCCTCCTCTGTCACCTTGGCAGCCATGTGAAGGCAGCTGAGGCTGATGCAGGACAGGTGCTTCGGCTGAATCTGTCATGAGATGATGACAGATGAGCGACCATTCTAAAATTATGTTTTGTTTTTTTAAGGAGGAAACTACATCACAAACCAAACAGCCTAAGAAGGAAACAAGCTAAAGTTGATGTGTTGGCGGGTCGTACCCTCATCATAGCCAGGAATCTGTCCAGCAGGTTAACAGCCAGAACAAAAGTCTGTGTACTGTAATCAAAGAAGCTCGTCAGACTCCAGAGGTCCTCCACTTTGGCATCTCTACACTTGGCTGAGATCCTGCTGTCACCCTGGACAGTAAAACAAAGAGGAATTCAGGATGGGGAGAACATTTCCTAGAAAAAGGTGTGTGGTGATGGCTTAGTGGTTCTCACCTGCACTGTGGATTCGATGAGACTCAGCCCAGTCTCTTTTGGAAGATAGGAAGCCTCCTGTTCATAGTTCACCCTTAGCTCTTTCATCAGCTTGACAGCCTCCATCTCTGCTGGCACTTGAAGAATCAAGCTTTCTCCACAGTGAAGCTACTGCAATGAAAAAAGACACAGTTGCTTCATCCATTTATTTTCTAAACATATTCCTGTTCTGGGTGACAGGATGATTTCTTCAGCTTCTTCTAACGATGTATATGCCTGTGAGTTCTTGCTAAATAAACTGTTTAGTATGAGTGTACTTCCCTTTGTGAAATTTACAGTTCTGATACTTAATGTGAAGCAGAAGTAGTTTTAATCTCACTCAGCCATATCTGTGTTTGGATGCTGACATTAAAAGGTTCACAGTTTGAAAGATCCACATCTGCGTCAAACACTAATCCATGAAGAGCAGATTTGTGACGAGTGAAGGAATCTGTTGTGGTGTTGGCGAAGATTCAAATTCATCCAAACTTTAAATCTTTCTTTAAAACGTTTCAATGAAGAGGCTTTAGTCCAGTTTCTATGACTCAACTTAAGACAATCTATTGTCTGGGAAATCACTAAAAGACTTGATGTGAAGCTGTGCAGAGACACTGATGCTCCTCCAGTCTTCGGGTTTGTGCAAGGAGGACAGAAATATACGTTTACACAAATCTCTGAACGAATATGGGTTTGTAAATCATCTCAAGTGTGGGGACAGCTGTATGCGTTTGTTTATTGGAACAGCTGTCCACCGGAAATGCCTTCGCTTTGTCCCTGACATCGTCTCAGCTCGGAGCCCCGCCCACTGCTGTCAGCTGGGCTCCCGTGTCAGATTTCCACTGGGATACGCCTTCTCTATCCTCTGGTCGAAAAACAACCTTTTCCATAAGATTTAGTCTGTTAATCAACTACCTAAAACCAACACAGTCACGCAGCTGCGCAGATTGATCGTCTTTCTCTTTGCGGTCGATCGTAGCCGAAGAAGCTAGCGCGGACTGCGGCTAACGGACGTTTAAATCCTCGCTCGGGTGGGGGATGGGCATTTAGACAGTCGGTCCTCGAAGATGAAAAGAAAAAGCTCACGGTTTCCCCTCACAAAAACATCAGTTTACTTCATTTCTACCTTTATTTCATTTATATTGGTTATGAATCGTCGTGATGTTTAATTCCATGTAAAGATTCCTCAAACGAAGGGAAAAGGTTCTAGGAATCCACCACCAACTCGAACTATTGTTTCTATTTATTCCCAACAAGGTTTGCAGGAGCAAAAGCGAATTAAAATGTAAATTGGCGTTTAGAGCCATGACAGACTGCTTTCTGTTCTGTTTGTCGGCTTAACCTGAAACCAAATAATCCTCTAAATTGTTTTTTTAAACCCTGTCTGCCAAAATATTACTTTGATTCTTTCATGGCCCGTAATGGTCATCAGTCATACTAACCGAATACCTAGAACTGTAATATTTTGCCCCTTTCTCTTTTTATATTGGATTGAAACATTTAAGATAAATACAACAAAAATGACAGAATTTGTTTGATCTATCAAAAGAATAGATAGTAAAGGTCACTGTACCTGTTATTGGGAGTTATATCCACATAATCAATCTCCTGTCTCAGATAAATCGTCTATTTCTTCTGGACTGCTCTCGACATTCTGTGTTCTTTTTCCTTCTTTTGTTGATGTTCGAAGGTTCACGCCCACATGATGGGGTCACAGTGTAGCAACCAATCGCAAACTCGGAACTGACATAAGGGATCGCCTCCTTTCCAGTGTAATTGTGCTAAAAGAAGCCTAAGTTAAAATGTACCTGTAATTTATGAATTTAGTTGTAATAGTATCGGATAAAAATATTTAAAATGTTAAACATCGATCGTTAAAAGTAGCTGCGGCCAAAGCAGGATATCACAAATCTGGGTGTTGTTCGAGACGATTCCCGGGTTGACGGACATTTCTCTTAGCCAATCAACAGTTAGTATTTTTGCAGTTTCAAAAAGTCCGCCCAAATTCTTTTATTCCTATTGGCCGATGGTTTCACAGATTCCTGACGCAACCTTCAAATTACGTATGTCGTTTTTGATAAGTGTTTGTTTTCCGTGAGTTCATTTTTCTTTATCTGTCAGATTAGATGATACGATTGACTGAACGGGGTCTGAATCTCTTGTATTTTTAGAGGACACTTATTGTTCTTTTCTACGACACAAACAGTTACAAGTTAATAATCATACTCACGCTGAAACTTTGTTTAGAATATTCATATTAAGTTATATTAATAGCTTGATAGCATATAAACATAAAATGTGTTTTTGTTTGTTTCTTATTTTGTTTTTTTTACCATCCTAATTCGATAGCATTCACATACATTAGTGCAAATTGTAACACATAAATTGTCGCTGTTTGTATTCATACAAAAATGTACTTTACGTCCCAGAGCAGATATGATACAAAGAAGGAAAGAACGAAAACAGGTACGTTTTGGACACCCGTTCTGCACGGAGGAGGGCGGAGTCTGTTTTTCTCTCTCCCCCCTCTGTCCCCTCCTCGGTCGGAAGTTGACGTTTTTGTCTACGCTCCGTTCCTTTTATTTTTAATGTATTTTTTTGTAACAGATTGAACCATGAAAGCCACGATGGACGACTAAACCAACAACAAAGGGTATTCGATTCTACCCCTTTTCTTGATCCTTTGAACTGCGTGGACCGGATGAAAGCCCTCTGTGGTTTTCTCCGCTTCGCAGGGGAGGTAGGCTTTTTGGCTCCGTCTACTTACTGGATGTCGTTTAAATGTCCCTCTGACTTCGTTGTCTGGGTCTAAATAAACACAATTGGATGCGTTTTCTGTTCAGCATTGGGTGTTTGTAGAGGCCGTGTTGTTAAATGTTCTTTGTTTTAGATTCCGGTTACCCTGCAGCGTTAGCCGTCTAGTGGCTCGCGAGGAGCGTCAAAAAGGCTGTGGAGTTAGCTCAATTCCAGATACTAGTCCTGGTCCTCCGATTAGAAAAGGGAAGCATTTACACCTGCGCTTCTGAGCCGAACCATCCGAAAAATCTGGGACTTACCGCTTCACGGAGTATTCCGTCCAAACGAAACTCGTTATCTAAATGCCATCAGACCGAAAAAGGCGTTTTGTGACGTTTTTGGTCTGGAATTTTTGGAGAAAATAAAATCAGTTTTAGATTTTATAAAGATGCTTTTCTATAAACTCCTTCATTTAGTCCCATTACCAACAAGTCACTAATTCACATTTTAATGATATGTTTGGGTTTAGTTTTATTTTTTCCATTAAAACCTTTTTCTTTTTAATAATATACAGTGAAATTCACTTTTTTTCATTTCAACAATGATGCATGTTGATGCAAATTCTAAAACCGTCATTTTAAAGTTAGTTTGGCAGCTTTATTGTGTAACAGATAAAGAAAATAATACATGAAGACTCATTGTATGAAAATGTTATGTTTAAAAATTCAACAAATAATTACTGCTGCAGAGGGAGAATTCTGCATTTTTCTATCTTTAAATTTTTGATATATGTAATTACTTTACAAATCTTTTGCAGTTTTGTATATTATTTAGAACATGTTTTGTCTGGTTGTGTATTTGGATACCTGGATCATGTTAATAATGATGAAGTGCATCCTCTGACCTCTTCACCTTTGTTGTCACATGACAGTTATGATCACCAACGTGGGCGGCAGGTTTTCATTGCTCGGACACACAGGTGTGTTCAATGATAAATAGGATCTTCTGACACTGTGTCTCCATGTAGGTAGCTGTATCCAGTGGGCAGGTAGGCTCAATCTGGGGAGGACGGAATGAAGTTCACCAAAACCTGGGGACGCCAGAGACTGTCTTTTCTATTAGAAAAGGCAGTCTCTAGGGAAGCCAAGATGTGGAAGGCTTATGTGTCAAAGAAGCCTTTCTCACAGGTGAGCTATAACATGCTCTGACAAGCCAAAGGGAGAGTAATAGTACTTATGTAAATTCTACACTACTAACAATAACTGAAAGATATTTTTATTTCCATGAGTGCTTTCTTTTTTGGTCTGAATTTTAATGAAATGCATAAAATTTCCCTTTGATATTAGTAATAATAAATGAAAAGAAACACAATTTTTATTAGTTTCATTTGTATTACCTCCTAAATTAAAAAAATAAAATAAAAATAGCCCCAAATAACAAACGTTGATCATGTCAATAGCAGGCATTTCCTCCATTTACTGCAATGACAGCGATGGATTCGGTTATGAAGGATTTGTCTAGAAACCCTAGTACCCCTCACACATCTGGTAAACAGGCCTGCAGCTGTGTGGCGTTTGCTAAACCATGTCTGAGTGCAGAGGTCCTTAGGTACCCGTCATGGTTGTGGTCTGTCCCTGGCGGGGCTCCACTTCGGGATCTGTCCCAAGTTCTGATAGTAGTTCTGTGTCTTGATGCAAGTCTGCTGGTGACACTTTGAGACTCACCAAGTTCACCTGCAATATCTGAATGTGTACTATCAACTTGAAGACATGCTATGACCAGGTGGCGCTGCTCATCCGTTAAGCAACACACTGTGTTCATGACTGTTTGAACGATGAACTTGGATTGACTTACTGGTAAAATCTTCTTTTTATACCCACAGAATGTTGACATTGATGTCATATTGACAATGTCTTTATTTTAGATGTTATTGGTTTTGGCCCCAATAAGTAAGACACACTGAACACAGTAAGACCGTTATGTGGAAAACACTAAATGAGATGTGTCTGTCACTCCAATACAATTGACTCCCTATCCCCAAAACAAACACTGTGTAAACAACATCCACTGAGTTTTTCACAATATCTCTTAACTCGTTGTGAGTAGTGTATCCATAACTAAATATATCTTCTTTTTGCTCAGCTCAGACACCTGTAACAAGAATAAAAGATTCTTAGTTTTGTACACTGTTCACCATGGCAAACATTGATTGCTGGAGTTAGTTCTACTAGTATGATGTTCAGACTGTCATAAATAAATCCACATTGGCAGTTTGCTGACTGGATTTTATTCATGTTTACATTGCTGGTAAATGTATACAGGGAGAAAATCTGTTTTCCTGAACACTCCCAAGTTCTCTTCTAAATGTTTTTATGTGTGTTTAGCTGAGAGGAGACACTTTCATTCACAGCCTCAAGTAGACATTTGGCAAAGCTGTAGTTTTTTTCATAACACAATAACCATTATAAGCAGTAAATGTCACAACATCTTAAACAATTATTTACATTCAATGTGTTCTTAGTTCAGTCTTCTTCCTAGTGACTGTTTGTGAATGAAAATCATTGACAGACCTGGAATAAGTAGTTCAGAGTGATTGCACTTTTTCATTACAAATTTCTTTAGACGGTTGCATATTTTGTGGGTCTTGCAGAGATCTCACACAGCCAGTTTTGTGACTTCATTAACCTTGATAGGAGTTTATCAGAATGCAAGCAGAGATTCCCTGGAAAACAAACAAGTCTCTGTTTTATTACTGTTTTTATTTAATCCTGGACAACCCAAGAGCCGTTTTCTTCTGGGCTTTTAAAGTTAATTTGGAAATCTCTTTTGTTTTTTGGGTAGCAGTTATTTACAATAGTGAAAATAAAAGATCAAAGTAAAAAATGTAAAATGAAAATAAATAAAACAAAAAAAGAAAACAAAAGGCGCCAAGTTTCACCCCAGGGGTTTTCCAGGGCTAAATGTTGAATTTTTCCACATCAAGTTAAAGAAAACGAAATAACTTCTACTTGTAAGTACTGCCTGAATTCTGTTTTATTTTGGATAAACTCAACCTTTATATTTTTCCAGTGTTTTATTTGCATGTTGTCATCTAACAATGTGAAGGACCAGTTTAGAACAGTTCACTGAGAAGCAAGAAACCTGCAGCGAAGCTCTTAAAATGTGAACACAAGGAGTTTGGTGTGGGGTCTGTCATTCAGTGTCACAGCAGAGAATGCCATACATTTGCCCAGAAGATTGTATATTTTGGGAAAAAAACATTTATGCTTATATATTGGGCATTTAGCTTCACATTTTTCAGTTACATGATAAACTCGTACTAGCTGTAGTTCTGCTTTAGTCAGCCTTTAGCTCATCCCCTCCGCAGATGAGGAAAATTCCTCACTGTGGTAACTTTCAGTCTGTTTGGTGGTCAGACATGACTCAAGAACTGCATAGCTCCAACCAGCAGGGCTGTAGAAGCTGGTGATTCACTGACAGAAAGGAAGCGTTTCTTTCATTCAGCTGGTCTCTCCCAGTTTGAGCGTCACAGCTCATCACGTCACTGTCTGCTGGACTTTCCCTAAGTTAAGAGCACACCTTAACTCTGTCATTCTTATCATTTCATTTGAGGAGTTTAGCAGTCAAACTTAACTTTGTGGAACATTTAGTTTCACTCCTTTGTCTTTTAAAAATGACTAATCTATAATTATTCTATGAATCAGAGCTTAATATCACTATTAACTTTGTAGTGATTATTCAGATTATTGACTGGAATTTTATGAGTTTCTTAAACCGTGATGAAAAGCTTTATTTTGAAGTCCAGTGAGACTCAGTCAGTCACCAGGTTCAGTTGACAGTTCAAATACAGTTGAACTTTTTGTTCTTCAAATGGAATCTTGTTGGTTTTCTTGTTTCATCCTGATGCATGCTGAAGTGCTTTTTTTTCCCCCTTGCAGGTCAGAATGCTGCACTTTCACTTTCATGCATTCTTTCTTCTGCTGTATCGATACTGCTGTCGTCTTAGGATTACAGCGGTTGTCATGGTAGCATAACATCAAAAACGCTCAAAGAGCTGAATTCTTTGGTCCATGCATAACGCTCAGAGGCCTGCGTTCTTCCATCAGCGCTCCAGCTGCTCCATGTGTTCTTCAGGTTCAGGTCAAACGCCCTTTTCATTGTTTGGGGATTTACAAAAGTTAAACAGTTGCTCCACAAAGAAGGTCTAAAGTGCAAAGGCACTGGAGGATCATGAAATAGAAATGTTGGAAGGGGTTAGAAAAGAAAAGCTGGGAAGCTCAGCTGGTGTTCCTGATGTTCTCTGGTGACTCAATCATTCACTCAGATTTATCAGTCTTGATAATTGCTGACTTAGCAGTTGTCATTGACAGTGATGTGACAAAACGAGTTCCTGAATTTCCAAACATCCCGGAGCACAGATATGAACTTGAGTCTATAAGAAGGTCCCGGCTGTGTCTGTCTTATAGCAGAGCTCTCGGGGAGTCGAGCTTCATGGTTAAAATCCAATTACAAGTCGGAATTCCATAAATTCCAAACATTTGTAGAGGAGGAGCAGGAGGAGAAGGCTCAAGTGTGATTTAAAATTTTCTCTGCAGTAGACGCTTGTTGTGGACCGCTTGTTTTGAAGTTTCTCTGGTTGAAAATGAAAGTAAAGCAGCTTTAGAGAGCAGTCACTTCTGCTGCTGCTTCAAGTACCTAGTCAGGTGGAAATGTCTGCTTTGCTGAAACCAGACATCTTTTTTCTGTTATAAGGTTTTTAGGATTTTCTTCCATATGGAAACTTCAGAAGAAATCAAACTGAAAAGAGGTCACCCCACCACCACCACTTCAGACTTTGTTTAATACACTTCACTTGGCTCACTAACAGGAGATGATTTGCACTTGGAGCATAAATCCATTGGTTTCTGATTGTCTAAAAATTGTCTATATTTTAGCAAAATTGTCTTTTTCCCTGAATCAGCCCTTCATAGACTCACACTTTCTGACTCCATTGAACCTTAAACTTTCAGGCCTCGTCGCTGTTTGTCCTTCACTCTTGTATTGTTATTGTTTGATTTTAACAACCTTTTATTGCGAGTCTACTGCACATCTTTCCTTGAGCTCAGATAAGTCTTTATGTGAGTTGATTTAGATGGAAGTTCCTGCTAAATTCAAACTGGTTCATAGTTCAGTCAGTCCCTGATGTTGTTACCAACAAAAGTGTTTACTTTCACAGGCACTGTAAAGAGACCTGCTCAGATAATACACATTCTGTAGGATCTGTCCAAAGTTATGATTCAGCAGCAAAATTGCCATTTAAAGAAAGTCATAATTTAGCATTTGTAGGAGTGAGCATTCAGCCTTTAACAATAAAAATAAACTGTAGGAAATAAGACAAGAAAATGTCATTTTTACAAAATTCAGCTGGGTTTACAAATGAAAGAGTTCTGAGTAAAAAAAAAATATATATATATATATATATATATATAATTCCTTCATCAAAAAACTTAATGAAGTCATTAAAGGATTCCGTTGCAGTTTTCAGATGCTTGAGTGAAGTTTGCTGGGTTTGGATGTAGTTTCTGAGAGCTCATGTGTTTTTCAAAGCCAGCCTTTCATGCTTTCACAGAACATGCTTGTTGGAAAAGCTCGGCCTGTCCTTGTGAGGAAAAAAGGACACAAGTCAGCCTGACATATACCTGCCTTTCTAAAAAACAAACTTTGTGGACGCTGAGGGCTTTTAGGTTCTGTTCTTCTCTTTATGTTTCTCTTATGCTTCTGCTTTGCTGGTCTAAATATAACTTTGTATAACCTGCAGACAGCAGGTGGCCTGTTGTGTGTGTACATGAAACAAAAATCTGTAAAGATGATCATCTCGCCCTAAAGAAAATAGAAATGAAAGTCAATTTTAATTAATTCTGTGGCTGACTCACTTAGAAGTTTTCTGCTTTTATCCCCATCAGGATTGTTTACATTTCTTCTGTGTCTCATTAAAATATTGAAGATGAATTTGTTATCGATGGGATTTATTTTTGGTGCTAAAAGCTTAGTTGACCTGAAACAGTCTTGTAGAGTTTCTGTGTTAGAGCCTCACACATGAAGCTGCAGTGAAGCTCTGGCTGTGTTCGGAGTAACGTCAGCTCTGCCGTCTGTGTGTGCAGGATACAGACATCTCCCCGGAGCAGCGGGACGAGGCAGTGCGCTGGCTGACAGAGCTGCACGGCCGGCTGCAGCTCTACCCTGAGACCCTGGTGTTAGCTGTTAGCATTTTGGACCGCTTCCTCGCTCCCATCAAGGTATATGGAGACTGTCTGGCGCAGCACCATCGGACAGCTTGAATACATTTCAGTACTGTAAACTTAAAGAAGAAGAAAAAAAACATTCAAGTTTCCCTGTTTTCAATTTTATTTTGACTTTTAAATACACTTTTTCACAGCAGAAGATGTAATTTTGTCACTTAGTTTACCAATAAATGTAAAGTTAGAACAAGTGTTGGATGCATTATTGTCACTTTGACAAAATATTCCAATGTTCTCCTGTGAATTCTGATGCTTGTTTGTTTTCTGAGAGTTTGTGGTCTTGAGTAAAACAAACAAACTGTTTTCTTAAACAATCATCTGATTAGAATGACAAATGTGTCACAGAGAGTTAATGCTTTTGGACAGAAGGTTAGGGTTTCACACTGAAGAAAACAATGTTCTCGGAGTCTCCAGAGATCTCTGATAAAAAACACTGTGTTTGCATGTTTGAGCCAGACATTTTTCAAAATTCTCTGCTGTCCCATTAGCCACTCTGACAAGTCCACTAGTTTTTTACACGTGGGTTAACTTTCAGACTTAATTAGATGAACTTGATGTCAAAGGAGCAAATGTGATGCTCATGCGAGCAACAAAGCCTTATATGATAAACAGGATAACACAGGTTCATGACAGGAGAAAAAGAGAATGTTTCAGAGTCTAAAACGAGAGGATACAATGTTGTGGTAGTTCCGGCTGTGAATAGATTCACCGACTGATCACTGATGTTGTTCTTAGGCTCGTCCAAAGTACCTGCGCTGCATCGCCATCACTAGCTTTTTCCTGGCTGCCAAGACCTGTGAAGAGGATGAGGTGAGCACCACCAACACACACACAGCTGTAACCCCAGAGTCTGTGGATTTATGCAGCTGTTGGGAAATGATCAAATCCCAGTACGGCAAAGCTAACGGTGTGTGTGGGTTTGTCTGTCAGTGGGTGCCCTCTCTGAAGGAGCTGGCTGCCACCAGCAACTGTGGCTGCTCCCCATCAGAGATCCTTAGGATGGAGAAGATCATCCTGGACAAACTGAACTGGGATCTTCACAGAGCCACTCCTCTGGACTTCCTGCACATTGTAAGCCTTTTGCACCGACACCACTGCATTGAAGTAGAAGGAAATCTGCAAAGGAAAAGTTCCATCTGCTGAATCAGACCATGATTTAAGACCATTTTTCTTTCAATTATGTAGCATACATCTGGTAAATACATTTCTTTCTCTATTCATTCCTGGAGTTTGACAGTTTAAATGAAATCCTTTAGCTCATCACTACAGAGTCTTGATGAACAAGTATGATTGATGTTTGAGAAGCAGCTGTCTTCATCCAGCTCTGCTCCTGTCTCTGCCTCAGTTCCATGCCATGGTCTTGTCGGGTCGCTCTGGCTTACTGGACTCCACACTGGGACTGAACCTCTCTCAGCACCTGGCTCTGCTCACACAGAGGCTGTACCACTGCCTGGCTGACCACACACTCTTGCAGGTACTGTCCTTTCTTAGGATAATCTAATGACATGCAGTCCAGCTATGGTGTCCCTTTTGTTTTTATTGAAGTTCCTTATTTTCTGATCTAAACTGGAGATGCTGTAAAGTGCTGCCCTTCAATGTTTCTGCAGCTCAGAGGATCCATGCTGGCTTTGGCCCTGATCACCCTGGAGCTGGAGACCTACTTTCCTGATTGGCTGGCCCTTACCATTGACCTGCTGGGCAAGGCACAGGTTCGTCTCCTGATTTCAGGATTAAACAGATAAAGATAAATTAAAGACACCATCTTTCTCCACTGCCTAATACATTTAGATCTTTGGGGGGTTTTTGTAAAGGAGAAGTGTATTTCTCTGTGTTTTGGAGGTTAAATTTGACTCATCAGTAATTCATTACAGAGGAGATAAAGTGCACTGTGTTTACTGATGGGCTTTACGCTGCTGAATGTCCATTCCTTGTTTCATTCAGGATTCACTGCAGTCCATTACAGCTCTTCCTTTTGGACAATGCTTCTTCAAATAAAGTGCAGCATTTTTTCATGTGAGATGAATGGAAACTGTCAAGAGTTTTCTTAAACTTTATCAGTTAATCTGAGGGCTTTCATATCTAAACTAACTGGAAGATAAAGGCAGCACTAAATATGCAGGCACAGGATGGTGGTTTAATGTCAGGATCTAGAGATTTGCAGAGCTGCCTCTGGTCAGGTTTGATTGACAGTTAAAAAAAAAGCTGCAATGATCGAACCTTTTGGTATCCATGGTAACCCTGCATGTTGGTGTTTTTCATTCTTCTCGCAGATCGACAGCTCAGAGTTGATTCGCAGTCGAGAGATGGTGGCACGTAGTCTGTCCACACTGAGAGCTTCCCTGCCTGCAAACACAGTCTACATCTACCACACCCTGCAGCTGCTGACCCCCACCCCCCAACTGCCCCGCTGCACATCTGGTATGCTGTGTCTCACAAGTCTTTATCACCACTACCATGCGATGTGTGTTTGACCATTCCTCTTGTCAGGGACCATCGCTTCCACCTCTGACTCCACCAGGGACCACTCACCTGCAACTGCTGCTGAGGAAGAGGAAGGGAGCTGTGACTCTTCCTCCTGCTCCTTTGACAGCAAACTCCCTGTTTTCCTTTCTCCACCAAAGCACCTCTGTCCTCTCAACCAGCTGGTGGCCACCCTGCGCTGCAAGGCTTCAACTAAACGCAAGGTAACGCTAGAAGAGCAGAGCAGAGCCAGTCCTCACCAGCACTGCTTGCTGACTACAGTCTGCCTCATGTTCAGGTGGAGCAGATGGATGTTGACGACTTCTACGATGGCATCAAACGACTCTACAATGAAGACATCAGCTATCCTAATACAACCATCCAGGAGGGGGCACTTGTAACAGGGGTGAGATCAACAGCTGAAGGAGGCGGCGGCGGCGGCGGCGGCCTTTCTGTCTGCAATTCTGTCATGTTGTCCCGACAGGAAGGCAGCTCCACCTCCTGCCCCCCTCTTCAACCCGTCAGTTCCTCTTAGAGACCAACCAGGAAGTACTCAATCAAAACCATCCCAACACCATCCTGAGCTCCACAGTCCACATCTGTCAGTGATGTGGGTGTTTTGATAGGCAGCTTCTTCCAGACCCACAGCTTCTGGAAGCTTTTATTTATTAGAATCATTCAAACTTGACTTAGAAAAGTGACAAAGTGAACTCAAAGCTGTTGAGGGAGGATGTCTGTGTTTGGGATGGTTTTGGTTGTCATGACGCCACCATGAACCTGAGCTCATCTCCCTTCAACCCCTGCAGCTGGAACACAGAGCACAAAAAAATGTTAACATTCACAAATGTTTAAAAAATGCTGCTATTATATTCATAACAATTATGTTTGTTAACACAGTGCTTCAAATTAAAAATGGATAAAAAGTACCTTTTAAAAGCTATAATCTTCCTGCAGATGGTATCATGACGTGGGGGATGTTTCTGGAAGTGTCACTTAACTTATATTTGTTGTTCCTGTCTTTAAACTCTTCTGTTTATGTATGTTTTCAGTCTCTATTTTGCTCTTTACTCAAGTTGAAAGTTATTTATATTTCTGTCATAAATAATATGGTCATGTGACTGTAGGATGTCTACTTTACTTCTTTCCAGGAATAAACTAGTTTGGTGCCATTTGATTTATACTAACATGTAAATCCTGACTTCCTCTGTGTTTCAGCTCATCATGGTTGAACTTTAGTTTGTCTGCTTGTTTAAAATTTGCTCACAAATTCTTTGAACTTGTTAGTTTGCCAAATGAAATTTCAGTTTGCAACATTATTCACATTCAGCCGACACAGATGATGATGGCGTTGTTAAATGGAGGTCATGACTTTTCTCTGTTTAGCATCAAAAGGAAGCTGCTAGTACTCTGTGGAAAAATGTTTGTGTTAGAGTGTAAGACAATCCTAGTGTGTGTGTGAAGGTAAAAGAAAAGCTCTGTTTAATTTATTCTACTACATGTGAAAAGCTCTGTTGTCCTGCTGAAGGAGCTGCTGGGAGCTGCTTCAGGTGGTTGAACACACTGCAACTTCTCTAAATAAAGACTTAGAGAATGAAGATGACTTTTGTAATTTCTTTCATTAAACTATTGTGCTCTAATGGTTTTTGAAATTCAACTAATGTAACGTGTTTTTTTAATTACCTGTAAATACTGTCCAGTAAAAGCACCAAGCTCGAAGGAAGGGTGTTTCTAGATCTGCTCATAGCTGTGAGGTCTGTGCCTCAGCTCCAGTCTCTGATGCTGTTTGAAAACCAAAACCAGGAAGACCAGCAGGCTGAGGAACAAACAAACCATGAATACCTGCTGCTACAAAGACAAACAGAAAGCAGTGAGAACAGTGTTTCAATGTGGGAAACACCCACACAGATGAAGACTGAACACAGTTTTTTTTTAAGATCTGAGAGCAGAGTGTTCTGTTTCTAAAATCTGAATCTAACACGTTTAAAACATGATGGCGTTGAACCAGCACACAGGGATTTACTGGAGCTAAGAAAGGTTCGAAGTTCTCTGCTGGTTTCCACATGCAGCCAGTTCAGATCAGCTAAAACAATTCCTTCCATCCTCTGGACTTTTCGGACTAATCCCTGCATAAGGACAGTTCTCTAAAAACTATTTCACCAACATCCCAAAGTGAAACCTGGCAGTGACAAAAACTTAAATGGCATGTGCCGAAATAACATTTCTGAGATTTCTTTTAGCGATACTGGAAAACCAAAGCGATGAATGGCATCTGGTGGAACTACATTTCTGGATTTTTCCCAGATGGACGTCTGCCATCTTCTCTGAATGTGATTAAAATCTAAAAAACAATATATGACTTTGTGTTTCATGACAGAAAGGAAGAAGTCCATCACAACATACAGAAAACCTCTGCATACATTACATTAGTTTGGCTCCTGAATCATGGAAATCTGCTGATAACCAGAACATTTTAATGAATGTAAGAAATAAAAGCTATTAAACTTAATCACTAGAAGTTATTTTATTACTAAAACAATTTTTTTCAAAACATGCACGTGTGCTACATATTTGAGCATTTGGATTTAGAAAAGGCAGCAATTTTGCACTTGTTCCACTTAGCAAAAAGCATCAAAGATGGAGAAAAAGGATTCAGAGAAGAGGCATCATAGCCCCTGGAGTTCTGTGGCTCAGAAAACTCGTGTTTGTGGTCATGACCCACTTCCTGTCCTTTCATAATAAAAGTTTGTTTTCAAACAGATCAGGTCAGACAGCTGCACTGGATTGGATCAAGAGGAGAAAAGGTGATCCTGTAGAAGTAGCTTGGATTAAACCTTCCACTAAATGCTGATGGTTTAACTTCTCATTCTACATCGTTACAAATCCAGTAGAGGAAGGAGGAACCATTTACTGCTGTATTTGTTCTTCCTTCTGACCGCATTAGAAAGGCAGGTTAGATTGTTAGACTGCAGAACCAGCCAAGAGAACAATGATCACCTCTCATGAATTCAAATACTTTACCTACAGTTATACATTTTTTTTAAATGCAGTATAAAAAAATATGAAGTTCTGATGAACAGATAAAGGGTGAGGCGTTTTCAGAGAATATGATGTTTTTCCCTCACTTTTGTGTCTTAATATGAGGGAGTAACACCAGCACACACAGACTTATTCTGTCAACTTTGACAGATCTTAAAGGCTATATTGTTTCTTAACCTTCAAGCAAAAAAGATGGACATTGTTGCACAGCAATTGAAATAAAATGGGTAAAAGTTTCCGCCACTAAACTGAAAAAGATAAGCTGGATAAGTAATGAAAGTAAAGTGCTTGGGTCAAAGAAAGAGAAAATACTGAGCCGTGACATCCTTGTATCTACTTGACAACTTTTGGTTTTGTGTTTAGTCCACGTTGAACCACCACTGACTGCATGTGAAATATTATTTTAAAGTGACACAATGGCGTGTTGGGATTTTTAAAGAGCTGCACAAGATTTCACAGATTAATAACAAAGCTTATAACTGGAGTCACACTCATGATCAAAATAACTGTTATCTTGAAGGTCTGCTTTTCAGACTCAATCAGTGCTATGTGGTTCTGTAGACCCTTAAGGAGGTCCAGACTGATGCTTCCTCCTGACAATTCTTTCCAGCAAAGCTTGATAAAAGCAACCAGAACTCTGCTTCTCTTAGTAGTAATCTCATAAAGACATTGGCAGTGTGAGAGATTTAGTATTTCTGCGTGCAAAAAGGCTTCTAGAAAAATGAAATAGGTTCTTAAACTAAAGTCAGAAATCCAGACATGTATAGATATATACAGAGATACATGCAGATAGAAATATACAGAGATGGAATAGTTTAGACTATCATTACCATTTTCTTCCAGTATTGAAACTGAGTCTTGGCAGCTGAACTTCTTCTTTCTTGAAATGTTTCACTACTCGTCCAAGGGGATCACGAGAACCTTCACTGACATTTTTTGCAAGAAATCTTGCAGGAAGTTGATGACTTGCAATTCCTTTTGCCGTCTACAGTCCCTTTCTTAGCTGAAATCAGAAGAACAACACACAAGGAAGTCTGCATCCACTTGGATCATGAAAATCATTAACACTTTTCTAAAAACAAAAAAACATTAAAACATTAACAGGGGAAGGGAGAATTGAAGACATTATTGTAACAAGTTTTATATTTCAGATTTGCATATAGCAATCTACTTTCTTCAGGTAGTCTGGGACAAAGCACAGTTCTCACGTTTTCATGCTGTTTCAACACCTCTCTGAGCCCATAAAGCTTCAGTTCTTCACAGAGCCAGCTCATTATAGGAATAATCATCACCGGAGCAAACACACAGTTGTATTTAGGAACTAAAACACTTTCGCCAAATATGTAATTTTTTTAAGTTAAAAATTAGTTAATCGACTTTATGACTATCATTTTGTGGTCAGCAGTTATTGGTCCGGTGTATCTACGTGCTACAACTGGATACTATAAGCCAAAATAAACTTTGTTCTTCTCTTCTTTCTACTAGTAAGAACACCAGAACCCAATTAAAGCCACTTTGAAAAGTATGCCTACAAAATACATTGTATTCATTGTCTTGTTAAATGTTATAATACACAACTCTGTCTTCATGGCATGTGAACCCGTAACACCATCTTGTCAAAAAGATTGGTGCAGGACCCACCTGGACAAAACTGACAGGACAATCATTTTGCAACGAATATACATAAAATAAATCAAACTCTTTAAAATGCCAATACATGACGGTGTTAAACACATGAAGTTGTTTTCATGGTCACTGCATATTCTGTACTTTGAGGTTCTACTGCATTCTCCATCAACTACAAACAAATGTATCATTTTTATGATAATTTCCATTGATAAGAAACAACAGCTTTGATTAAAAGCAGGACTTGACCTTTGATACACATGCTCAGTGGAAAACAGCTGTTGGTCTATGCCATTGTCTCTGATGAATAAGACAGAGATGATCATCTTTGAGGCCTACTTCTGCCTGGCCCTCCGAGTCCCCTTCAGAACAGGTCCAGACATGTCGTCAGAAAATGTCCTGGTTGTGTTAACTTTCATATCTTCTGCTACAAAGCCATGTAAGAAAAAAAAAAAAAGACCAGACAACTGCAACCGATAAAACCACTTTGTTCTGCTTACCTGCTTATATGGTGTGCTCTGATGCCGTACTTCCTAAAGCCATCATGTTTGTCGTGTTGAATGCAAAGAACATTTTCACTTTCATCCACAGAATATTGGGATCTGCTCCTAGCAAGAAATCAGTGTAAACATTAGGAATCTACTCATGGCTTGCACATTCAGCAACATAAAGCCTCCAAAACAACTAAGCAACAACTGAAAACATTTGATTTGACTCTTTCCCTACAGACACTTGCATGTGCACAGATGTCCTGTTGTGGAAAACACAACACAAAGGACAACACCTATACATTTGAAGAAACAGCTGCATTTAATAACAAGGGAAAAATACCAGTTAAATTGGTCTGGTCTAATAATACTCCATTATTTTTTCAGTTAAAAAAGGAAATTGATTCCACTGCAAGAACTTTGTGTTGTCATGTTAAATATATCATATCAGGATAAACAAGAAATTTGTAATTCTGCATTTGACTCACATTTCTCTCCAAACTGTCACTGGAGGATACTAACGTCCTATCAATTAAGTCGTTTAAATAAAACATTTCAGAAAAGAAAGAAAAACGTCTCAAACAGTAAAATGTCAGTAAACTGCTAGTCTCACCACTGAACATTAGAAAACAATGCTAGAATAGAAGGACTATTTGACATTCTATTATAATGCATTGTGACAGGTTTCCCTCAATATGCATGCTCAGCTTTGGGAGTTTACCACAGCAACAGTCTATCAAATGAAAATTTCAAAACTGGAGAATTACAAATAAATGAACATCATTTGCAAATAAGACCCTACATCAACACATCTGTTCAGAATATTCTGTTCCAGATGTTTAACCAGTCTCTCTGATCCAGGGTTTTCCATTTCCCATCCTGTGACAATATTCTACAAGCATTTTTTCCCAGTTAAACCTAAAAAATTAAAAATAAAAGCACCCCATTATCTCTGTGTTGAGGCAAGGCCTGTGTAGCATTCTGTTCAAGTCAAATGCAGGAACAAATCTTTTGCAGGAGCACTTGTAGATCTTTCTCTGTTTCTTAATATGTTTGGGTCTTAGGGTGCATACTTCACAGCATTTTTTTGTTATAAAAAACTTTTTCTATATCTGACCTTAATGTGGCAACAACAGAACAAAGTTCCCCAAATGGCTGAAGAACCTGAAGGTTTCATCAATTACTTCCTGAAGGAAAGCATAACTCATCACTGACTTTTAAAAAGCTACATGTTTTGACATGCGAGCTGAGGAGCTGCAGCACCACATACTTCTTACATATCAGACACACAGGGGTTTTGGGACTCTGAAGCAGTCTGCTAAATGAGAAGCCTGAGCTGAATGTACAGACAGACCTCACGAGACCCTTATACCGGTATTCCTTCTCATCAGGTGACAACTTATGCTGGACAGATCCTTCTGTACCGGTTTAATTTTAAAGATATCCTGGATAACTACACTGTTTGAAAAAAACATTTCTGGAAAAAATATCAAGTTTTCTGTAAACCAAAGTTCAAGAACTGATTGGAGTCTGCTGGTTTCTTCCACCAGATCCTTCTGTCTGTCCTGACAGAAAATGAGCAGATGGTCAGAAAAGTTCTCCAAAGAATCTAGCAGATGTGAGGAGGCTTTGTTCACATCTGCAGCAGTTCAGGAGCACTGCATGTGAATTGGACCCTCCACTCCTGCCACTTTAACCATGGCAATATGACTGACCTTCCTTGGCCCTTTAGAACCACCAGACCCACAGAGTCATTGCCCTTTCTCAGGATGAAGGTGGGAAGAGCAGGCTGGCCCCTGCTGAGGCTCCAGCTGCTGCTTGCTGCAGTTCCTGCACCTGTGGGGCCTGTTCTGCTGGTCCTGGTTTTGCTGGTTCTGGCTTTTCACATGAGACGGGGGGAAGGGGTCCAGCTCATGACCCACTTTCATTGCCCAAACAGCTGCCTGTGCAGGAGCATATGGAAAAAGGAGGGAAGCATCACAAATTCCACGTGAAGAACGTGGAATAGCTTGCGTGGAAGCATCAACTGTTCTTCCTTCCACAGCTCTATCATGTCCTGTTACTGTATCACAGGTCTGAGCAGTTCTGTAAGAACACACAAACGCACACTCATGATAGGACACGTCTTGGAGCCTCCTACACTTTTACAGCCACACCCAATCAGATTCCTTCAACCTGAACTCTCATCCAGCAGTAAGGAGAACAGAGCCAGTTCCAGTCATTTACCATTGTTTAGCTGAGTTGAACATCAAACGCATCAACCCCATCCATGGTGATTCTGAGGAAGCGTCAGCCAAGCCCTGAGCAAACACTTACAAAAAACATGATGCTTGTCTAACAAAAGTTTGGACTGTCAGGTCTCAGACAATTCAATTTTATCCATATGAGCCAATATCATAATATGTCTCAATGGGCTTCACACTGGTATTTATGCAAAGAACATAAAGTCAATCCTAAACATATAAACAATGGCTGGTTGCTAAACTAAACTAAACAGACTAAGCTAAACTAGCATCCCTGCTCTTAGACCCTCCGTCTTGGAGAGGAAAAGCTCATAAAAAAAACCCTGTCATGTGAGGGGGGTGGGGGGACGGGACGACACCCTCAGGGATGCTGACATGAAGGAGGGATCCTCTCCCAGGATGTACAGGTGATGTGCTAGAAGTGTTAAAGAAGAATTAGTTTCTTACTAACTCTAGCATCTAACATCTAACTCTACAACTACATGTTTGAACAACAACCAACTACATGTTTGAATAGTGTAGAAGGGCGTCATTCAGATGAAACTGTGGAGCAGCTGGGGGCGCGAGATGAGCCAGAGGCGAGGTCCACAGTCAAAGACAGGAGCACAGGCGATCCACCTGGAATCTCTCCCGCTCGCTCAAGGAGCAGTGGGAAAATGGGACAACATATGAATGAATACTGGGTAAATGATAAAGAATAGAGGAAAGAAGTAATAGAGGACAGAACTCCAGTGCACCATCTTTTCCCAGCTTCTAACTTCTAGTAGCCTGCTAGAAACTAATTGGAATTTAAATTTAATTCAGACATGTTAATGGTAAATTGCATATAACATGGCGCAAATAGTGGATGGTAATAATAATAATAATAACAATAATGGAAAATCTGCAGTTTTAGCCTGTCAATATAGATATATACCAGGAGCCAGTGAAGTGAAGCTAACACAGCTGCAATGTGTTCTTTTCTGCTAACAGTCTAGCTGCTGCATTTTGAACAAGCTGAAGGCTTTTTAGAAAACTTTTAGGACACGCTGCTGGCAAAGAGTTACAGTAATTCAGCCTAGATGTAACAAATGCATGGATGAGTGTTTCAGCATCACTTCTTGATGGTATATTTCTGATTTTAGATATATTGCGTTGGTGAAAAAAAAAGCAGTTTTACAAGCCTGTGATATGTGAGCCTTAAATAATAAATCCTGGTCAAATAAAACCCCCAGGTTTCTAACTGTGGAATTAGAGGCTATATTTACACCATCCAGGGAGACTATATGATCAGAAAGAGCAACTCTCATGTATTTAGGACCTAGCATAATGACCTCAGTTTTTTATGTGTTTAGGAGGAGGTCATTATCATCCAGGTCTTTATGTCTCTAATGCAGGCATTAAGTTTCTCTATGTGGTCATTCTGGTCAGGTTTAATGGATAAATACGACTCTGTATCATCCACAAAACAGTGAAAAGTACTACTGTTTCCTGATTATGTTTCCTAAGGGCAGCATGTAAAGCATAACAGGATGGGTCCTAGAACTGAGCCCTGTGGGACTCCATAGTCAACTCGAGCGCAATGGGAGGAATGTCCATTTACATTAACAAAGTGATAATTTCTACTGGGACTGAAACTGTGAAAGTTGGTCTCAGAGTAAGTGCTCAGCATGTGACTAAGTAATGGTTTAACTATGAGTTTAAACTCAGACACAGAACAGTCAGACAATGTTCTTATAAGCTGTTTTTTTTTATCTTTTGGAGCAGTAGTATTTTCTAGAACAAAACTGAAAGGTAATTAGAAAGTGATCTGAAAGTATGGGGTTATGAGGGAGGACACTCAGCTGGCTGATCTCTTTACCATAAGTTATGACAAGGTCCAGGGTGTGATTGTGACATTGAGTGGGTTCATTTATGTTTGGTGTGAAACCAACAATATCTAATAAAGCTACAAATGCATTTCCTGGACAGTCACTAGTGTCATCAACATGAATATTAAAATCCGCTATTATTTTTATTTGATCAGAATCTAAAACAATTGTGAATAGAAAGTCAGAAAACTAAGTTAAAGACTTTGAATACGGGCCGGGAGGACGATAAATAACATGAATAAGACAGCTGGATGAACAGGGATAGACTTGTTAGAAAAAAAAAAAAAACATTTCAAACAGTTGCCATGACGAGGGAGATACTGACAGCTATGCTTCCCTAACAGAAATGTTTTTCTATTGACTCCTTGTAAATAAAAGATGAGATAAAAATGTCTAGATTTAAACCGTGGAAATCAATTTTTTTATTAATTAAAATGTAACAAGCGTGAAAGAGGCTGAAATTTAGTAATAAAGCAACTATGAAGTAAGTACTCCAACATTTAGTTTGTAGTTAGAGTATTTAGAGTGAACATTTAGACTTTAAGGTAGCTGACGCAGCTGTCGTTGTGACCAACACGTGTCATTGTGAAGTTGTCTTGCAGGTTTCAGTCAAGCTGCTCTGAGGTAATCAGTCTACAACAGCAGAGAATAAGACAGACTTAGCAAAACTTTTGCTTTATTGATTGCTTTATAATAATTTTTTATTTTAAAAAATAGGTCAGAGCATAAAATTGTTGGTAGTTATGGAAACTCATTTTTAATGTCAGACTAAGATGAGATCCATTAAGTGAGTTTATCCCAAACACAGAACAACAGCTGAGAGTGACCCCGATCAGAAAACATTAAATGCGCCAATGTTTAATAAAGCATTTAGAAAAAGCAGGAAATACCACAAACTCAAATCTGCATTAGTTTGCAAAAAAGGTGGGGTGACAAATACAGTGAATGAACCATACCAAACATGAAAAACTACTAAAAATACAGTGACGATTTCTGATCAAAGACAACCAACCACACTGGAAATAGCTATAATGACTGTTTTGATATGTGACTCAGAACTTTGCTCATTTCTGTTGACTCCAAACACTTTTTTGCTTTGATAGGAAGTCAGTCTCAGAGTTGTAAACAGTGCGCGCTACAGGAGGCGTTCACTGTCAAAGCAGCAGCTCACCGTCTAAATGCCGTCTCTCAGCCAGTGCTGCAGTGAAACCCGAGTTCAGTGTCACATGTAGATCCTAATCTCTCTCCAACTTTTCTTTACTTCCACAACAATGAATTTGCATTGATGCAGAAATTCCACCGACTCTGCCAAGTGCATCTATAAAGAAACCTCACACATCAGATGCTGCATATTTGTTAGTATCTTTATCAGATACCGGTACTTCTACGCAGTGAAACTGAAAGAAGCAAGAAACCTGAGCACAAACTTTTCAGCAGAGAGGCATTAACCTCTCGGATTTAGTGGAAAACAAGACTCACATTCAGAACTTGAGAAGCATTTGACTCCCTCCCACACACAACAAGCTGAGCAGGAGCAGAAGCTGAGCTAACTCTTGTCAAAGATTCGACTGAAAAATATATACGTCTTAAAACCTCCTGAAACATCCTTCTTTTTAAGGGGTTACTCTTGATTTAAGAAACGTGCTAAACAAAGATTGCAGGTAAAAGATGGATGATTGTTCAGCTTGCTCGCTGAACGTTAAAGAAAACATGGATTTGTGAGCAGCTTAATCACACCTTTGTAAGTTAACCCTGTTTCTTCAGTGTTCTGTAAAACCGTAAAGTGTGGTTTTAAAAGGAAGTGGTACTGGATGCTCCCTTTGAGACATAAGGATAAGTAGCAGAAAAAGATGAAAACACAGTGGTGGGATCTGCCAGTGCCAGTAAACAATAAGTACATTTTTCCTCCAGGTCTTTAAAGGCACAACTTGGAGGCCAGCCATTGGTGGCCTGGACGTTGGTGATGCTGCAGAAGGTTGTGCTGTCTATGCACTGGACTCAGACTTATGCCAGTCAAAAGGCTGGGATCTGTTTTTGAGGAAAGCAGCAAGAGATGTCGACCTTTTGACCTTTGTCATCCCAATATAAGTCAAGGGCCTCTGTTTGGGTGAAGCGAACGAAAAATTATGGCGCACGTGAGGACGTTGCTTCTTTGGTTGTGAGGCATTTTCTCCCTGCTTTTTAAGCTGTTTCAGTTCAGCAGCCCACTGTTGTGCTCCCAGCAGCTCAAGCATTTCCTGTGAGGGATTTTGCAAGTACTGCCAGGGCCTCTTTCCTGCCGTGTCTCGGAGCTTCACATCAGCACAGAAACTCTTAACCAGCAAATGAATGATTTTTTTGCTATTGTAGATAGCAGCAATGTGGAGAGGCGTCTGACCGGCAGTGGACTTGGCGTCTATGTCGAAACTCAAGCCAAACTTTGAAACTCCATACCTGAGGCAAAGACAGAGAAAGTGGATCATTCACTGTAATAAAAGCTCTCGAAATGATATTGCATTTTATGGTTTTAGGGTGTTTTAAGGTTCAAAGGTCAAACAACCAAAAACATGCCTGACTCCAACTTTTTGAATTCATCCAAACCTAAATCAGTGTAAACACAGACTTTTAAGTGGTTGTGGTTTTTCATTGTGTGTGAATGTTAGCATCAGTTCATCTCACACATTTACAAAAAACCTGAAGATTTAATCATCGTCTGACCATGTCTGTGATTTATTGAGTTAACACAATGAACAGCATCGTTCTGGAATTTTCCAGTCACAGTAAGAATTGCGATGTAGAATCAGGTACTTCACTATGAGGCGTTAACATCGACTGTATATGAGAACTGGACTGAGTGGCTCCTCTCCTTTGTTTGTAACTCGCTTTCAGATGGAAGGGGTGTGGCCTTCCAACAAGTTCACTCCTGATTGGCCAGAGTAGTTGACATAGAAATGATGACTTGTTTCAATCACTGCTTACTGATGGTCCTGTAGCTCCAATATGGTGGCATCCATATTGTAAAAATTGTGACTGAATTGACTTTATTTGGTTGGAACCAGAAGTAAACTATTTCTTTGTGTCTGTGGGGGGTGGAAAGTTCCGTGTCACACTCACTCAGTCCAGTTCTCAGATACAGTCAGTGGATGTTAGGGACTGAACCCTGACTGATCAAAAACATTTAATGATAAATAAAAAGCTTCAGTCTAGTGAGTGTAAAGGCTAGAATATGACCTTATGAAAAAAGGAAAGTTTTCAGGTGAGTTCAGACTTATTCTAAAATTTTAAAAAGTGCATCAGAATGATGCTGCAGAAGTCCTGTGCACCGTGTTTAAGAACGGCAACACTGCATTCTCCAAAAAAAGATTTCCATTAGCTTTGTGAATTTACAAAATAGGAATTTCTGCAGTGTTTTCCAGCTTTGCTTCCTGCGGAACAGTGTCCTGCATTTTTTCCATTTTTCCCTGCTTCAGCTCATTCAGACTGACAATGGCAGTCACCAAAAGCAGGTGTAAGCAAGCAAGGATAAAAAAAATGCAGGACAGTATTTAGAAAACTGTAGTCAAAACTTTGAATATTAATCCAGTGCAGACATCAGCTCTTAACAACCACACTGCTGTGTGTTTGCATGGACACTTGTTTGAGAAGGCCACAAAACCCAGATATGGTTTGACATCAGCTGCTTGCCAGAAACTTACCACAGAGTGTTGAGGACTCGATGGTCGCCATGTTTGGCGATCCAGTGCAGCACGGTAAAGCCGGAGATGAAGTCTCGTTTGTTGAGCAGAGACGGTTTCTCTCTGAACAGCGAGTAGACGTCTGCCCAGGAGCCTGAGGCAGCCTTTACCATCCATGAGTGCTCCCTGGGCTCCAGTGGAATTGTGGACTGGTGGTGAAAAAAGTAATCAAGCTCTTTAAAAAAAGAGTTGGCCTTTATCATGTTTTTTAAGCTTTAATTTCAGACAAATGTCCTCAAAGTTTTTATGTATTTTATAAAGGTTTTGGTTCCTAGGTATTGCATTTCAGGTTCAAGCATTCCAGACACCAGCAGACAAAAGAAGCAGCAGAAATGTGAAGGCCAACAATGTGGTCAAAGAATGTAAAAGTCAATGAGCACAACACAAGCTTCCCCTCACCTGTCCATTAGTGTGACCTGTGGAAGTATTGGTTGCAGTAGAAGAATTCCCATTTCCTCCTTTCTGACCCTCATTATCAACCAGGGGGGCGGGGCTGCCGCTGCGAGGAGGTGTAGGGCAAGATGACAAAGAAGAGGACGACAGGTTACGATGAAGGCAGAGGGAAGAGGAGATGCGTTGCAAGCGGACCAGCCGTGCAGCCTCATTCCCAGTCAGCTCCATGTGCATCTGATCTAGGTCAGCTCCCAGGCTCAGGCACATCCTGTTCCTCAGCGTGCTGTCCACGCGCTTGACCTCCGCAGGACGTTGCCGGAGCTTCGGAGAGCTGGAGGAGCCCTTGCTGGAATAAGCCTCCTCAGGGTTATCACAAAGGTCACCTGCGGGGGGAGGAGTTTCTTTTAGACAAGACTCCACCTCTGACTAATCATACAATCAAGAGAGAGCCATGCATTAAGACTATCACTAAAAAAGTTAAAGGCCCCTGACACAACCTTTACATCTGAAGTGTGCCTTTTTGGGGTGTTACCATGGCAACATTGTCAGTGCAATCCAAGCCTGTCACGACTCTTACGCTCCAAAGTGTGAAGATCAGACCAGAGTCTGTGAATTTGGTCTCACATGTGAAGCTTGAAGGCATTTTTTGTTTTGATACAAGATTTGAAAATGCAGATTTGGTGAACTCATTCATGTTTGGGGTCAAATATAGTTTTTGGAGGCCGTTTTAACCATTACATCAGAGCACACCTGGTTCAGGTAATCAGGCGTACTTAGTGATAAAATCACAGCAAAATAGGGAATCTCAGAGTAGTCCTGCAGGAGAAGGTTCAGTTCTGTAGGGACCCATCCCCTGATAACCTCTGGTGAAAGAGTCAACCTGAGGAAAAGTAAGTTCTGACCTGTGGAGAAAAACCACGGCGTGTGCTGGTTAGGAAAGCGGTCATCTTTATGGAGGTCGTCAGTGGAACGATGATGAACTGACAGGTTATCCATAGACTTATGATCATCACAAAGATTTCCTGCAGAGCAGTGCCAGGCCGGGGCACCTTTACTCCTTGAAGTGTAGCTCTCAGGTTTCAAAGATGATCTCTGGGAATTCTGGAATGTATCCTGGAGTTCAGTAGCCGTTCCAGGTGCATCTGTTGACAGAGACACAACAAGTGTAGGTGTAAGTATAATTTCTGCATTAGTTTCTCATCAGTATTTCAAGCTGATGATGTACCTGCTCTGGTCTGCAGATCTTCAGAGCTACTGCTACAATGAGACCTTCTTGAACTGTGAGGGCTATGGTCGCTGCTGGATATCTGAGCATCAGAGGAAATGCTGGCGCTGCTGCTGTGGCTGGGGGACAGCGTGAGGCGATTATCCGGTCCCAGCTGCGGCGATGGTCCTGCAGGCCCAGAGTGCAGCTTGATCATGTCGCAAGGTTGGGCAAGCGCACTGTGACACTCTGCTCCTAAAGGCAGGCTGCGTCTTGTGGAGGTGGACTCACATGAGACCGTCCTGACTTGTCCTGCTGGCCACACCCCCGGAGGCTCCCAAGATGTGGGCGTCTGTCCTGTGGAGTGGATGTAAACCTGTGGGGGCTCTTTTCCTGAAGAAGTGACAGAGGAGGGTGCCACTGTGTCAACAGTGCATTTGGGGGGTTTAAAGGCTGCCTTCTCCACACCACTTAAGGGCCACACTCCTCTTTTTGACACTGATCTCGTCTGAATTTCTTCTTCATATTCATCATCATCATCATCTTGAGAAACAGCTGATTTGTAGCTTTTCCTGTGTTTAATATTTCGACGGACACCCTGCTCAGGGACGAGGGTTTGGGGAGGAGGGGAGCACTCCTGTTGGGCCCCCTTCTGCTGCTGCAGGTGTCCCCTGGTCCCCTTGATGGGTTCTTGTACAGGGGTCTGTAAGCTAGGTTCTTTGTGGTGCCCACCTGATGGTGATCCTGCAGGGACACCAGAAGGTGGCCTTGCAGGAGATAGGCTGCTGTTCGGTGAGAGGCTAGGGCCCCTAGGGGTCCCTTTTTCTGGGCTTGCTGGGGTCACTCTCTCTGGTCCCTGGGCCCCTCTCCCCCTCCCTGAGCCTGCCAGGGCTTCTCTCTCTGGTCCAGCTGGGGGCCCTCTCTCTGGTACTACAAGGGGCCCTCTCTCTGGTCCTGCAGGGGGCCCTCTCTCTGGTCCCGCAGGGGGCCCTCTCCCCCTCCCTGCCAATGCTCCTATCTCTGGGCCCGGGACCCTTCTTTCTGGGTCCGTAGGGATCTCTCTCCCTGCTAGGGTCCCTCTTCCCCTTCCTGGACCTTCCGGGGCCTGTCTCTCTAAACCTCCTGGAGACCCTCTCGCTGGGCCCTCCTTGATCCCTCGCTCTGTGCTCGCAGGGGTCCCTTTCTCTGGACCCACCAGAGCCCCTCTATTTGGGCCCGCCGGTGTTCCCTTCCCTGGACCCGCCAGAGCCTCTCTTTCTGGGCCTGTGACACTTCTTTTTGGTCCTGGAGAGGGCTGTCTCTCTGGACCCGCTGGGGCCCCTATCCCCCTTGCTGGACCTGCCGGGGCCCTTCTATCTGGAACCGCTGAAATCCCTCTCCCCCTCCCTGGGCCCACCAGAGCCTCTCTTTCTGGGCTTGGGACACTCCTCTCTGTGCCCGCCAGGATCCCTCTCTCTGGACCTGGAGGGGGCCCTCTCTCCGGGCCCGCCTCTGCAGGTCTTGTTCCTCCTGGCTGTCGGTGGCCGATTCTGACCTGCGGTCTGCTGTTTGGCGGCAGGAACCCGGCTGCAGGTAGGGCCTCCCTGCCTGGTCCCCTCAGTGTAGCGGGCGCCGCCTTCTGCTCCTCCTGTCCAGCTGTCTGCCTGGGTCCGCCTGAAGTAGAGGCCGGGCTTAAGCCCGGGATCTCCGCGGTGTTCCCGGGCTTGCTCCCTTCGGAGCGCCGCGGAGGTGCGGGGGGGAATGCTGGACCTCCTTTGAACCTGTTCCGTAGAATGATATAGGTCACGCCGTCGATCTGACTCACTATAGCCACGGAGTTGACAAACTTTTTAAAGAGCTCCCGGTTCCGATCCCGGTCCGGGTGCTCACGGATGTAGTCCCTGAAGTGCAGAAGCAGATCGGCGTTCTTCACCGAGCCCCCGTGGCTCTGCAGGAACCGTAAAACCGCGTCCTGCGTGAAGTGCGTGGCCATGTTCGCGGTTGCGCGCGGCTCTCCCGCTCCGGCTTCAACAGTCTCAAAGGTCGGGGAGCAGTTTTTGTCAGACCAGAACAGGCCCCGCCCACTCCAGGTATTTAAATCCAGATTTTCACCTGCCGCATTCTCGCACGGTACCCGGATGTTTGCGAGAGCGCTGGATGCAAGTTTGATGAGGAATCCGGTGGCCACGTGACAGACGCCAGATGAAGATGTGGAAGTAGAAAATACAGAAGTGATGAAAACGTCCAATAATGAGGGAAAAAAAGGAGGACAATAAAGCCTCATAAAAAGTGTTGGGTCTTCTCAGGTGAAGGTGGGCGGGGCTATTTTCCCTAAAATATTTAGTTTGGAACCGGAGTTTTCAGGTGTGGGGATGCTGCCCTGTCCATCTCAGAGCCAAAGCTTTCAGTACAACTGAATTTTTATGACTCCTTTAGACTTCAACCTCTGAAATAAATTATTTGAAGCCGAACTTTCACAAAGGCTTTTCCTCCAAACACCTGTGATCTCGTACAGGTGAACAACAGCAAGCAGGTCCTCTGTGTTATGAATAAAGGACACATCCACATACAGACAGCTGACAAAGTGCTTTTATTGAACAAAACCTTTGAATGGGATTTAATAAGGCACTGTATTTCTCTAACTTTTCAACCAGCTGGTGGTCAGAGGGGTGTTTGAGTTAAATCTTTACTATCTGGTCACTTTATTTGTCAAATAGAACAATTGCATTTTACTTAAAACGTTTTCAGTCTCTGAAGCGCTTTCCAGGAGGCTGCATGTTTTTCAGGAACTCAGGGAAAAAGCATCAGCACACACAGCTGCTTTTTGTTTTGTCTTTGGGGTTTTCTCCCTATAAAGTTCATTACAGTTTAATCAGATGTGATTGAATAATTCACAAGAGACCAAAGAAAAAGCAGAATAAGTGTAATAACTGTGATAATTGTTGCAATTGTGGGATTTGTAATATGTAAAAATAAAACAACAAAAAAACTAGACAAATAAGGTGAACCTTTACAAGATAAAAAAAACACTTTTAAACCAATCATCTGCAAAAATGTCATTGTCATCCACTGAACATGTATGGGATCTGACAAGTTATCATACAAAGTTGAAGCTTTAGAAACAATTGCATGTCCTGGTTTGAGATTCACTACAAACAGTAGTCAGTCTACTACAAAGTGCTGGAAGCTGCAAGGATGCAGGCAGAGTGGATGTGGTGGTACGGATGTGGTGGTACCAGATCTTCTTCATGATTCTCTGCTTTTATGTCTGCTGTTGTTCCGTCTCATTTTGGTGTGAATTTAATCCTGTAGGTTCTGTCTGGAGTGACAGCAAAGCAGATGACCCCCCCCGATGCACTTAGAAAAAACGGAAGACTAGCTGAAGGTCATTGAAAGCACCACCAGCATCACTAAAGGACAAATGCGTGTGACTTTTTCAAATAAATCTGAAAGAAAATTCAGTTTCAAATATTCTTGATTTTGACCATAGGATTGAAGTGAGGCTTTAAAGCTTCTTGAACTCTACTGAGAGAACCTGGTGCAGAGTAGTGAGTTGGGAGCAGATGGTTTAGTCCACAGAGGGCTGGGTTCTGGAGCTGAGGTAAACATGGGTCTAACATACAGTCAGGTGTGAACAGAAGGAGGCACATTTAGGTCTTCAAATGTAAAGTCTGCATAGTCATTTCAGTGAGAGCAGAGGCTCTACAGCGACGTCACAGCGGTGGACCTGAGGGAATGGGCCGGGCCTGCGAAGGTCGAGGGTGGGGCCAGAGGAGAGCCTGATGCAGGACTTGGGAGAAGGCGGTCCGTGGACCACGCGTGAACCTGTGGCATTTCTGCGGGCACGCTCACATTCAGATGCGCCAGCTGCTGCTCCCTGAGGCGTATGAGTTCATCCAGGTGCCGTAGGCGGATCAAGAGAGAAGGTTTGGTGCTGACAAAGCGGCGGTAGTCCTGCAATTGAGCTTCGGTGAGGTAGCCAGAAAGAATGGCGTGGACCACTCGCTGCCGCCGGTCCAGGTTCTCCTTCAGTTCCCGGGCATCTTCAGTTTGATGAAGGAGCAGAGAGCGCTTGTGATGAAGAGAGTCCTGAAAAAGACACACTGTTACAGAACAATAAAAAACAGGAGAGGATTTTTTTTTGTAAATGTCTAATAGTTTTTGTGACACAAAAACAATAAAATATTTAATATTTCTATTCCGCAGCAGCAGTCCTGGACTACAAGGACCAGATTGTTTCACAATTCTTCATTCTTCCTGCAGGTTTCAGCAAAAATGCGATGACCTTTTTGTCAGATGACTTTTGGAAAGGGATTTTTTTGCAGGTGATCACAATTGATGTGGTTTAGCTAAACTTTTTTCACAAAGGGCGAGTCAACCACTTGATCATTAAAGACAATAAATAATCATTTCACTCTTACTTTGTACTCAGGCTATCTAGAACAATATTAGATTTTGTTTGATTGGCTCGTTTAGATGTGATGAGAATATTTGAAGAGCCCCTGCAGTTCTGATCTGAGACAAGACCTGACTCCTTAGAGGGAGCACAGCAGGAGCTGTCTGTCTGCTGGGAGACATGTAGAACTGCGTGCAGATATGTTTCAGTTGTGTGTGGGGGGTCATGGCTCACCCTCTCCTGTGCTACGTCCTCTATCATCAGATCGTCCCTCTCAAGTGCCAGCAGAGATCTGTCGATCCTGGACAGCCGGCTGCACAGGGACAGCAGCAGGTTCACGATCCTCTCCAGATCACCTGGAAGCGCCAACAACATCACCTGAATGCCTTAGGTTCTGCACGGCAGGGGGGCTGCAGCCCCACAATTCCATTGTTACTCAACAGTGCAGTCATACCAATGAACATGCTGTACTTGTCCTTCTCATTGGTTTTGAGGCGTTCCTGCACCAACTCTTCAATGCTGGCCCCCAGGGCCTTGTGGCCCCTCTGTTGCTCACACAGGGCCTCCTTCTCCTGCTGCAGAGCCACAATACTGCTCCTAAGAACCTCACAGAGCTCCACCTGGTGGACAGAAGAAAAAAAGACAGAAGAGTTTCAGCTGCTGTTGCAGAGGCACATCAGTCCTGTCACACAGGTCTATAACAGAGTTGACACTTTCAGATGCTTTTCATTATTCCTGTCTTTGTGTGAGCTGACACGCATGGTTTCTACTCTATTCTGTCCCATCAAATTATTTGTTTGCAATTTTTTCTACCGCTAGAATAAATAACAACTGTGCTATTATTATCATTGCTTTAAAGAAGTGTTTACCTTTAGAGTGTTGGGGTCTCGCTCCTCCTCATCCAGATCGGTCTCCCTGTCTTGATTTTTCTCAGTAATCTGACTGCAGAGCCGCTCACAAGTCCTGGAAGGAGAACAACTATTTCATTTGAAATGTTCTTTCAATTTAAAGATTTTATTTAGAGTTTATCAGTATATGACACCATTAACGCAACATGGAAACAACAGTAAAAATACATGAAAGATAACACCATAACTGTAAAAGATATATTTCTGTACAAAGGGCTCTTGTATTTTGGTCAAAAGACTTTCTTGTGTGGGGCTGCACGGTGGCGCAGTGGTTAGCGCTCCTGCCTCACAGCAAGAAGGTTCCCGGTTCAAGTCCTGGCTGGGGGACCTTTCTGTGTGGAGTTTGCATTTTCTCCCCGTGCATGCGTGGGTTTTCTCCGGGTACTCCGGCTTCCTCCCACCGTCCAAAAACATGCTTCATAGGTTAATTGGTCACTCTAAATTGTCCGTAGGTGTGAATGTGAGTGTGTATGGGTGTGTGATTGTGGCCCCTGCGACAGACTGGCGACCAGTCCAGGGGTGTACCCTGCCTTCGCCCATGAGTAGCCGGGTTAGGCTCCGGCAATCCCGTGACCCCGAAAGGGATAAAGCGGATTGGAAAATGAATGAATGAATGACTTTCTTATGATTTTCTAAGTCCAATGATCAGTGATTTAATAACCAACAGATTTTCAAAGGTTTTCTTTGATCATGAACAGATTTTTTTCCCACTCAACCATCATTCATTTTAGGAGGTTTTAAAGTGATTCTTTACGCTTGTTCAAGAAGAACCAGTCTGAGTTCAGTGGTCGAAGAGACAAAAAGCAGAAAATAAAAATGTGGGTAATAATGTTGTTTTATAACACCCCCCCCCCCCCCAAAAAAAAAAACAACAACAACAACAACAACAACAACAACTAAGCATAAGGTATAATGAAGCTCCAAACACTCGTCTCCTAAATCCAGTTCTTCTTCTCTAGATAGCCTCTAGGTGGCAGTGTTGTCAAACATTCAGGTGACATTCACAGAATGACAGCCTCGAATCAAGCTGCGTGATGTCGTCAGATCCAACCGTTCCACCCTCTTTTGGTAAGAAACACCGGTTGGGTTGATCTAGTTTTTCACGTCCCGCATGATGATGTCACCCCCACCTAACTTTGATAAAATCTCAGCTTTTCACCTCCCTGTTACTTCATCGCTCTAACAGCCTGGAACTGAATAAACACTGTGCAACAGCGTGTGGCTCCCTTCACCTTCTTCCCATAGTTGATCAAAAAGAATCTTAACATTCATTTGAAGTAGAGTGGCGTTTTGCAGCACAGCAACCCCTGACGGGACGAGCCAAAAGGTGAACGGCAGCCAGCAGAGCAGACTTCACTGACAAAAACAATTTAAATGTGCAGAAGTAAAATGAAACGACATTTCTACACCATACAGGTGTTACAAAGCTAGAGGCTACAGCAGATGGACGGAAGCTATGGTGACTTTGCCACGTTGCCGTTCCCTGCCTGACTAACTGAAAAAGGAAAACATTTCAAGCCCTCTCAGCACGAGTCTTTTGGTGCAAAAGCTTGGAGTCTCAATGAGAAGCATCAGAGCTGCAGGGGAGACGGTTCAGCATCCCAGGCACATAAAACATCACCAAACTAAAACTTCCGAAAGCTTCACGGAGAACATTCAGGGTGGTGTCTTCCTCCTGAATTATCTTTGCCACAAGTTCTTCCAGAAGAACCAGAAACACCAATGAAGCTTCTGACCAGGAGGTCGTTGGTTTAAGCTGGAATGTGATGTAAGGTGACATTGTGATGAAGCGAGAAGATTTCCTACAGAAATCTGCTTGACATAAGATTCTGGCACATGACAGCTCTGCATGTAGAGACCAGAAAAGAGAATTAAGTTCTTTAAGGAACCTAAACATTTTAAACAAACTTAACCAACATTTGCAATGTTTTATATCTTATGTTGTTAATAATTAAAGTAAAAGTCAAACTGACTTTAGAGTATTCACTTTTCTTCCTTGTCCAGCGTTTTCTGCTTTGGAGATGCATTTTACTGGTTCTCTGAGAGTGTTCTGAAAAAAGCTGAGTCCCTCAGTACATTTGCTGAATGTGCTCTCCTGTCTCCATGGGAGAACTTGATTGTTTAGATTCTTTAGCTGGAAAAATAAATGAGAAAATCCCCCTCATTCTGCAAACTACTTCATCAGCATTTTCCTTTTCCGGTTCTCAGGATTCTCGTCTTTGACATTTTTCCTGGTTCCAATGATTGTGCCGACACCAGAAGCTGATTAGCTGAATCAGGTGTGTTGACACAAGAAAACAAGCGCAACAACATTCAAATAGCACAAAATCCACTTTGCTCCTCCCACTTTCAGGAAATCTTTACTCAAAGACGTTCATTGTTTTTACCAGCTAGATGTTTGGTTGCAAATTCACCTCAAAGCTAGTTAAAACGGGCTGACAGAACATCAGCAGACATCACTACAGGCTTTACTGTTTGTTTAACACCAGAAAAATGTAAATGAACTGCTGCTGAAAGCTTTTGCAAAAGGTCAGCATGTTTTTAAACACGACTTTAGTAAAACCACCTTCAAAACATCACTGACTTCACAGAGCTTCTGAGATGGCAGAGGTTCCTCCTCTGCTGATAACACCACTGGCAAACAGACGTCCGATGACAAATGATATTGACGACATTTGACTCACAGCTCGGCTATTTTGTACTTAAGGTTACACAAGCACTCAACTTGAGCCCTTCTCCTTCCAAACAGCTCTATAAAAGGAGACTCATCTTAAGCCCTCATTACTCCTCACGTTCACTTAACACTGCAAAAACAAGCAACACAAACAAATCAAATAAGCAAAGTAATCTGCCAATGGGGTGGGAAAAAATGGTTCCACCAAGAATTCTTATTTCAAGAAAAAATCTAGTCGCTAAGACATGTTTTCTCAAGCTAAGATTTTTTTGCTGTTTAAAAAAAAACTTGTTAAGATGATTTTTCTTGCAAGACAAAAAATCAGACATTTTTTTTTCTTGAAACGAGTCTTTTTCGTTTTTGCAGTGTCCATCATGGTGAAATTTTTGATCAGAACAATTAGTCAAAGGCAAACTTCTACACGGGCAGTCTGATCTGTCCTCTGTGAAAATGCTTTCTTTGCTTTCCTTATTCAACACTTTGATGGAGCAGAGATGAAAACAGTCAAGTAGGAAAGATGCTCCATGTTTATTTCACAGATCTGATTTCACTCTGAGGCTGTTAGAGCAGTCAGATGGTGGAAGCGTAAAGGTTTATTACCCGTCATCCACACAGGAACCGCGCCTGCTCTGCTGCTGTGATTCATCAGACAGTGGGCTGTTTGGAAAGATCTCCTCCATCAGCTCCACAGTGGATTTACCCCTCCAAGGGTCCAGGAGCGGGGCCAGAGAGGGCTCCTGCAGGACCTAGATCCCATGAGAATGAAAACTGCATCAATAGATAAAATCAATGAACACCGCTTTATTAAAGGGACGCATGGGCTGTACACTTTGTGAATGGCAGCTTCGCCATCTCTTCATACACACCAGCTGGCGGGCCAGAGCCTGAGCTCGCAGCTCCTCACGCGTCTGCTCCCTCCTGGGCACTGGCTCATAGTGGAAACTGAGTTCCTCTTCAGCCGGGATGAAGGATGGAGGTGGCTTTGATGACAGGAGCAGGCTGACTGCAGAGGACTGAGGTGAGGAAGTCATGCTGAGAACAAAGAGATGGAGAAACATCAAGACTAAAAGCAAATGATCATCACGTTTTGATTCAAAAGGAAAAGTCCAGATTCCCAACCTTTCCTCTGAATGTGGCTCCACTTCCTGCGTGAACTCAAGAAGTGGTGGAGGTGGAGGGAAGTCATCTGAGATACTAATCTCATGAAAGGGAGGTGGTGATGGAGGAGGAGGAGGAGGAGGGTTCTGGAGGAAGACCTCATCGAGGTCTGCTTTCAAAGAGCCTGAAGAGGTTTCCAGCGGCTGCTGGTTGACGGGGCTGCAGAGGCTGGACTCAGAAATCCTCAGAGAGGACAGGTGAAGATGATGAGAGGAGGGAGGAGGAGATGCTGAGCTCCTGCTGGTATTCATGTTTGTGGAAATCTGGGAATGTGGCAAAGCTGAGGATGAACCAGCTGGGATGAGTTTTGGGTCTTGGGCAGAGTGTATTCCCCTCGTGTCCAGACTAAAGGCTCTGCTTCTGTAGACGTCCTTTGTGGGTTCTTCTAAAACAATAGCGTCACTCAAACTGTGTCGGGTCTGCAGAGTTTCACTGCTGGAACCAACACTTCTGCTGCTTTGTGGGATATCTGGGAAAGAGATGGCTTCCAAATTAGCCTGGCTCAGCCTCTCACTGGCTTTCCACTCAGGACTGCCTGTGTCCTGCATCCCAGGTGGAGAGAAGGGGCAGGGCAGGCCAACGGAGGCCGCCAACGTGGAGGTGCTTTGAACTCGCGGGCGCTCCATGTTCCTCGGTCGTTCCCTGCGGGTGACCGGGGGTTGCGAGGGGCCTGACATCAGAGCACAACAGGAATTGAACAAAGGTTCTAAAGAAATATAACGGAACTCTATGATGCACAACACTTCTCTCACCTTGAGAAGGTCCAACAGGCTGGACTGGGTTCTCAGAGGGAAGCTGTACTGCTGGAAAGATGTCAGCAGGTCTGAAGGGCAGACAAAATCAGAGAAAGGAAGATTTTTGATTAACTAGATTGACTAGTAGATTAAGTGTCTGTGTGAAGGAAGACGAAGCACGAGGAGCCTCTGGAACAGGCTGAGCAGGTAGACCAACCGTAACATAACTTAAGGTGCACTGTGGTGAAAAGGGGCCTCATCTCAGCTACACTTCACAGAAAATACCACCCTAATCACTTAACAGGGTCAATACATCTGTAACATGACACTTTGAGTTCAGCAAACACTGATGCAGAGTTTAAATGGCACGTCTCAGCAAATGAATGCTTGATAAAGCAATGCAGTGTAATAATGCACCCAGTAAACTTCCCTGGAAAAAACAACACATTTTTAGCTTTCAAATGTTCTAAAAAGCAGAAAAGTCTGTTTATTTGTTAGTTGACGAAAGGTTCTATTCTTCACACCACACAGCCATGAAAGAATCCTCAAAAGGAGACAAGCACACCAATAAGTTGGTTTCAGTTTACACAATTTAAACTTGTATATTGATAAATGTACACAAATCCAGCAGATTTTGACACAGAGAAAGGGGCTCAGAAGTGAACTCAGAGTGAAATTACTTCAATCTTAACAACACTAAGCCTGCACAGTAAAGATTGCGCAAACTGAAGTTTGAAGTTTAAAAGTCCTTCTTGTTCCATTCCTCTGTAAAGTGTTTTTTTCTGCTGCCCAGTGTCCGCTAGGTCATCTCAGGCCTTCACCATCAGATCACTTTGTCCTCAGTGAGCGGAATTTACGTGTCCATGTTCTTGTTTATATTCAGATACCGTAAAGATTTGAGTAAACACACACAGAATTCCTCTTGTGACCTTTGACCCTTGCTTTCTGGGCGCAAACGCACTGAAGGGTTCAGGTCTAATAAGGAGCTAAAGTTGGTGTTCTGTTTTGGTTGCTGTTCTGGTGCCAGGAAAAGTTTCTCTGCCTTCAACATTCCTACATTTATTTTCTTCTTTCGCCTTTCTTCTCTTCTCATTCTGCTCCAACTCCTCTGGCCCCCATTTTTCCCCTTTATTAATCTTTTTGAGATCATCATTTACTCATTCCACAGGAGCTCATTCTTAACCTCCAGCTTTACTTTGAGCCAGCAGACACCCCATTATCCTGAGCATCATACAGGACATGTGAGCTTCTTTAATATTTAAAGTTCCAGTACATTAAAAAACAAACATTATATTCCTACCTCCCCTCCTCTATTATCATCAGTGTTTTTGCTTTCCCTCAATCTTTTCTATGCTTTTCCATCATTAGCGAACCCCTAATCTTTCCATCCTCATCTGCCTTTCATGTTTATGTTCTTCATTGCTGCTTTGTTTTCTCCATCGCTCTTGTTTGACCTCTTTGGTTTATCCATCTGTCAAACATGGCAGAGGAAGCATGATGATTTACAAATGTTTTGCCATGGTGAATTGAAGCTATTCATGATTTCTGACACATTCACTTATGACCAGTTCTCTTAAAGAGCCATTTCAATGAAAACAGTGTTTTTGATGTTTGTTTACATGTTCTTGTGGCAGTTCTCTGTTCACCAGATCATTCCAGAGGTGAATATGATGCCACATGTACTGTCAGGTGAATCCAGGCTGAAATGAGGTCATGTGACTCCAAATATACATATATATATATATATACATATATATATATATATATATGTATA
>BSAI01000108.1:24661241-24991990 GCA_036245035.1 Adrianichthys oophorus
ATATATATATATATATATATATATATATATATATATATATACATCACACTGGAATGACAGACTACAGATAATTAGTGAATCCAAACGACCACGAGTTTGAGATTCCATAAAAGAAAAGGCTGTTCTGACAGGTGAGAAGAACAGGCTTAAAGCCGAAGGACTGAAGTTTGTTGTGTGAAGGTAAAGCTGTGAAGGAAAAAAAAACATCTCATCACAGGTCACAGAATTGGGAAAGTCACGCACCTGTCTGCTGCCATGGGGCAGCGCCCAGACTCAGAGAAGGACACCCCAAACATCCTGACCCCATCCTGAGGGAAACTCTGAAACACAGATGATGTTAGCTCATCTCTGCTCCTGGAACACTTCAGTTTGATCACATTTATGATTAAAAGGCACCGAGGTTTTAGGCTGATCCTTTTAGTTAATTAGCTTTGGAATAAATGAATCTCTTTTTCATCCTTGATTCACTGAGCAGTTCAGAAGTTTGTTGTAATCCAAAACATCTGCCTTTTGACCTGAAAGAAAACCTTACTGTGTCTTGGGGTTCTGATCGTGGGCTTTTTCAATCCCTGACAGTGAAGTCCATGACATGATGCCAAGCTGACTAAACACTTTTCATGCACTGAGAAAAAAAATCAAAATCAGGAGATTTCTCCAAAACAATAAAAGTAACGTTATTCTGTTATTGGAGGACCAGAAGGTCTGGAAACTATCATGAATGAAAAGAATATTTCTTCAGAGACATCCTTTTGACTCATGCTGTGAACAAACAGCAAATGTGTGCCAAAAACTGCAGAGAGGGCCATGTTTGGGATAAACGCAGTTGGTGTGTGGGGAGCTCATTCCCACAAAGGCAGAACAACACTCCTGGGGTTCATTTAAGGTCAGGGCACAGATGTAAATTAAGGTTTGAGTTGTGTTTCTGCGTATGTGATCTTTGCTGTTTTCCATACCAGACAGCACCTTCTTGACAAGCCCAGCTTTCTGGAGTCAGACAGGAAGCTGACTCAGAGCTAATTGTCACTTTTCGATGGGCATTAAAATAGTTTAACTTGGTTTAGAACTTCTTTACGTGCTAAAGTTGATGTTGGGAAGAAGTAAAGTGTTTTTGAGTCCATTTTCCAGTCCTGTAAGAGCATTGTGGACAGATTGAAGTAAAGACAGGAGCTTGTTAGATTATGTAGATCAAATGATCTACTTATGTTTTGAAAAAATGCTAATAGTTGTTAACATTATAAGGTGTCACTGCAAGAACGAAAAATGCTTATAAAAGCAAATATAAAAAGAAAAACTTTTGGGGATAGCTTATTTTTGTTAACTCCAAAGGATTGAAATTTACTAGACAAAGAGGTACAGAGCACCAACCTTTGACAAATTCCTGCCAGTATTATTCTGAACTGAAGTAAAACTCCTTTTTTATACTTTCCCCTGCCCTAAAAATCATGAAACCAATGTGGGCCGTCTTAGCTGGGCTAGTCTTTTATTGAGTACAGAGTCCCATGATGCACTGAATTTGTGCTTCCATGAGCAGGGGCCATCTCACACCTCAAATGTTGAGGCATTTTATAAGTTTTGGCTTGAGTGAAGTAAACTGGGTCTTAAATATTTATAAAAGTCTATTCGTGCAAACATTCACAGGTTTGAATGGAAGCTCTTTTAATTCATGCCAAATGCAAATATGAGTTTATTTTTTTTGATAGATCTGTAAGCGCTTTATCTGGAAGGACGATGGACGGTGCTCAGTGTCCTCGCCTCAGCCTCAGGATCTTCTCTCTTGTGTTTAGCAAATCAGTGTAAAAACGTTTTTGGTGTTAGTCCTGTCAGGGACTGATTGAGTTACTAGAAATGAACAAGCTCAAGAAAAGTGAGACAAAACTGTGAAGATGTAAATGTTATCTGAAGTGTGCTGATTTGTGTGACATGTCTGTGACCTCCAGGGTCAGCCCCAGTTCCTTTTACTGTTTGTGGAACGTTCACTGAATACAGATTAGGTGTTGTTTCAAAGGGAACTTGCTCATGTTTCACATGCCATCCTGTTGTTACCTGGGTCAGTGTTTCACTGGTCGGAGAGGATCGGGAGCGATGGTGCTGAGGAGTGCTCGGCTTGTTCTCCCAGCGCTCCAGCAGATCCTCAGCAGAGGCCGACTTCCCGGGTCTGCGAGATGGCCCTGCTCGCTCCAAAGCTCTATTAAGCTGCCGGGAATATTCCAGGGCGGATTGGGGCTCAGCAGTCTGCCTTTGCCGGCCATGGTTTGGGTCTCTGCTTTGAACGTTACTCTGTGCAGTGATATCTCCTTCAGAACTCAGATCCAGAGTTGAGTCTGTTGAAGCACTGAGAGAAGAAGCAAAGAAAATCCTTTAAGATGTAAAAAAAAAAATCCATCTACATATGATACTTTTCACCATATAGATGCTTAGAAGCATCCAGAAATTGCGGTTCAGAACAGGGTTAAGATACCTAGTGGGTGGTTGTGCTGGAGGCCTTGGTGAGGTTACTGTGCCCGGATAGAAGAAGTTGGACTGGAGGCCACGCAGATCAGCTCCAAGAGGAAGAGAGGAGCAGAAACCCCTTTCACCAGAAGAAAAGTTTGGATCTGGACTAGGATCATGCAAGGAGAGCAAGCTGGAGGTGGAAGAGAGGCTGACAATGTCTGGAGGAACAGAAGATGAGAAGAGAAAAAAAAAGTATAACTGGTATGTCTTTTTTGGATAACATCAATCCTCTCACAGATTCCCTTCTTCCCTCAGGACCTGGACCCACCTGTGTGGCTGCTGTATTCAGGCTGTAAGTAAACACTATGAGGCCTTGGCCCGCTCCGCTGTCCTTCTGTACCTCTCTTTGCTCCTCTTTTTCTCTCCACATACTCTGCCAGAGCATCTTGCTGAACTTGCCGCAGGTCGGACCTGGATGGAGCACTCTGAAAAGTCTTGCTTCCACCATGACGTGCTGCCAGTTCAAACATCTTCCTCCTGTCTGCCACACTGGTCTCTGGCAGCCAAGAGTCTACGCATAAAGTTAGTAGTTAGTGAAGGCCATGAGTTGCTGCTTACCTACACTTGATTGAAGCAGAACTCTTCAAGTATGCCTCCATTAGAAGCATCCAAGCATTCATTAGAATAGAGCACAAAAGAAGAAAGATACTTGGAACACAAGGTGACACTTCACCTCAAACCAGTTGCAGGACCGCTCAACCATACTCACACACACCTAGGAACAATTTAGAATCACCAATTAACCTATGAAGCAAGTTTTTGGACTGTGAGAGGAAGCTGGAGAGCCTGGAGAAAACCCACACATGCATCAGGACAACATGCAAACTCCACACAGAAAGATCCCAGATGGGATTTGAACCAGAACCCTCTCACTGTGAGATGAGAGTGCAAAACACTGCGCCACTATGCAGCCCTGGTTTGGACATTTTACCATCATTTTTGATGCAGCAGACATTCTCTATAAATTGAGATATGGACAATAAAAGGCAATAAAAGTGTCTGTCCTGACACGATGGAGTCATATCAAAGGATTAGCTAGGATAGACAGTTAAAAGCCTTCAGATATGGATGAATTTTGGCATTTCTGGAACCTTGTTTAAACCAAAACTCGTGGAAAAGGAACAGAGAAAAGGCAGAAAGCTGTGAGGGGGATCAATGCCCCTTTAATGAGCAGCTTTTACATTTCATCTGAAACTTTTTTCTTGTAGTTTTGAAGCCTTTAAACTAGCAAACAAGACAATAATAAAGTCTTTAGTCTGAGACTTAGAAAAGCTGTACTTTAATGGTAATATGACTATTTAAAAAAGGCCTGTAGTTCCTAACAAACTTTTAAATAAGGTTGTAGAAGAGTCAGCCTGTCACACTGAAAAGATTTACCTGCTCCACACCTGAAGAGGCCAGCAGTCTCCGAGTCTGAAATTCCAACCTCGTTCATGTTCTCCGGCTCTGAGAAGGAACGTTTCTTCTGGTCCGCTGTCAGGCGCTTGCGGCCACAGATCCTCATTAAAGCAGGAAGCCCGACCGGCGGGACCCTGGGCAGCGCCAGTGGACTCAGGCCTCGGACATCTGGATTGACCATGTGTCTTTCCTTTGGGGTGTGAGGGGAAGTGAGCGGCGGAGGCGAGTGCGGAGTGATGACAATACCCTGAGGTTTGGGCATGGTTTTGGGGCCTTTTTTCTCCAAAGAGTGATACTTGGCAGGGACGGATGAAGGCTGACTGTTGGAAGGAGAGACAGAGGGTGGAGCAGCAGAAGGATGGAGGCTGAAAGTAGAGCTGAGGTTCTTCTGCTTCATGGAAGTGTTCCAAAGGGCAGCAGCATGAGCATCTTTCAAGACATCCCTGGAAGATCTGATCGCATACGTTCCATGTGACAAAATGATGACAACCTAACTTGCTTCAAGTTTCAAGGAGACCTCATACCTGTTAGAAGTTGTGTCCTGCAGAGGGCTCTTTGCCTCTTGGATGTCCTGTCTCCAGGGAAAATCCTTGTTGGTCTCTGTTTCATTGGAACCATCCAGCTGGAAGCTGCTGCGACTTCTCTGCAGGGCTGCCATGGGATCTGCTGGGGTCCTGATGAACGCACAAATGCAACTTTTGTTTGAAAAAATGTTTATGGCTGTAGTTTAAAATCTCATTCTATGGAGAGAAATTAGTATCAGTCCAATTTGTGCGTGCGTAATCCTTGATTTGTGCGAAACTTTAGGTTTGTGCGTGCAAAATTCTTGATTTGTGCCTAGCTTTGGATTTGTGCGTGCGTAATTCTTGATTTGTAACTCATAAAATACATTTTGTGCATGAGTTCAAAAATTACAAAATATTAAAAAATACAAAGTACAATTTACACATGCACAACTTCAAATTACGACAGCTTGAAACTAACTACATGCACAAATCTTTAAAAAATATGCACGAATCACTTGTTACGCACACACAAAACCACATTTACACACGAATTTGATTTGAGATTCTTTTCACGTCTCTGATTCTTGATCAGCCCACCGGCCCGTTCCGATCTGTGACCTTATAGAATGATCCAGCGGGCAGCGGCACCTGCTATCCCCGTGACTGGTGACCAGCGGTCGGGAGAAAGCCCCATGTCTGAGGCGCTGTCGGGGGCAGGGCTGCAGAGATGAACCGTTTAATTCAACCATCAATTCAATTCAACCATCTCCGCTCTGTGGGTTCACGTTTGCCGCGGAGAACCTCTGCTGTGAGACCAGACCCGAGCGGGAGGTCTCCCCGCGGGGAGGGTTACCTGCTCGGGAGAGAGCCCCGTGTCTGAGACGGTGTCGGGGGCGGGGCTGCAGAGATGAACTGTTTAATTCTGGAAAATGTTTTTATTTTTAAAGGACAAGTGTAATAAAAACCCATATTCAGACTTTTTTATATTAATTAGCCGGCACATCTGTTTTAGAAAGCTGGAAAATGTCAAGTTTCACCAGATATTATCCACCGTCTAAGTTCAGAGCGGCTGATCAGAAAACTCTGATGACCCAGCATTCAAGTAGCATTTAAAGCATCACTTACACACGAATCTGGGAGACGTGAAAAGAGTCTCAAATCAAATTCGTGTGTAAATGTGGTTTTGTGTGTGCGTAATAGGTGATTCGTGCATATTTTTTAAAGATTTGTGCGTGTAGTTAGTTTCAAGCTGTCGTAATTTGAAGTTGTGCATGTGTAAATTGTACTTTGTATTTTTTAATATTTTGTAATTTTTGAACTCATGCACAAAATGTTTTTTATGAGTTACAAATCAAGAATTACGCACGCACAAATGCAAAGTTACGCACAAATCAAGAATTATGCATGCACAAACCTAAAGTTACGCACAAATCAAGGATTACGCATGCACAAATCTAAAGTTATGCACGAATCAAAATTACGCACGCACAAATCGGACTGATACTAATTTCTCTCCATATCATTCCGGGTCTCTACCTGGATTTCACATAGTCGCTGCTGCCTCCTCTGTAGCTCATGGTCCGGTGGGCTTTGGTCCCTTTGGTGCTTCTCTCCAGCATACTTCTTAGATCGTCTGCTCCACAGGGGCTGCTGCGGCCTGTCTCTGTGATCTGAGTCAAAATACAAAAAGTCAGGAGGCCATGCAGCTATTATCACACTACACAGGAAAATCAACTATTGACATGCAGCACTAATCACTGAACATTTCTGTGCCAATAATCAAAAAGATGACACTATAATCCTTAAAGCACTACGGTCTCTGCAAAAGACCGGCTAGGTGGGTAGGGTGGTGTAAACTGTGGACTCGGCATTGTTACCCGCAGCTGAGCGGCTCTGTTGAGACAAATGTTGGTGCTGAGACTCCGCTGTCTTCCGCCACATTCCCGCCGCTCAAAACGACTGACTTTTTCCAAAACAGACAGACTGCGTGCCGGTCCTTGAATGTCATCACTAACAACGCTGTTGTCATGGTTACTGCCAGAGAAAGGACCATCAGGGCTGGCACATCTCTGGACCTCAGCGAGGGCGATCTCCAGGCGGGTCAGTGGATGCTCGCTGTCCCTGTCCAGCTCTCTGTGGTCCCAGTGCTGATACTGAGGAGCTGCAGAGTCACTGAAGTGGCGAGAAGAGGGCTTCGAGGAGGAGGAGGGTGGAGCCAAAGACTGTGGCTGCTTAGGCATGTGGGAAGGAGGTACCTGTCCCTGGGCAAGCCTGGGAGATGGGACTGGCTCTGGTTGGGGGCTGCTCTGCTCCACTGGTCTGAAAGTGAACATGCAGGAAAAAAACATGGAAAAACCTTTCCATTAGATACATCCCCTGAAAAAAATATGGACCCACAGCCTATGGATGCCACTACTTTGGTCGTTCAATTAAACATCAAATTATACAACATTTTGCATCTGTAAAAAAATTCTCATTAGTTACAATCATCCAAATTTGGGAGGGAAACATCACCATCCGTCAAAATGACTTCAGTATACCTCCCCTGTCATTTGAGGTTCAGTTTTAAGGATAGTGTTTTAAAGTTGAATAAATATTGACAAGTTCGACTGGCATTTATTGTCATTATAATTTAGATTAATGTTCTAAGAAAAAGTGCTAGTTTTACATTTTATGAGCATTTATTAAGATGGACCAACTTGTACTAATATTCTCATTTTGTTCACATTTAGTTGTAAATGTGACATTTCCACTTATTACACTGTTTTTTGTTACTGTAATCAAAATGAACTACAGTTAGGTTTATAAAAACTCCAAAATCATAAACCATTTGCTTCAAACAAAAAAAAATCCCTATTATTTGGGCTGTATAACATTTAATTTGAAGTAATTCTAGCTAACAGTTAACTTTTTTGGCTTTATTTTTCCTTTTTGAATGAACGTGTGGAAATTTGATTTTGATGTCTAATTAGAAGATTTCTTGTTAAGTAAAAAATCCTTGCTGCATGGACAGATAATTTGACTGGTTTCTAGTCATTTTCATTCAAAGATTTATGTTCTATTTTCAGGCTACCTCTTTCTGCAGTGCAGAATTCTGCTGTGTTCTTCTGTTCTGAGCTAGGATATGTTCTTGATAATCTTGTCCAAACAGAAATCTTGTCTGACATTTCCAACACATCAGCCACAAACATGAGCTCATCTCTCTGCTCTGGTTGTTTATACTTTATCTTCAAATTGAAAGTGTTCCTTCATGGTTTTTGTCTTCAAGTTTCAACATCTTCTTGAAGGAACCCGCAGCTTTTCCTGTCCTTCATACCACAAAATCTTCTCAGTAACTTTCTGTTAGCAGCTTTCCCTAAAATTCCATTGTGCTATCTGTTCTGTTTAAACCGAAGACTTGGCTTTAACCAATCCTTTAATGTTTAGCTTGTCAAATCTATGTACTGTACCTGCTCTGGTCTTCCCACGAATAAGGAACATGGTGGTGGTTCTTTTCCTGTGTGAAGATGCTTTTATGATCAGCACCTGAGTGGACCTGGGTAATACTGACATCCTGGTTTTGTTCTTGCGGAGCTCCTTGACTTGTTTGGGATTGAGACTCTGGAAAGCTCTGATTGTGAGGCCCCCAACTGTCAAGGCCCTGGAGCCCATTCAGGCCTTGAGGTTCTGGTCCAGTGCTGTTTTTGTTTGGTCTACAGGATTCAGAGTTAGAGTCCTGCTGATAGTGCCTAATAAAAGCATAGCAGGTTGTTATGAGGACCAGAGATGGACATCTGCACATGGAGTGATTTGTGGGAAGTACACCTAGTTAAAGAAACGAACAAGCCTCACCGGTTTGCCTCAAGCGGCTCAGTCCTGAGCTGTGCAGAAGCAGATGGAGGGTGAGGAGAGTGGGGGACCGGTAAAGGAGTGTGGCTGTTTTCTGTGGTGGACATCCTTCCATCAGTCCATGTTTCTGTAGGTCCTTCATCTGTGGCACTGGCGGTCTGAAGCCCTGGTAACTGCTGTCGGCTGCTCTGCTTGGTCGAACCAGAATAGACTCCACAGAGACCCTGGCCCGGACCAGAGCTTGGCATCTGAGCATAGTGCGGCTCCGGCAGGACAACTGGGAACGCGCTTGTGGGAAGAGAGGTCCGGGTGGACTGTGGAATGGGACTTGCAGAGGGTCTGGTGGGAGAAGGGGGCTGGAGAAATCCCCCCCCTTGCCGTGGCTTTGTGGTGGGGCTGCTCTCCGGGCTCTTCTCTATGACAGTGTGGAGCTGACCCTCCATCCCATAAGAACCTTTTGCTGGAAACAGTTTGTCTTGTGAGATTTCTTGAAATAACATACTCTGAAAAGTATCAGTAACTTATGCAACTGGATCTTTTTGGTTCTGAACAGGAAATAAAGCGGAGTGTACCTGAGACAGAGGCCACAGGTCCACTAGAGTGATGCCAGGAACCCTTCTGCAGAGACCTGAAGAAAACACAATCCATCAGACGAACAAGGAGTTTGCATTTTACAGACACACACTGAATGAAGACAGTCACATTACCATGAGGTGCATCACATTCTTTTACTAACAGCTGTGAAAATATGATTATCTGGGCTGTACCAGCTCTAAATTCAGGAAAATGCATGCCAATATTAGATTAGATATATTAGATTAATTAGAGAAATTGATGATGTCTTGTTTTCCATTTAAAAAACAAAAGTAGTGAGCATGTGTCCAAATTGCTTTTAAAATCCAGGGCACTAAACAGTTCTGCACTATATGGTTTTAGGGGGGGAATCCGGACAAGCATTTCAAAGATGTTTTTTTTTAAAGGACACGTCAAACCTCACATGGCCAGCAGAACACAAAGGGATTATGGCACTGCTATGGTCCTTTGCCCTTAAATGAGCCCATATCATCATACTTCCACTACACAATGTAAAAGCTATTATGACTGAATGAGTTGACACAGTTTTTTGGCTTTTCTGACTTTGAAATGAACTTTTTACATGTCCTTTTTCTCAGTGTGAGAAGGAAATCATGAATCTGATATTTCAAGTTATTTTGGTTTCAACTATGGGGTCACGTTGGGTCAAGCTTTTGAGTGAAAAACGTCTGATAGGCTCTCCTCACCGCAGTGACCGGGCATTCTCCAAACTGGACCAGGAGTTTGGTCTCTCGTGGTTTCTGGTGGCTGCAAAGCTGTCGCTGCGTCTTGGTGGAGCAGGCGCCCCCTTCAAGCTCTCATATGAACTGTGGCTGATTGTTGGGCCCCATATTGGTCCCACACTGTGTCTGTTCGAAGCAGGGATGCCACCACTGTTGTTACCACTGGTGCTGCTGTTGCCACGGTAACAGACCCCAACTGAACAGGAACATTAGAGACAGACACTGCTTTAGCAACTTCAGCTGTAACGCCAGAGAACCTGTGTGAGACACAAGTGGCGTCATTACCTTCCCGGCTGAGCCCTGATTTAAGCCCAACCCTGGAGTTGCTGCAGCCTAGCATAGTCGCAGAGCCAGAGCTGAGCTCATGCTGGCCGTCATACCCTGACCGGACACAGCGCATGTCAGTCTGCAGCATCTCTGCACTTCCTCCTCCTCTCTGAGGGACGGTTTCTAAAGAATAGCAGCGCTCTGGACTGAAAGAAGGAGTGGAGGCATGATACTCGGGGATGCTGGAGCTGGTGGAGAAGGACGAATACGCAGAGTCTCTCTTGCTGTGCAGATGATCAATGCTGCTCGAGGACCTGGAGAGTGAAAAAGTAGTTTTTTAGGGAGGGAGTTCCAGTATTACTGTTGGTAATAGTCAGATTATATATCATATGAAAAGTTAACTGTTGGCAGTAAAAACATTTTGCTCTATTTAATTGTCTAATTATTTAATTATTTAATTTAATTTAACTGTTTTCAAATAGTTTGTGACCTTTTCCCTCACAAGCCATATAAAAGACTTTATAAAGGGATATTTTTTATTTTCTAGATTTTTCCAGACTCTCTAGTTCATACATGAACAGTGAGAGCCCCTGTGTGTGGCTGTGTTAACCTGGCAGAGGACAGCTGCTGGCAGGAGGAGTACGCTGGATTGGAGGCAGAGTGGCTGTGCAGCTCCAATGGGTGCTGGTGCTGGGCCACAGAGTGAAACTGGGAGGGCTGGGGTGGGTCCAGGCTCTCCATGCTGCCCCTGGAGCTGTACTGATCTGGACTTTTTCTAAGGTATCCTTCACCAGAGTCAAACCCACCAGAAATATCCGTGGTTGAGGCACTGTGAGGCACCAGAGAAAGGGAAAGAAGATTAAGTTTCGCTACTCTGATATTTTACTTTCTGAATCAAACCAAGTTAAAATGCTGCTACAGGACACACTGTTGCTTTTATAAGTTCATTTGGTTTTAAGTAAAGTCTGTTTGCTAATGTTGTAACTTGATACTTGCCACAGAATCAGGAGAGATTTTAATAAAGCTGCCATTTCAATTGAAGCTATTCACAAACCCACCCATCACATGGAGACGGAGGGCATTTTTTTCCCTAGAAAACAAGGCTTGTGTGTAAAAAATGTTAACATATTGTTCATGAGTGCAGCTTCCTGTGGTGTTAGGGTCTACTCAGGAAGCTTTATATGCTGAGTTAATACTTTGTAACCTCACTTTGGAAATGTGTTTATCGTCTTAAAGCCGACAGATGAACATGAAGAAGCATACATGCTTCCTGCGCCTTCATATTGTGGAGCTGGTGTACTGTGACAGAATGCGCCATGTCCTCACACTGATTAACTGACTGGAATGTAAATGTGTGGCCTTGGTTGTCTACGACACAGTTTGACCCAGCAAACCCCTCAGCCGGACACAATGCAATTAGTGCGCTGGAAAAGAGGACAACGAGAAAAAGGAGATAGCTTTCTCTGCATCTCAAATCGATCTCCTCAAAGACAGTGTTGAAAAAAACATTAAAACCTATTTTCTCTTGCTGGAAACAGGAGTCTTTAGAAGAAAAGCTTAGGTCCAGTGCAGCAGGTCAAGATTCCTGAAGCCCTCTTTACAATTTGAGCTTTCAGAGAAAGAGCCTGATGAAAGCTCTGTACAACTGTGTGCAAGCAAAGTTCTGTCCCATTGGGAACTTTGGACCTTATGAAACTATATGGTCGTAAAGACGTTGAATGAAATTCAAGAACAGATGCTAAAAACATGACCAATAAACCCCCTGACTTACACAAAAAAGTTGCATTGGGACATTCTTCAGACTTCAGAGAAGAATGACATTAAATTCAGGTAAAATGAGAACACATGCGTGCTGTGGCCAGTTTCTATCACACAAAAAAACACGTTGCTGACCCTAAAGTACACGAACCATCCAAATGTAGTCAATAATGATTAAATATGTCTTTTTCCAAAGATTATATGAAAACATATCAGCTGTTTTAAAAGGATGTCAAAATGCCAACTTCAAAAAAAGAAACGGTAAAGATGTCATATTTGGTTTTTTTCCCCTTTAATACTAAACCCAAATGTTTTCAAAGTTTTAGAATGTTTCAAATAAGCTAAAGTGTTTGATAATATATATATATATTTATATTCATAGTTTAAAGTGAAAAACTTTAAAGTGAATACAATTCTTTATAAAGTATTTTTTCTCAAAGAAGTTTTTTCATCATTTAAATAGAGGTTTGAATTATTTTCTGAAATAGAAACTTCAGCTCTAATATCAAATCACTGCTTGTTGTATAGTTTTAGCAGCTTGTACTTTCATGTCTTAATGATCAGTTTTTACCTCACAGGGTTTTTAAAAACCGCTGACTGAAAGCATTTTCCCCTTCAAAGGTTCTTCTAAATCCTAAAGCATCTTATGTTCATATTAAATTTACTGTGTATAAAAAAGTGTCAAATGAACAAATCTAACTCAAAAATCTCCTCCAAATAGCTCAAATTCAGTAACAGGATCCTGTTAAATGGAAACTATTTTTCTTTGAACATTTTTGTCTCAGTTAACAATAACAGATACTTCAGTGGTTGAACTATTCTTTTACTAATACTCTTTTATTTCATGAACTTGTGTGCCTTTCACATTTTCTGAGCCTGTTTCTCCTTTAAACAAGTTTTAAAAACCAGTTATTTGCAGAAAACACCAAAAGAGGAAAAAAAAAAAGAGAGATTTGATCTTCTTAAATAAAAACTCATTCGGACTTTGGATCATGTTCACGAGTTACTGTTGAATCTGCTGTCATGTACATTTAATGATTTTTTAATGATTACGTGTATGTTGCCTTTTTTACCCATAGACTTTGTAAGATACTGTTAAAATGGATTTGAAGGAGTTTAATAACAGGCAGGAGGCGATTCTGGCCTGAACTGGGTTATGGAAAAATAAAAGACATTATGTTTTGACTGAACCGCTGCATATGTTTAGTTATGATCTCTGGAAATGATGTCGGTGTGTAACATGAGAAAGACAGAAGTATGAGTGCAGCATGGCTTAAACAACCTGCTTTAGTGTAACGAACATCACCTCACACTGACCTTTCATGGTAGCTATGAGGCCAGGCGCTGCTCATGGTGTCCATGGCTCTGTGCTCCATCTCCTGCTGACATTCGCTGAGCTTTGCTGAGTGCCATGAATGAGGACGGGAAGCTGGCTCACTGCGTCTGTGAGGGAAAACAACTGTCAGTTTCAGCAGGTGCAGGACAGACTAGCTGATAGCTTTGACATCCAGCATCAATTTAAAAACACCAAGTATTTACTTAGTCATTTTCTGACATGCAGTCATTTACATATTGGCAGGAAGGACCTTCTTCAGCGGTCAGTGGTACAGCTGACCTGCAGAAACCTCGGACTGAAGACTCTGTAGATGAATGAAGCTTCCTTTTTTGAACAATCATCTCTAGAGGCTCTAAGCCAGAGCTCCTCATCAGTTTGTTCATCCTCATAGGTCACTTAAAAGGTCAGTCACCATAAACGCCTCACTATCATATTAACAAAAAAAAAAAAGAATAAAGTGTTCGGTAATGTGTTTGGTTGAATGAGTGGAAAACAATCAAAACATAGGAAGAAGAAAGCAAATAAATGTTAAACTTTAGATTCCAGCAAAAGCTGTTTCCAATTTCAATGCTTAGAAAAAGGTCAATTTACTGAATGATAATTATCAACCTTTTAATTATGCTTAAAAGATCAAAAATAAGCTTAATCAAGAAAGGGGGGAAAACAATCATGTAGTTTCTAATAAAACCACATCATGCGCACTAATATAACCCGAGAACTTTTAATGCATTTAAAAGCAATTAAGTTGCTATATGAAAACTGTGTTTTTAAATGAGGAGGGCTAATTTCAGCAGAGTTGTTAGAAGTTTGAAGGGTTTTTTAATTGAAGCTTTTAGCTTTCTTAGAGCACCAAGTGCTTGAAGGATATGAAGTTTTCCTTGTTGCTTTTCAGCACAAGTCCCACTCCGATCATCTTCTGATTTATTCTCAAAGTGATTATGCTGCTTTTAGCCAAAATCAAAAAGCCTGAGTTGTTTGCGGAGCAGCAGAACTTCATTAGAAATTCACCTCTGAGTTATGGCCGGGACTGTTGGCGTGGAGTAAGTCCAGCCCCCCTACCCTTCCTAATGCTGAGAATGCTGTGTTTATACTCCTCTAGCTTACAGCCCCTCACATACCCAAACAAACACTCCCAGCGCAACAAAAATGGCGAGCAATAGTGGAGCTATTCAGCCTTACAGTTTTGAGCCAGATACCAGCTCAGATGAGGACAACAAAGATGTACATGAATCCATTTGTCTGAAAGTGGATGCATCAGAATGGGGCGAGGCAGGGAGATTGTAGCCTGCTCCGCGTATTTTCTACATTACAAATAAGGTTTTTCGAACAATATTTTTCGTCTGTTCCTGATTCACAACAACTTAATTGAAGAAATACTCAGAAAAGCAAGTTTAATCCTGTTTTTTTAAATGTATGTCCTCTATCATCAGAAAAATGCCACAAGAGTATGCTAAAAACACCAAAACCACAATTTTCATTGGAGTGGGTCTTTAAGGACCAGAGAAGTGAGCAAAAGACAAAATACAGGCGTGTCTCTCTTGAAGCAGTTGACCGTTTGAACAACAGGATGCTTCAAAAAAGCTGGAATTATGCTGAAGATTACCGTTAGCATTCCAGCAGCATTTGTTCCCATTTGTTTTCTCTGCTGAAGACATAGACTGAGCTGCTGTGACTCTATGACTTTAAACAAAGTCTTTAAATGTGTTCCTGGTGCTGATGGTTGGACGTACTGTTTCACAGAGAGCTGCACCTTACCGCAGGCTCACACCCCAGGCATGCTTTCCATTTTTCTGTTTGTCTCCTTTCATCAGGAACAGAACCGCCATTCACAGAAGCAGATGGCTGACAAAGCTTCAGGGAATCATCCACTCAACAGACTTTATTTTCAGAACTGGAGCAAGAAAACTGATCTTTTCAACATTAAGTTGTGTCCCACAGTGTCCTCACACACACAACTACACTGATGCAGGGCAAACTACAGAACAGCACGACCTCTCAACTTAACATTCCCTCCATCACTTTCCAAGAAAATGTAGCGGGTATGCAAAACCAGAAGAACAATTCTCTGGTTTCACAGTCAGAAATGTCAAATATAAAGAGAACATTTAAGATTGAGTATGATCAGAAGTTTAAGAAAATCAGCAACTTAAAACTTGTTCAGATGGAGGTTGTTGTCTCCAAGCAAAAGAGGGCTGTCATCTTCAGGAACAGCTTATGTTAAGTTCTTCACAGAAGGCCTCCAGCAGGGTCACATGGACAGTCACATGGACAGTCACATGGACTGTCATGGCTGCAGTGACTGCATGGAGTTCAAATGTTCTCAGGCTGCTAAAACGTGATGTAGAGAGAAGCTTCCACCTGGGCAGCATGGGAAGTACGAGTCATCATTGCATCCTCAAGAATGAGAAGTGTTTTCACGTCTCATTCTTATGCGTAACCTTACATGTAACTCTAGTCCTTAAGTGTAACTGCTCTGTTACACAAAAGGAATGATGGACAGATGGACTGACTTTTTTAGGCTTTTTAAGTTTTAAAGCTCACTAAATTCTCACTTTACAAAAAATAACTTTTACAGACAAAAAAAAGTTGTAAGTCTTTAAAAGATCAATGCTCATTCTGTGTCATTGTTGTTGTTGCATTCTCATTTTGCAGTCTCATTAGTACACATACAGAGCAAATAAAGAATACAATGTGATGAGCAGAGCCATGCTCTTCTCTGTCAGGTGTGACAAAACCAAAGTTTTGAGCTGCAGGAGTCCATGATGTGGAGGAAGCAACAGTGCAAACATCCATCCATCAGAACCGGCATAATCTTTTTTGAGGTCACATGGCTACTGGGGCCTATCCCAGCTACTGGTATGGTGAATGGCGTATACGTATGTAGCGCTTTATTACCTTCTTAGAAGGCCTAAAGCACTTTACATTCACCAAAGCATACACACAGCTCCACTGCCAAACACCGGCGCCAACCTATAATCACCAGGAGCATTGTGGGTTTGAGTGTCTTGCCCAAGGACACTTCAACACATGGGCGCACAGGGTGGGAACTAAACCTGCAATCTTCCAATCAGAGGTCAACCGCTCTACTTCTGCACCATGGCCACCCAGCTGTTGGGTGAAGGTGAGGTACACCCTGGTAAACTCACCACTCAGTCGCAGGGCTGCACAACCACACACACTTACACACCTAGGGAAAAAATGTGAACCTTAAATGAACCTCTGAAGCATGTTTTTGGACTGTGGGAAGAAACTAGCGTTCCCTAATTAGAGGAGAACATGCAAACTCCACACAGAAAGATCCCAGCTGGGATTGGAACCAGCTAACCATTACACCACTGATCCTCACACCGCAAACAACTTTATCTAAAGTTATTGAATTCAGATTGACCACAGACCTAGACCGAGTATCACCTCCTCGCCCTACATGAAAACTAACTTTAAACAGATCCTGTCTTCACGGGTCTTGTCACCACAGTTAAAATCTGACTGTTATCAAACAAAGAACGGAGACTTATATGAGTGTGCTGGTTCCATAAACCTCCCTGGAACCATCTTCATGTGTGCCATCTCCCTTCTCTCTGAATTTATTCTCAGAGGTAAACAGGAAATGATCTTATCTGGCTAAGATGGAGACAGAGGACATAACAGCCAACATGTCTGTTGACCACAGGGAGCTCAGTAATGACAGGATATGACTCGAATGCCTCAACACCGTATCAGGGCTACTGCTCTTGTGTGCATTCGTTCAAGGTACTAAAAACTCAGGAAATATTAGCTTGACTGACATTTAATCTCACTTAGATTAAGAAATTAAGCAAAGCTTTTAGTAGATTTTTCCCATATGTTTAAATCAAGTCAAAATGTCAGAAAATAACTTACTTTACAAAAAATGAGCCAAACATTTACAAACTTTGCGTAGAAATTATTCAAAGGTAAGATCTTTTACTGCCCGAGATCCTGAAGGAGATCCAGAAACATCTCAGATCCTACAGGCTTCAGTCAAAACAACTCACATCTCAAAGAAACTACAAGACTTTCGACTCATTGTTCTTTGGATCAAGGGCACCAAAGTCTGTACGCTAACTATCAAGCACGGAGGTGGGGTGGTGATAATTTAGGCCATGACCTACTTTATATTCAGTTCAGAGTACACATTTAATAGCATTCAAGCTCAAATCTGTGTGTGACAAAATAACCAGAAACAGAATTACTGAATGAGAAAATGAGAAGTCAGCGGGTTTGGATCATTCTCTTAAAGGCCATGCCTCTAATGGGTTACGGTCACTAAATCTCACAAGGCTCAGTAATAAAAAAAAACATTTTACGGTAAACCAAATTGGGTCAAAGTTCCTAAAAAAACATGAGGTGGTGATGCATATATTGTATTCCTACCTGTGATGTCTTACAGGCTGAATCAAAGGTGGGGTTGGAATTTTAGTTCCGTTTTTTTCTTCAGTTCTACTCATCTGTAGTCTTGTTTCCAGAGTGTTTTTTTTTTTTTCGAATTATCAGACCAGCTAATCAAACTTTTTTTTCAGTTCATAAATGTCCTGAGCTTGTCATGAAGAGATAGATTATTGCGTCCAAGTCACTCAATAAATAAACAAATTTTCAAGTTTTCTAAAACAATAAAATAAAATAGCTGCTGATGCAGCATCAACACCTAGTTCAAGTATTAGAAGTGAACTATCTGACACCTCTGACGCAGAGAGAGTGTTGAGGCCAAAAATAGATCTGATAAATATGAATTAAAGTTGATTTGGTGCAAAGATCAAACATGCATTTTTTGTATACATTTGTTTTTTATGTTTGCATTTCCACAATGAAAACCTTTAATAAAGCAGATAAATCTGAAGCCACCCTTTTGAAAGAAACAATGGAGGCTTGCTGTGACCCGCTTTACCTTGAGGTGAACCTGAGGACTTTGGAAATCAGGCCAGTTGCTAAACTGTTGACACTAGCTTCAGATGGAGAACGACAGAGCGCTCCATCCGAGCGGCCCAGCTCCAGCTTCTTCTGCTTCTTCCTGAGCTTCCGGCGGTAAAACACCTCCAACAGTTCCATTACGGCAACTTTCAGTCCTCTTTATCTCAGTTTGGTTCCTGCTGTCTTCCTACGGCGACCTTTTTAATTTCCCCTCACACACCATGCCTCAGACAGGTCCATGTCCACTACCAAAGCTCAAAGGATTCCTGTGCTTTTTTATGTTTTTGTTTAAAAATGAACAAAAAAAAAACTCCTTTCAATCTTTAGATTTCTGTCTGTCCTGCTTGAAATCTTAAACACATCTCTTTTTCACAACATAAGATCCCTGTCAAAGCGTTGGACTTCCAGCAAAAATGTTGGTCCTTTCTTGCTGACAAAAGAAACTTGTAAATGTTCAGCTGCCCTTTGCAGGTTCTCAAAAAGGCTCCTTAGTGAACAGCAAAGCCACAACTCTCTTGAAGTTTCAAAGCTTCCCCACTCCTGTTTGCCAGTGGAACTCCATCCAAAGCGGTGTCTGTCTATCTTGTTTCTTCCACTTCAGATCTGCTCTTCGCCCTTGTTTCAGCTCAGGGCTGGTGGGGGGGTGGACTCATGCTGTCTGTGTCCACAGCTCTCTGTTTGTTAAGCACATGAAGCAATTACACGTCATTAGACCACTGCGATGTAAACGTGAAGTAAACATCCTCCAAATAGCTCGGCTGGACAGTAACTGGAGATGTGGGGTGTGAGCGAGAGACTGAATTTCTGAAGATAAGAGAGTAACTGAGAGGAGAGAGGAAAAAGGGAGGAAGGGCGAGGATTTGCAGAACATAATGAGTGGCAAGATGGGGAGGGAGAAGGGCAGCAGGGAGATAAGTGTGGTTAAATCGTTTGGGTGGAGATAGAAAGGAATGAAGCAATGATTGGACTGATAGAAGAAAGATGGCAGAAAGAGAGGAAGTGGAGAGACAGATAAAGGAGGGGGGGTTATAAGAGGTGAAGTGATGGAGAAGAGAGCATTCCTGTTTCAACTCCACAAAACTGAACTCAAAACTTTAGACAGAAGTAATAAAAAGTGCAAAGGAGAGAGCGAAAGAGATGTGGGGAGGAGGGAGGAGAGGGAGGACAGATAAACAGAAAGACAAGGAGCTGAAAACAGGAAAACAGTGTGTAATTGCTGCAGAGTGGACTTTAAGGCGGTGGGGAGGAAGACGTCTCATGATGCAGTACGTGGTGCTACAGTAAACAATGAGCTCATTATCACAGACTGCTTCTTATCATCACAGGAACACAAATCCAAAAACACAAGCAGGGGTCAGGATCACAAAAAGAGACAGCACTGTTAAGAACCTTAGAGCATTGGCTGTTGATTGTGAAATAGAGTTTCAATGTTAAATATTAAAAAAATAAATACATTAAATAAGACAAAAACTGCTGAATAGATATGCTGTGACAGCCATGGTCTACAAAGGAATCGGCTTCATACCCCTTGAAAAACCCATAGAATGAGAAGAAGAAGTTCCCTTTGCCCGTATACTTAGTGTGTGTAAATTTTGTTGAATTTTTAAGTATACATATATGGGGGCAAATTTTCACCCAAACACACAGTAAGAAAGAAAAATGGCAAGAAACAACATGGTCCAGGACTGCTGCGGAACAGAGTAGGAGATTGTGATGCAGACAAAGAATGATATTCTTTTATGGATATATTTTTCAATAAAGTGTAATGCATTTGATCAAGGTTAGAGTAAAAATAATAATATGTAACTGCTGTATCAATGACTCTCCTTACTAAATTATTAACTGGAGTGGCAGCAAATCTGTGACACAAACTAATAAATAGATTTTGTGATTATAACATGAACAGATGCATTGTAAACAGACAATGAACCAAAGCTTTGTTCCAGTAGCTTCCTTCCCAGAGGTCTGAGTTCACTTCTTAAACTGCCATTTATTTAAAGGATTGCATTTGTTGTTGTTGTTGTGACACAGTCACAATTAAGACACTGACAGGATCCATCTTTTCTGTCAATCTAAACATTTTTAAACGACTTATTGTCTTTCAGTCTTCCAGATAAGTTATGGGCTTATTAAGAACTAACTACGGTATACCCCCTTTTCATTTTTAACTGGAATGTTTAAAGAAGGAAGAGCCCAGTCTGCTCTGGAATCTGCTCTGTTGTGTGCTCTGGTGTCTGCTCTGGCATCTGTTCTGGTGTCTGGTTCAGCATCAGTCCTGTGTCTCTCTATTTTCCTCCATTCAGACCCCTGCAGCCCTCATTGCTGCTGGTGCCCCATCCTCAATGCCCTTCATTGCCCATCCTCAACTTAGAAGCAGACTGATTTTTTCCATAAATACATCAATCTATTCATTTGTGAATTGCTTGTTCCTGTTCAGGATCACAGGGATGCTGGAGCCTATCAATTTACTAAAGGGCAAAAGCAGCGTTCAACCCAGACAGTTCTCCGGTTTATCAAAAAGATTCACAATCACTCATTCTCACACCTAGGGTCAATTAAATACACCTATTAACCTATGAAGTGTGTTTGTGGAGTGTGGGAGGAAACCAGAAACCCGCTTGAGAAGAACATCCAATATTATATTTGTTCTTGAAGTCCCACTTTGATCATCTTGTGATCTATTTTAAAAGCGTTCCCGGTGGTCTTCTAATTATGATAACAGTATGGCGTACCCACTCTTCTGCTAGCTTACAGCCCCTGAGACCCCCATCATAACATTACTGGTGTAACAAAAATGGCGAGAAATACAGGAGCTATCAGTTGTACAACTTTAATCCAGATACCAGCTCAGACAAGGAAAACGAAGTACATGGATCTATTTTTCTGGGAGTGGATGCATCAGAATGGAGCAGCACAAGCAGAGCTTGTGGTCTGCCCAGAATATTTTCTACGCCACAAATGCACGCTTTCAAACTGCCTTTTTTTCATTTGCTCCTGATTCACAACGCTTTTAATACAGAAATACTCAGAAAAGCAATTTTAAGCTTAGTGTTCTTAATATATGTCCTCCATCATCAGAAAAATGCCACAAGGACGTGTTTAAAACACAATTTTCACTGGAGAAGTAAATCTTCTGTGACAGGGTGGTGTTTGGCAGTTTAGAAGTTCTAAAAAGGAATTTTTATTCATGTTGAAGATCTCAAGACATTTTTCACACAAAGATATGTGACACAAAGAACATCAGAATAAAGTGGAGTAACCATGAACTTGGTCGACAAAAGCAGCTAAAAAAACTGATGTCTTTTTGGAAAGCTAAAGGTTCAAGCTCCACTTGAGAACACAAAAATATTCAGGGAAAAAGCTAAAGGCAGTTTTTTTTTTTTTTTTTACCAAGAGAACTTTTAATCTAAAATTAAATGATCTTTCCTTTTCAAACCTTATAAAATCAACTAAGGACTCACTAAGGATTCATTCATGTCAGAACATGAACCTCAAACAACTTCAATAAAAATTTTCAAATCATGTGTTGAAGAAGACAGAGAGGTTTCAGGCCATCATTAACAGTCACCGCTGTTTTGAAACATCTCCAAACATGGACCAAACCTGTTAACCACAGAACCCATCACAGCAATGCAACCTGAAACTGAGTGACAAGATAACAGACGAGCAGATTAAGCTGCTTTTTTCATACAATGATGTCAGTTTGAAAGAATGTGGTGATTCAATCAAGGGAAGAAGCAAAAGGAGAAGAAAATGAAAAGAAGGGCACGGGAAAGAACACTAACACCAGAGGACAAGAGCAGATACAACACAAAGGAAAAGTACATTACAAGGTAAAAGGTTGTAATAGAAAAAGGTTTCTAATGAGTCTGTCCCCTCCATATTAACACCCAGTCTCATGGGGCTCTGATGGCCTGCTTCCTGTTTTTGGATGACTACTAAGTGGCAGACTGCTGTTCCCTCCTTTTGGTGGCATCTGATAACCAGTGAGATTATCAGTAATCCAAGAAATAGTGAGGGAATCAATCATACAGGCTGTATATCAAAACCACAATAAGAGCAGCTTTTAAATCATTACCATTTTGTTATTACTGTTTCATAAAGTCAGTCAAACATTCACAAACACACACAACCACATATACATATGCACACATGTAAGCACATATACACGCGCACACACATCCATAAAAACACACACAAGCACGCACACACACACTCTTGCATACACAAGCACACAAGTGCACACACACGAACACTCAAATACACACCAACATTTATCTTTGAACTGCGGTGATTTATCATCATAATTGGCTTTATGAAGATTGCAAACTTTACTTTATTTTTTGTTGTTTTTAACTAAGGAGGAACATTTCAATGTTGTTTCCTCCATGCCATTTACCTAACACACACTCTGGTCAACAACATGTTGTTCTTGAATAAAAGTAAAAGAAAAAAAACATTGCAAGACAAAATTCGTACAGCACACAACTTTCAGCTCTGATGATTGCTGCTTATCAGGAGGATGCAGTGATGTTCCTAACATATTAGAGGGAAGATAGCTGCTTCGTCTTGTAGTTGTGATGGTCTGACTAATGCTATCATAAGTTAATTAATAACTTTAATGAACTAACATTTGTTAGACAGTTTTTATTTTATTTCTACAGACCTCACACATTCATATTAATTGTCGTTTTTGACATTGTATTCCTTCTACATTTTATTGGAAGCGCTGAGACAGTGTTGGCATTACTTCTACATGTGAGATAAAGAATGAGAAGCTGTACGTCTGTGTTCTCTGCCTGCGGGTTATGATAGTCTGTCTTTTTCATCCAGTTATTTCAAAAAGTGGAAGAGATTCAAATAATTGTAAACGTGAAACAAGAGTTTTTTTTCACTCCTTACTCTCCACAGTCTTGTTCCACAGATGCTAAAAGACACAACACAGAGTAGAAGTTCCTTGTTGCAAGTGGTGAGAGATTCATAAAAAAAACCCCTCATATGCAGACATCCTTAGCCCTCCTTAAAAAACTTTCAAATGACATCAAAAAGTCATGCATGTGGAACATGAAGTAAAAACTATAAGAAGATGCCTGATATATTCAGCTTTCTGCTGTGCACTGAGATGATCTAAAGTTCTAAATTAAAAAAAGATAATTGAACCTTATTTGAAATTAGCTGGATTAACTACAAACTTGTGGTTCAACCTCTGTTTAATAAGTTTAATAACGTTTTTAGCTGGTTAGTCAGAGCAGGGAATTCTTCCGTTTTCAGGTAAAACATGGTGACTGGGGAAACAGATTGAGATCAGAACTTAGCCAAAGCAGGATTTGATGATGGGCGTCCACCTCCATGACAGTAGACTTTAGACTTTAGACAGTAGTCTTTGTTTGCCTTGAAAACATGGTTGCATATGCAGGATTTCATGTCAGTTACATCTGAATTGAACTCCACACTTTGTGAACTGAAGCCACAAAAATAACATTGTTGATGAAACATCAGAACATCTTTTATTAGATGCAACATAAGGATGATGTTTAGAAGAAAATGCAAAAAAAAAAAAAAAAAAACTAGATCTTGATATCTGATGATTTTGCTGTATAAATGATTTTAAATAGTATTTAGATTATAAATTTGACATAACTTCTTTCTAAAATGTAAATCATTATTACTTTTCCAATTTTCTGCCAAACCCTAATGAGATTTGGAAGCAGACTCCCTATGAGAAAACACAGATGCTCACAGGAAGTTATTTCCTGAAAACATACAAGAAATTTGTCACGTCATGAGGGATTTTGTCCTTTAACATACAGTATTCAACAACTGTCATAAAAAGTTCTAAAACAGCTGAAGAAACTATAAACACAGACTGGAAGTCCTGGTTGCTCATGGTGAGAGCTGCTGCTGAGGGAGCATGAATAAAGAAGTTTGTTTTTTATATGAAACAAGTGTGACTCCTCAGTCACCAACACAGCCAGAGCTTTCCATGATGGCCATGTTCAAAGGAAGTGCAGGCAGGATATCCCCTCAGCAGAGGTGACAACCTCCTCAGCTGACAGTGTGACACTGTTTTGACATCACTTCCTGCTGGGCATTCGATCACAAAGGAAACACAAAAGGATTTAACTGTTCTGCAGGGAAATTCTGGTCAGAAACACAAAGGCAGCAGCCTCTAACACATGTACACGATCTTCCTCTGTGGTCAAAATATTGCCAACACAATAAAAATCTACTTCCTGTTGTTCAGGCTGATGTATGTCCTTCACCCACAAGTCTGCCAGAGACTATTGCAGAGCTGAGCTGAGGAGGATGAGCCTTCTTACCTGCTTTTGATGCAAAGCTGGACTGCTGAACATGGCCGGCTGTTTGCTGTTTGCTGTGGTGATGACGATGAAGGAGGAGGAAAAGCAGGGAGGGAATTAGGTGGAGTAACAAACTCCTCAATGTATCCAGGATCAAACTCCCTGTTGAAAGACAAAGATTGAAAAAAAATCCACCAATCAATTGACCTTTAGCTGCTCTGAAAGACTTCTGTGGTTCACTGAATTAAACAAGAATATCCAGGAGTCATATTCTGGTTCAGAAGAGCAAAGGTCCGGTCTACAACATCCATACGCTTTTCATCAAAGCAACAAAGAGAGGTCAGTGGATGTAATGCTGGAGGAATGGCAAAAGACTAAGGGAGCTTCCTTTATTTTTACAGTGAGGCCTAAACTGAAAGACAATCTAAAGACCCACTCCAATCAGAATGGGATTTGGTGTTTTGAACATGTTCTGGTAGCATTTTTCTCATGATGGAGGACATGTGAAAAATTGAGCATTTCAGAGTCTTTCTTTTTTCAAATAGTGCTGGGTTCACATTTAGCAGCATCAGCTGTTTCATTCTAAACGGGGAGGCTGTGTGAAGTTTTCCTGCATATTGTGTTAGTCAGAACCTTTTTCAATTTTTTGGAGGTAAAAAAAATCATGATCATTTCATTCTGAGCTCAGGCATAATATGATACATCATTTATGTCTTATGCCCACTTCAGGGCAGATAGGACTCAAATATTGTCTGAAAATGGGTTTGTGATGATCCATAGAGGAAATTTGGAACTTTGAAAAGCTGTTTGTGAACTTTGTGTGAAGCACAAAACTTACATTATGTTTAGTGCAGATTTGAATAATCAGCTTAAGATAGTATCAGTTGAATGAAAGTATAACAGACTGGCATCCACATTAGACAAGAACCTTCTATCAGTTACAGTTGGTTTAATGGCACAAGTTACAGTCTATAAAATAACCGATACACACAGACGCTAATGAAACTTCTCCTGCTTACACTGACTTCACATCTCTCGCTTTCATCAGTGAATTGTAGGCGATCTCTGTCGAATCAGGAGAAGTCCAGAGAAACCTCTGAGTGACAGAGAAAAGTCCTCTCATGCTTTTGGTGTGAAAGTTCAAGGAGAAGTGCTGAGTTTACTTGGGAGAAGGTCAGCTCCGTTCAAAAGGTCAGCAGGGAACAATGTCAAGTTTAGCTGAGGTCATGTTTATTGTGCTGAACAGAAGTTTCCATGTGAACACCCCCCTCTTGTGGTGTCCAAAACCTTGTGAGTATTCTCCAGTTGTTAGTCTTTTGTCCTGTGGTGCCTCTTCTCCTTATCTGGAGAAAATGAACAGTGTTTTATTAATGCAGCTCAATGCTTTTCTTGTTTTTTTCTTCCCCTAAATGGTTTCTACTGTTCAGACAGAGTTTTCTGGATCATCTCCAACCACAGACCACTCTGAATAAAGCATGTCCTTTCAGTGCAGGTCTGATGGGTCACACCGGCCTGTCTACATTCCCGTTCTGTGTTCAGAAGTCCCTGCATTGAGGATTTAGACGTTCACCAAATGCTCTTCATCACAATGGACCACTGAGAGCACACTAGGCGAGCTGCTGTTCCAGGTGTGGTGATAAGAACAAAGTTCAGCGCTCACAATAAGAGGGAAGCTGAGTCACTTCAGCCCCACTCTGTGACGTGAACAAAGAACATGAACACGTGAAACAACAAACGGATGTACAAACAGAGGAAAGTCTGAGCAGAACAGTTTTGCTAGAAATAGCCAAATAACTATAAGAAGACAGGAAGTATCTACACCATCCCTGTTTTAACAGGAAACACCAGCAGAATGAGTAATAAATGAAACTAAACTGAACTCCAACTAAAAAGTTGAAGAATCTCATGAATTTAACAAATGCTGCAAAGTACTTTTCATTTAATTATTAAGATGAAAATAGTCTTTCTTTGGTACAATTTTACCCTTTTGCTGCAGAATTTCTGCTTTTTTAAAAGGAAGAAACTATGAAATTGTTGAATATTTTACTTGTAGAAAGATTTAAGCTGTTTTTATTTTTATGTCTTTAAAACATTTCTTTGGTTTTAGTTTGTTGCGAATGTAACAAGCATGGCAATGCAGTCATCCCCATCACTGTTTATTGGGCTCAGGTTAAAACTGTTTCCTCCACCAACCCCCCCATGTGGTCCTCATCCCATTGACTGTATTTGACAACGGGTCCAATTGAGAGTGACGACACCCATAGAAAAGGTTTTACTGTCCCACTATCCAAACACTCATCCATCAATTTGAATTCAGAATCCACATTCCACCGCTGTAAACATTTTATTGTAGGAATCATACCTTTATTCTGCAGCTAATACACACAAAGACACACAAATACACACGCAGGTGCACAGATAAAAGATCATTAAAGCAAAACCAGTCGAGCCAGTCAGAAGAATGCGCAGCAGCCACGAAACACCCTGAAATCACCTGAACAGGAGGAGCCAGGTGTCATGTTCTACTTTCCATCTTACGCACTCACCAAGTGCACGCACGCACACTGGACCAGCCAGCACAGATTTCAAAAACAGAACTTCTGCAGCTCTGGTCCTGCTTTCTGTTTATTGGTGTGAAATTTCCCTGTCAGGACATAAATTCCCAAAGCCAGCTGTTTAAAGTGGAGGACTAAAGACTGGTTTTCTCCAAATTCTGCTTAGTTGGTTCTAAATGTTGCTCCTGACATAGTTTATCATGTTCCTGTGCAGAAGCAGTGAGGTGTAGCAACACCAAAGGAAGGAAACAAGAGGCCCTTCATGTTTTTAACCTTTTTTTCACTTATAAAGTAAAAAATGAAAAAAGCAACTCATCCCAATTAACAATATTTATGGACAATGAGGTGATGGAAAATTTTTAATTGAAAGTATCAGCATAAGAAAGCAAATATTTTAGTAAAATTGAAAAAAATCGAACCAAAGGGGATTAATAACATTTCAATGTATGACGAAATTAGAACTGTAATGCTGATTCTGTGTGACTCAAAACAAAGTAGGAATCTGTTTATAAAAAATGTTTCAAATAATGTAGCTTGGTGTTAATTAATGGCGTTGCACCTTTGAGGTTATTTTGACAAATGCAGTCTTACTGTTGAGGTGATCACTTATGCATTATGAGTCTGTCAGCCCCTGTTGAGTCCAAAGATGAATGAGATGAAATGCATCATCAGTGGTTAAAATATCAGATTCGGCTTCAATGTCATTTGTTTGTGTCCATTGTTATGAAGCTTTACAATGAAACACAGAGAACTATAGTAGCGCCATTGTTTATAAAAGAAAAGGGCACGCAGAGCAAAGTGGGGCTTTTCTTGCCTCTCATGCCAACTCAAGAATGATTTCTCACTGTGCAAAGCAACACAAAGGCTTCACATAACACAAGCTCAAGGTAAAAGACAAAAAAATTCATCATCTGGTTCCTAATGGTTCCTGTGTGGACTCCTGCCTTTGAAAGGCCTACACCATAAAATTGTGTTTTAAACATGTTCTTTTAGCATTTTTTTCATGATTGAGGGCATATAATTAAATAAAAATTAATCTTAAAATTGCATTACAACCGTGGTGAGTCAGGAGCAGATGAAAAAAAATGTTGGAAAAAGCCTGTAACAGAGACACACAAGCTACAATCCCTGCGTTGCTCCATCCTGATACATCCACTTGCAGACAAATAGATCCAAGTACGTCTTTGTTTTCCTCATTTGAGCTGGAATCTGGATCAATACTGTACGGCTGGATAGTTCCAATATTGCTCACCGTTTTTGTTGCATTGCTAATGTCAGGTTGGGGTTGTGAGGGGCTATAAGGAGGGAGTGTAAACAAAGGAACGATAGGAAATAAGGGCAGGCGTACTCTGTGCCAAGACAACTCAGAGGTAAATTCTTAATGAGCCTCTACTGCTCTGCAGAAACTATGTCCTAGCAAACCACAGTTTTGTAAAATTTTGTCTAAAAACCATAACCATAATTAAAAGACCACTGGGAACGCTTTTACAATAGATCAATAGATGATTTGAGAATGATTTTAACAGCTGGGACATTGAACTAGCCTTCAGCATCCTGTTTACATTTCTGCTTAATTAACACAAGTGAATTACATCATTCAAAACGAGAATTTATGGTTGAATGAAAAATTATTCTTGATTGGGAAAACGTAGATGAAGACATAAGAGATCGTCACACAGAACCTTGAGGAACACCATCAAACTGTCAACAATGGCAAGGATTTTTTTAATAGAAATGATTTTAAATTTGATTAAATTCAATAAATTACCATATTTAAGAGAACATTAAAAATGCTCATCATAAGTCTTGTAAATTCAAGTTTATTTCTTCAGGTTGTGTAGCATAGACAGATAGATAGACAGATCACTTTAATCCATCCTGTCATGGAATAAAACTGTGGAAGACACGACTGCAGGAGACTGGGAAGGGATAAAGGAATAACCACGTTTTTCATGCCTTAAAACTAAAATATTGAATTTAAACATGACAAACTCAACAACAGCAAATCTTGACTGAAAAAAACAAAGATCCCCTGAAGGAAAAAGAAATGGGCAGAACAGAGAACTTGATATGAAAGAAACAGAAACTTGTTCTCATGAAGGCGGTTGACAAAACCAGCTGGGATAATCGGAAACAAAAACTGACTGAGCTCATATGAGCAGAAACAACCAAAAACAAAACTCAAATCAAAAGCGTTCAGTTGTTGCTTTTTATTGTGTAACTTGTAACAAAGCTTTCCCTCCAGCTCTGAATAACTTGTGCTGTTAAAACTCTAACCGTGAAGGTCACAGAGAAGGAGAGCTTTGGTGGTTCGAGTGTGAGGTCTCTGAAGGTTAGAAAATCTGGTCTAAGGTCACAAAAGAGGGCAGATTAACAAGACAGCTACTGATGTACATTATAACCATATGGCTTTTTCACTTTCCACCTATGCATTTTAATATAATTAAGATATACAATATAGTTTGAACATCCAGTAACATAGGGGTAAGTTATTAATTCCAGAGTTTTAATCTTGGATTATCAACTCTACTCAAAGGAACTCAAATGAAATATCATGCCATTTGCTCATCCTCATCTAAGCTTCCTGTGTACACACAGAACTTACATTTTCACTATGTACACTGGTCACGTGGAATAATTTTACTTTTTTGGCCATTACGTTACAATTACAATAGATTGACCTTTTTAACTTTTCAATGTTCATACAGATGGGCTAAAAGTCAGGTTTTGCATCATTTGCTCCCTAAAAGCATCCCTTAGCACTTGCTGGATAAAATGATTAAAAAACCATCACTGAACCCTGCAGAGTTTGGAAGAACATTGGTGCCAATAATGTCACTATACTCACCAGTCTGTGTCCCCTCTAAACAGTTATCAGAAAAATGGGGTTACTTAGGAAACTGGATTGATGTGGTTTGTCCCTGTAATGACTTCTTCCTTTTGGAGCAAAGAAACTCAAACATTCGCTCAGCTCGATTACGTCAGCCCACAACAAAAGAGCACAAAGACAGAGTCAACAGAGATGAATGGAAGAAGACAAAAGAGTCGGGTGGGGGAGAGGGGGTGGTACATGCAGACCACTACACAACAGGGACAGAAACTTTCCACTGAGTACATTTAAATCTATGCAGGCTGCACACAGACACAAAACCTGTATAAAAACGGATCAGAAATCTGCCAGAAAAAAATGAATTGTCATAAAAAGACATCCCAGTGTTTGGAAAAGCGAAGTTTTTTATTTACTGAGATCACCAATTTAAGTGAGAGTTGGTATGGAAACATCAAAAGGGATGAAAATGTCCATAAACTTATTCCACAGAAAATGCAGCCTCTGTGACATAACACACTCACACAGGGTTTGGCTCAACAGACGAACGGGGAGCAATCCTGTTTGATGAGGTGTGAATGAAGAGAACCAAACTGCATTATGGGAAAAGTGCTGCGACATCTAACTGTCTACCTGTAGGGGGGCAACACTGGCTTTCAATGAGACGGGGATTTTCTCGATCCTGATCAGAGGTACTGTTCTAACTCAGTGGTTATGACAGACAGATGAATGAAAAGTTCAAACAGAAACAGAAGCAGCCACCAGACTGACAGACGCTCAAAACAAGAGTCAATGACAACAGCAAAGTCAACCATTTGATGTTGGCAGAGATGATGAGGCAAATTCTTTATCAGCACAGTCCACATACTCAGCTCATCCACTCGTCCCACAATGGCCCCCTCTGTAAAGATGTGGCACCATTTCAAAGGGAAATGAACAGTATAGGATTTATTGCCATGGGGCTGCATAATGTCAAAACAATGACAACAGCATTACCATATTATACAGCAATATTACAACAATGAAAAAATGCCAAACAGATTTTCTTACTTTTGATGAAAGGATTACAATGAAAAGGCCAGAAAAGAAGAGCGTCCAGAATGAGCCATCAATGTATGACCGCTCTTCAGGATGCTCTAGATTGAGCAAAAAGCTGTGTCTAAGCTACTGGTCCTTCAGTCAATCAGGACATTGCCAAAACGAGTTAGTGGAGAGAGAATGCATGAGCCTGGGGAATGTTTTTCGTTTCAATCAAGTTTTTGTCCAGAAAGGACTGAATACCTCAGGACTTCTGCATTTTGCCTGAGTCACACAATCAGCAGCAAACAAAGCTCATGCAAAATAGCAAAGAAGTGGAAGAGAGACCACCAAACCTGCTCCTCTCAATCCTGACTGAAATACTGCAGCACATTTTCAAAAGGATGCTGAAAAAAACTGTTTCCCATCCATGCTGACACAGTACTAATGCAGGGATGGTACAGACTCCGTCTGCAGCTGAGAGTCCCTGTCTACATCACCAACACATGGGTTTTCTTTTGTCGGGACAGTGTTTGGTCGTTGCCTTGAATCCAGGAGAATTCCCCTTGCTGTGGATTATGGAGTGATCTGTACTTTTTGTGTTTTGTGGATGAAATCCTGCATTGATTTGTTGACCCAAATTTCCAGCAGACACTAAGCTTTACTGACAAACCACACAGGCATCTATCTTTTTGTGTTTGGAAGAAAGAACTTGGGGATTCCATTTGTAATTGTTTTTAGTTCTAAAACAGTGTCTGAAAATGACCCGGAGAGATCAGAAACAACTGCATCCAACAGCTGTTGGATGAAATGTAATGAGATCAGCAGCATGAGGGCCTCATCTTTCTCTGGAGACCATGAGTGTCAACTTCTCTGAGCACAAACTGGATTCAGTTACACTTGGAGTTGAAGGTACAGAGTTAGACTAAGAACAACAGCAGAGCCAACTGCTAACAACTTCTAACATGTCCTTTTCATAGCATTTGGAGTTTTAAAAATACCATCACCATTTACAAAGTAATCAACTAAAATGATTCCCCCGCCATTTCTGTTTTGGCTTTTAAGAAGCTGAGGTGGTCAGATGAAGTATGAAACAAACCAGATGGGGAACTCGAGGACTACAGTTTGACCCCTGTGATCTAGAAGATGCTTGAAGCCTGTAATAGTCCAGCCTCTAAATTACTGCCACAAACCCAGCATGGATTCAGGCTTCTCTTCAGCAGGACATGTTCCAGCTTTCCAGATGTCTATTCCTCAATCTTTTGTGAAGCTTTTGTTTTATTGCTGCACATTCCTGTAATAGTTACAGCTCTCCTTTATTACCTGCAGTTGTAAATCATTTTAACTACCCTTGTTGGTGGTGAGACTATGGTTTTTTTCTGATGTCAGTCAATGTTTTCTTTTTAAATGTGGCTGGGATGTTTGCCCTGACTCGAGGAGAACTTTCTGCTGTACATTGGTGTTTATTGTAAGATAATATTCTATGGGATTGACTTGAAAGTAGGCTGTTCGAAGGGGGTAGAGGTTAGTCACCTCATAGTGAGACAATCCTGGTTCCGAACCCAGGTGGGACCTCTCTGTGTGGAGTTTGCATATTCTTGTGCATATGTTGGTTTTCTCTGGGGGCTTAGCTTCATATGATGTCACATAACTGATCACAAGGTTTTCTGACTATCCGTAATTTTATATTCATTATATTTTTTACTCCAATGGTTAATTATTTATAAAACAAAAAGTCTTTTTCAGAACTTTTTTCAGTAAACTGAGCTTCGGTCCATTTTTTATTTCATTTACAAAAAACACTTGATAGTCTTACTTTGAGGGTTCATTTACTTTTGGAAACAGTAGTGCATGCTTACTTTATAAAGCATTAGCTAATGAGCATTAGCAGCCTTAGCATGCTAGGTCAGCTCCAACTACAGTAGAAAAAAATGCCCTGCCCTCTATGGTTAGACTGAGTTGATGCAGTCTTCATGTGTAAACATAAACAGTAGGAGGACTTGGTGTTTTTGTGAATTCTTGTGTTTGGAGGGCTCAGTCGAAGCCCAACTCAGAAACAAACCAGACTTAAAACCTTACTTAACTTGTTGGATTACAGACAAGTGAGTCACGAGTCCAGATCAGATTATAATTATTTACAGAGCAGGTGCTGTATTCCTAAACCCATCCGGACAGTAACTGATCCTACCAGCTTTAAGATACTACATCAACAACATACATTTCCTATAAAAAGTTTTAGGAAAATATAGGAAGAAAGAAGAATTTTACTTCTGGTTTTATCCTTCATTTTTTCATATTATGCCATTATAGTGCAAGAGTCCAACATTAATCTATCAGAGACCAGCTTAGGACAAGAAAAATCATTTACCACACAGGCCAAAACAAGAAAGTATAATAGAGACTGCTAAACACACAGTTTTAACTCCAGCCAAAGACAATCGCTGTCCTTTGCTCTGTGTGGTCGCAGTAAAGAGGAGTGAATCTGCCTGGACATTGACTTTAGTGAGTTTCAGCTGTTTTTACAAAGTGCACAATAATAACAGACTACATAAGACAGCTTGCACAAAGGAAAAGAATCAACATTTAAATGGCAACTTTTTTAAAGAAATGCAACTAAATGACACACAAAGAAAAGGAGAACATTTCACACTTTTTACAAACAAAAGTAGTGTTTGTTTGATAAAATCACATAAAACTCTAAAGTTTTGACTTATAAATATGAAGAAAAATATGTAAATGTTAAAGGTTTTAGTCTAGCATTAAGCAGAGACTGAGGAGTGAGCTAATTAAAACCTTAGTCACTTGAACCCGTGTAGAGGGGGTTATCCCGTTTGGACATGTGATATGTAAGTGCCCATGAGACGCTTGTAGGATGTCCACGTAAACTACTTTGTGATGGTCTCATTTCTAACGGTCAAGCTGCATGGAATAGGCACGCAAAGAACAGCCCCCTGTGTGGTTGTGATACATCCCCAAACGCGCTCTGACCAGGATGTAAAAAAGCAAGAAGAAAAGGTCCCACTAGTCTTCTGACTTGCTGATTATGATGCCAACTCTTTCATCAATGGAGCTTTTCTTCCAAATCTCCCCTGGGGGAATTAACATGTTTTTGAATTGAACTGAATTAAGAAAACAGAATAAGATAACCCAAAAACCCAGACCACCTTGGGCTCAACTCCCCATACAGCGCACACAACTTCAGTGACAACTGGAAAAACCATTAGCTGGTACATAGATGATATTTGCACAACCTTGTGTTGTTTCTCTTTCTGTTCTTTTTTCTTTTCTATTTGCCAAAAGGAAAAAGGAAAAATAAATTCCTGAGTGTGAATCAACACTGTCGAAATGCAGACTGTGGCTTGGGGAGGATCACAGGACAAAGGACCGCACCATGCAGAGTTTGGAGTACTCAAGAAAACTTGAAAATACACAGACACGCAAGTCCAACAAGCATCACGAACACCATGAGCACACTCCACTATGGTAACATGAAGCCAACACAAACACACACTTGGTGCACAAAACAGAGTATCAAAACACCCAGCACAGGTGAGCAGCATCTCTTCACTCATGTGGAAACCCTGAAGTTTCAGGTATCAATTAAAACATGACACAAATGGTACAACACACTTCACCAACACATTTACCCATAATGTACACAGCAATCGCACATATATGTGTAACAACGCACCTGTTGTCTGTTTCAAAAAGTTGTTTTATATTGTGCCTCTTCAAAATCTTAATTTAATGACCTCAAGTTTTCTCTGATAGATTAGATTACCAAAAAAAAAAACAAGTGACAAACAACTTATGTGACTTGAAAATGTTTATAACTTTTACTAACACGGTGATGAAGTGTTTCTTTACCAACAAACTTAAGAAAGGCCAAACATTTATTGATTTTTAAAATAATTGACCACAAATGTTAAAGTTGAAGGAAAAAACTAACAGAAATCTTTTTGGAACTAAGCATATTGAATAATCCTCTCTATTTTCTGTTAGAACATCCATCTTTTTCTTGGAGTAGATTCAAACATCCTTTTATAATCCATTCACATCCCCTCCAAATGTCACACTAAAATGCTCACTTACTGCTCTGATTCCACGCTCCTCGGAACAAGACCATTTGTCTTCCTGTTTGAGAGAAGTTCACACAGAGTTCTGCCTCTGACTGTCAGGTATGAGTCTCTCAGAGCCTTTTTACTTCTGTGCTCTCAGCCAATCAGGTCTCTGCTATGTGCACCAATCAAAGCGAGCACAGGCAGGTTTGGAAGACAGAGTCAGAAGAATGGCTGAGCAGGTGTGGTGTGTGACAGGTATGTTTGGTGGTAGCATCCAAAACCCTTTGTGCATTTGACTGGGAGGATGGAGCGCGCGCACACAGAAATAACACAGACACAAAACACAACCAACACCTGCAGAAATGACAAACCCTAAAAGCAACAGAAGACAGACAAAAACAGGCTTGTCTTTGAGAAGTCAGAGTTCTCAGCTCAAAGCAGAAAACTTTTATTCTCTTTACTGGTATTGTTGCTGGAAGAAAGCTGACGGAGGACTTCCAGGAGGTGATGAAAAAGTGGATTAGAGGAGGACAAAAACTGGCTCTTGAACAGGTCAAACCCTCTTTAGATCACTTAGGTATGAAAGAGTTATTAGGTCATCTGTGCATGACCCATTTGACATTTTTATTTGGACAATATTTATCTGATTTTTTTTTACTAGTCACATCTTATAACCAAAACTCCATTTTCTTTTTAACCACATCCTTTTATTGAGCTCATCCAGGTCTGGTTCTGTGTGACCTGGCAGGACTAAAACCACTAGTGGGTCCAGAGAAAAGCGTGGATCACTAGAGCCAAAACCTAAGCAAAAACACTAAAAGGAAAAGACTAGAACAGCCAGACTGTGATGAAGACTCCAGTCATGAAACTCAACTTGTTTTCAGTGAGTTCAGACGAGGACACAGCAGCAGCTGAGGAGCTCATTACTCTGAAGGACTGGAGCCAAACGTATTTGTTTGATCACATAACAAAATTAACTTATTTGAAAGTGAAGCATAACAGTTTTCATTGATTATTTTAAAATTCAAAATGACGACAACGTGAAACAGTAGTTTTTGACGCTGGGCTATTATGTCAGCTATTGGTGCACATCTGTTTGCACAAGAATGCGGTAGTGTCAGAAACACTGAGCTCATAGAAAACGAACGTTGGCATCTCACCTGACCTGGTTGGTAAAGTGAGAAGTCCAGATCCTGCCAGTTGAGTTAGAGAACAATTTCTGATGACTGCAATCAGATGGATTTCATGCATTTATGCAGTGGGTTTGTTTTGTTGCTTTCATGTGGAGCAATGTTTCAGCTTAAAATGTTGTATTTTATCAGTCTTTCTCAACGTTAATGTATATCAAGTCTTATGGTTACAATTTAATCTCTGCTGCTTCCTGAGTCAGCACACCTGCTCTCTGACGGCCTCTGTCAGCACAGAAGATCCGGACCAGAATCACATTTGAGAAACTTTCTCTGCTCTGGTTAAAAAGATAAAAAAAAGGAGCTTCGTCGAGCTTTGGTCAAGAGTTTGACAGGCTGCCGACACGCACCAACAGCACGAAAACTAGAGGCTGCTGGCAATGCAAAGACATATAAGAATATACATGCTATCATGTTGTGTCAGTGCTGCAGAAATCAAACCTGTATGAAGTTGACCTCCCCCGATTCCCCATTAGATCTTTCCAGAGGACAAAGCAAAACTCAACGCAGAGCTCCTGCTCTGCTGTGTTTTTCCTTCACTGCCACACCTTCCCCAGCCCCATGTGGCTCCTCCACCTGTGCCACTGTGTGCAATCTAAAGTCTAAAGTCCTCATTTGTGTTTTGCCTCTCCTGCATCTTCCAGTGAAAGTGTTGGTGCAACAGCAGTCCTGCTCCCTGTCACGCCCCACTCTGAATACATGCCTGGCTTGGTGCCAGAGAAGCTCCGACGTGCAGTCTGGCTGCCAAGCTGCATGTGTCACACTCGGTTGCACTCTCATAAACTGATCATTGTTTTTCCTACATTCTCTGCATTAATAAACCGATTCACACAGCACAGGGTCACTGATACCTTTAAACTAACTTTATTGATCTTCAGACAAACATCCTGAAGCATCAACTTTGGGCAGCACGGTGTTCACTGCGAGAGCAGAACCTGTGTGTGGAGAAAGCAGTGAAGTCGAATAGCAAGAGCTCATTCTGGTTAAAGGTTAATTTTCATGTTTTATTGGACAACACCTAACAAATAGATCTGCAGCAAATATTTACTGTCCAGAATCAACATCAGAACCTGATCGAAGAAAATGATATGGAAGAACGAATAAAATCAAGGAAATGTCTGCTTACTGTTGCAGTGATTCTGGACAGGTAACCGAGTTTCTGTGCAAAAACTGAACTTGATTTTTTGTAGTGTTCAGTTTTAAGATATTTATGCTTTTATAAATTGCATAATGGTAACCATGGTGAGCAATTTCATCTGTTTTTACTTTTCTACTTGAACAAGTAAACTTAACAGTAAAATAACAGAAATGACCACAAGCTTTTCAAGTAATTAATTGCAGGTGCACATTTTTATTTTTATTTCAGTTAGTGGATTCAAGGCAATTATTGTTGAGAACATTTCAATTCATTGTGTCATTTAGCAGTGGCGGGATTCAGCTGTGAGAAAGAGAACAAGTTAGGACTTATGACATAACACTAAACTGTTACTTTATTATCTTCAACAAACTGGGAGGAATCAAAGGCTGAATATGAATTCTACCTCTACGGCTTCTCCTCATCCCTACATTTAGCTCTCCGAATGGAGAGCTATGGAAAAAAAAAGGGTCTTCAAATCTGGGCATTACTACTGCTTGATGACGTCGTTAATAGTCGCCCGTCATCTATGTTTGCGCATAGCGTAGCTAAGGAGTTTCCATCAGACAACATGTGAGCGGACCCTGAACCTCACACAGAATTCTGACTGGTTACAGATTACAGAAAATGAAGCTGAGAAAATATTCAAACCAGGAAAACGGGATGCAGCAAGGGGACTTCCTGATGTATCTTAACATTAACCAACAATGAGTCTGTTTTGGCTCTTTCAGACACGCACAGCTCTCAGGTTACCTCTCTGGACCCTGAAGACCACCAAATGCATTGACGACACTCAGAAAATACACTGATCCTTCTTTTAAAACTGTACATGCAGCTGTACAGCTTAAACTGCATCCACTGCAGCTCTCATTCAAACATGAATGCTACTCCTGAGGTTTTGTTTCAGAACACACATGACACACATGAATTCCCACACGTGTACCTGCGGATGGTGATCTTCAGAGTCTTGTAGGATCCTTTGACCAGAGCGATGGCCTCCTGCCTGTATCCACTCAGCTCTACATCATTTATGGTGACAAGCTCGTCCCCAACATGCAGAGGCTGCTCCAGACTGTCGGCCTTACCGCCTTCCTCTACCTGCACAGACACAACAAAAAGGAAGCAGTTCAGGGAATAAAGCTTTATTACGACACAGCTGCAGTTGTTATGATCCTCAAATAAAAAAGATCTTTGTTTAATTATAGGAATTTGTAACTTGGTAAAGCACATGATCTCAAACTGCACATTGTTTGAGCTGAACTATCCATCTGAATAAAAGTGTTGTTGGCATTTTTTTCATTTACAGGTGACTTTAAATGCCCCTTCCAGAAAGGTCTTATTGGTCAGTTAAATGAACACCTAGAATCCTTGGTCAGGACATTAAAAAAGTTTGAAATCCCTTTTTTTGTTTCAGAAACTGTCACATAATTCATCGTCTTTGCTGCCCCATCACACCTCCTCACATCTCAGCTGTGTGCTCACAGACTGAGGACAGAAGTTGAATGGAAATGACCAACGAAGCTGTTCTCACTCACAGACCTGCTCCCTCAATCTGATGGAGGAATAATTGAGGGAATAAAGCTGTCAGTCAAAACCACCCCCTTTTAAGGAGCCAAATCAAAGCATTTTCAGATACAAATCTTGATTTTTTTTTTCACATTTTGCATAAATTGTAGTCCAAACAACATCTGGTCTGCATCTTTAGCTGTTTACATGCACAATGATCACAGAAGGAACATTTCAAATAAAAGAACGACTAAGATGCTTTTAATACAGAGCCTCCAGCTTTCAAACAATCTGCGTTGGGAAGCTTCCAGAATAAAAACAGAAAGAGGCTGTAGAGCAGTTCAAGGAGGTTCAACTCGAACCTTCAACGGCACACTGCCAGTCAGGTTTTTAGAATTAGTAGGAAAAAGCAGTAGAGTTATTAAGCTCACTTTAAGCACATACGTTTTCCTTTTTGATGACTAAACAGAGAGAGTAGGAGAAGCAAAGGAAGGTTAGTGCGTGGAGGTAAAGGCTGCAACACAGTTAAGGGAACAGCAAATACTTTCAAACACATGAAACCTTAAAAGAAAGTTCTATAGAATGGTATAATGTACCTTGAGTGAGTTTAGTATCATTCTCACACATGCATCTTGAGAAAAACTAGTCTGTACTAATCAATTTAACTCTAGAACAAGATTAGATGTTTATATAATGAACACAAATATTGTTCACAAATCTGTCTAAATCTGTGACAGTGAGCACTTCTCCTTTGCTGAGATAGTCCATCCCACCTCACAAATGTGCCATATCAAGATGCTGATTAGACAGCATGATTATTGCACAGGTGTGCCTTAGACTGACCACAATAAAAGGCCACTCTGAAACGTGCTGTTTTATTGGGGAGATCTGGGGACTTAGAAAATTGGTCAGTATCTGGTGACCAATTTTTACCACGATGCAGATAACCACCACTTGCCTCACGCAGTGCAACACATCTCCTTCACATAGATTTGATCAGGTTGTGGCCTGTGGAATATTGGTCCACTCCTCTTCAAAGGCTTTGCAAAGTTGCTGGATACTGGCAGGAACAGGAACATGCTGTTGTATACGCCGATCAAGAGCATCCCAATCTTGGAATTACATGTCCAGTGAGCGTACTGACCATGCAAGAATTGGGATGTTTTCAGCTTTTAAGAATTCTGTACAGATCCCTGAAACATGGTAAATGGTGTATGCTTGTATAGTGCTTTTCTATTGTCCTTGAAGGTCCAAAGCTCTTTACAATCACGGTCACATTCACCCATTTACACACATTCACACACTCATGGCAACTCATGGGGCTCAGTGTTTAGCCCAAGGACACTTTGATACATGGGCGGGGAAGGCAGGAATCGAAGCTGCAATCTTCCAATCAGAGGTCGACACCCCCCCACCCCTGCACCACAGTTGCCCCAGGGCAGGAGGTGATATGCTTGGATTTATGGAACAAAAATGGGCTTCAGGATTTCGTTGTAGTTTCTGTGTGCATTCAAAGTGCCAACAATAAAATGCACTTGTGTTCTTTGTCCATAGCATACGCCTGCCCATACAATAACCCCACCGCCACCATGGGCAACTCACAGTGTTGGGGGTAACGGATTACAAAGTAACGAATTACTGTAATTTAATAACTTTTGTCAGTAATGGAGTAACGTAACGAATTACAGTTCACATTTCGGTAAATAATTACAGTTACTGGACTACAGAAACCCTCGTTATTTTGTTACTTAGGTCTAGTTATTAGTCTATCACCAGTATCACCAGTTTGTTTATTTGAATGGAGCAAATTGACTGTGCTGTTTGGTCACATGATGTCTATCACACCGAACAAGGATCACAGAAGAGAAGGAGAAAGTTGTTTCAGGAGATTAGAAAAAAAATAATGGACATGTACACATTTAAAAGGTCAATTCTTTTAGACCATATTGAAGAAGCTTGATGCTTTTCTGTCAACAGCTGCACAGATTATTCAGAGGGTTCAGTTTCACAGGGCTGTAAACTACACCAGTGTTTGATCCAAAGTGAGCTTCATTGCTAGAAGACCAAAGGGTCCACCAATGCTTACAGCAAATCACAAAAACATCAATAGATATATTCTTCACGGATGGCAAAATAAAGTGGAACAAGCAAAGAAGACTGTCACTACAGTGAAGAACAGAAGAGGGTTGATTATGGTCTTGGAGTCCTTTGCTGCATATACCATAAGGTGTCTTCAATCTGTGCAAGTTCAATTAAATCTTAAAGTCTATCAAAGTATTCTGGAGTGAAATCTGCTGCCTGGTGTCTGTCAAATATCACATTCATTCATTTTTTATACCCTTTTTGTCCCTTTCTGGGTCACAGGGCTGATGGAGTCTAACCCGGTCACTCATGGGCAAAGGCAGGGGACACCCCTGGACAGGACGCTAGTCTTTTGCAGAGGCCACAATCACACACCCATGCACACTTGCATCCACACCTAGGGAGAATTTAGAGTAACCAATTAACCAATGAAGCATGTTTTTGGGTGATGTAAGGAAGCCGGAGCCCCGGAGAAAACCCACACATGCACGGGGAGAACTTGCAAACTCCACACAGAAAGGTGGAGTTTGCAGGTGGTTTGCAGGACTTTGCAGGTGGAGCACTGTTTTAAGTTCCCCGCCCGGGACTTGAGCCAGGGGCCTTCTTGCTGTGAGGCAAGAGCGCTAACCACTGCGCCACTGTGCAGCCCTCTATTGGTTCTAAAAGAACAATGACCCAAAACACACAGCTAAATGTGGGTCAATTCTATTGGATATTAGAAGTTCAGCATTTTAATTTTCAGTCAAGCTTTTTATTTTATATTTAATATATAAAAAGATTGTCATGACATGAGCTAATATAAACTCACTAGTGACTTTATTAGGTACACCTTGCTAGTACCGGGTTTGCCCTTTCAAACTGCCTAAATCCTTTGTGGTATACAGTAGATTCAACAAGGTTCTGGAAACATTCCTCAGAGAGTTTGGTTCATATTGACATAAAAGCATCACATAGTTGCTGCAGATTTGCCGGCTTCACATCCATGATGCCAATCTCCTGTTCCACCACATCCCAATGTGTTCTATTGGGTTTAGACCTGGTGACTGTGGAGGGCCATGGTGCTGTAACCATGATCAATTAGTACTAAGGCGCCCAAAGTGTTCCATGAAAATATCCTCCTCACCATTACACCACCAGCAGCCTGAACCGTTGATACAAGGCAGAATGGATCCATGCTTTCATACTGTTGATGCCAAATTCTGACCCGACCATCTGAATGTCACAGCAGAAATGGAGACTCATCAGACAAAATTTTCCAATCTTCTATTGTTCAGTTTTGGTGAGTTTGTGTGAATTGTAGCCTCAGTTTCCTGTTCTTAGCTGACAGGAGTGGTCTTCTGCTGCTGCAGCCCATCTTGAACGAGGTTTGAACTGCAGTAGGCTCATTTGATTGGCTAATTAGAAATTTGTGTTAACAAATAGTTGGACAGGTGTGCCTAATAAAGTGGCCAATGAGTGTAATTTTGGCAAGTTTTTCAAACTGAGATGACAGAAATAAAAGCAGAAATGAGACACCACATGGCTCACATTCCTGCCACGCTTTACTCTGAAGTGTTGAGGTTTTTACAGACACACTGGTGGTATCGCTATGTGCCCTCTGCTGTATCACAGCCTCTTAAGAGTTTGTCAGATTGAGCGACACCATCAGAATACACATCATCCTGCCTATCACTGTACTCATGTCCTGCAGAGGGTCACATTGGCCTGCTGTCTTGTGCATTGTAAGATTGGTTATATTTTAGGGTTAATGTCAACTAAACACTTCCTGTGGGTGAGTCAACTAACAAGACAAACAGATGCTTTCTGTGGCTTGTACTCTTACATGGTAAGCAACAAAGCCCTCAAAGCAGCACTGGTACAGCCTTTGTGAGATCTAAATGGTCACGTCAGAAGGAAAATAAAAGCACGATGACAGCTTTGATGGCCTGACCTGTTCTCATACACTAGACCTCATACAGATGCTAAGCTGAGCTACCTGTGTGTCTCTATACTCAGGTAAACGTCCTGATAACTGTACTGTTTGTACATTCCCTCTTGATCTGCAGAGACTTTAGGGCTAGGTGCAGCAGACACCTAGCACCAGCTTTGTGAGGTTGCTGGAACGCAGAACCGCTTGCAGCAGCACTAAAGATAGAGACAAGGTCTGTTCTGCCACACCACCGCTGCTGAACCCACATCATTTTCTAAATATGGCAGAGCAGATATGAAGTCTGAAGGAGAGAGAGAGAGCTAAAGGCAGTAAACCCAAGAGAGTCCATGAAATTCTTAAAAAAGCCACATGTAGACTTTGTGTAAACTCCTGATCTTGTGAGTTGGATAGATGGCACTAGGAGTTGCTGGATTTCTCAATTGTACCCAGTCTTGAGTTCTAGATGGAGTCTTTGCCACTGCAGACAGAGTATTAAGGCCTTAAAATCTGAGAGATGCACACCCTCAGTCCTTCAAGCAACGCCACACGTGAACAGACCAGCTGTGTTTGGAAATGAATTAAAAAAATCAATCTTTTCTGAAAGACTTCTCACTGGAATGTCAGTGATATTACAAAGAAGTGGCAAAAGCACCAGCTGTTGAGGGTGTAGAAGCCAAATGACACTTTAAATGTAACTGGAGGCTAGGCCTGCACAATATGAGAATAATCTGCGATATCTGTGTTTGAAACTGCGATGACGGTATGACTTGTGATAAATGGACAAATGTAAAAACAAAAATACTAATACATTTTCATTTCACTGTGACAATTTTATTTAAATTATTAATGGTTCTCAGGATGTTTTGCATAGTACCTGTGTTTGGAGAATGTCCCCTGTCCCGAAACGTATCTCCAAATAACCAACATTAGGGGTGAGCAGATCACTAAACCCATGGTTTGGATGTAAAGGTTTTAGAGTCACGGTTCGAATCATTTTTCAGATCAGTAAAAAGAGGGAAAAAAAGGAAAAATAACTCGATTAAAGCTAAAAATGTATTTTTTGAATAATTTTGCAAAATTTTTTTTTTTATAAAACATATAATGTACTTCAAAACACAAACACATATATGACATCAAAAATGTGCTCATTGAGGCTTATTTATAAAAACAAAACACTAATAACATATTTGAGCTCATGAAATTCTTTTATAAAAAAAAAAACCTCAATATCTTTATTTAAACAAAAGTGCCAAACCTTAAAATAATTCAAACTCACAAATATGATCACACTGGCTGACTTTAAATCCACTTTCAGAAAAAAGCTAATATGCAGCCTTGGCCAGACTGATTAAATTTAAGTTTGGAGTCATATTTTTACTGTGAATTCATTTTATTGTGCATGCAGTTCTGAAAAAGTTTTGAACTTTTCATTAAAATCCCAAAATGTAACTAAAAACTCAATATTTTCAGTCAATACTCAATACTACTTTTAATACTAGTGATTTCACTTGTCACTTTATATTATTTTGATCATGTAAATGTATTTTGCACATCCATACTTCAGTGGTCAGTCTGAATATCCTTCCTCCACCTCACACAGTATGCTTAAGGTGCATGCATTTATAGTGCTCATGTTGACAATATTTTTATTGTTGTCCAAAACCATAAGAAAAGAAATAAAAGCAAAAGTGAACCTAATGATTTTGTTCCACAGTCTTGTTGTCACCGGACTACATGTAGTACTCTACATCCTCCTCCAAACAGCTTTGTGAAATGTTGAAGTTTAAGTGTTAAATGCTTGGTAAAACAACAGATTTTAGGATTTAAAAAAATAAAGTTGATCAGAAAGAGTGTTGGAAGTTTCCAACAACACTTCCTCTATCTAAGACTCTCTGCTAAAATGAGTCACTGGAGCTACAACAAAACCCGACAGAGACCACGGCTCATTGTTGTCCACAGCTCCGGCTGCAGCTCTCTGCACTGATCTTTTACAATAACTGACTGGTTAGAAACTACGTTTATTTTTTTATTTTAAAAGCTTTTTAAATCAATACATTTCTTCAAAATAATTGGAACATAGTGTTGAAGTCTGTATTCTGGTGGTCACAACAGCAACAAAGTTCACAAGGATTTGGCAGAGCTTCTGCTCTGTATGATCAGAGGAACAAACCACTGGAAAAAATCCTGATTTCTGTTGTCAAGAAGAGTAATAATTATAAAAAGGGTCACTTCAATCCATTTTTTCATATGAATTATTCATTCTTGAACTGACGCTATTTTTAATTCTTGTCCATTCTTGCAACCTACCTGGTTGCTGTAAGATGACCCTTTAACTGATCAGTGACTGATTGAACTAAACCTACGTGACATCCCTTGTTGATTTGCACTGGGCAAACCTGAAGACATTTTAGCACTGTTTTGTAGCTTCCTATTTGTTGTCAAAACCTGTCCAGTCAGGCCATACGAGAGTTGAATCAACCAGACTTTAAGGTGTTCATGCCTGTAGTTAAAGTACTGCATGTTGCCATCACAGCAACTTACTTTGATAACAAGCCACCTTAAGGTTTTAAATCTGTGTTCATCAGAAAGAAATGAGTTTGCTTTGACATTCATAGTTTCTGGATTAACTAACAGTTTTGCCAGATTTGAATTCAGAAACTTTCAGGAAACTACTTATCAGGTTCAATGTTCTGGAAAAAGTCAAGTTCCAGGGTGAAAAATAGACTTACACTAGAACAGAAGTGCTTGGATTCTTTTTTCATGCAACAGACTGAAACTGGTTCTGGTTCAAATAACAACTGATCCATCTGGGTCTGTTTGAATGTCCCCCAAAGTGCCAAACATGCCGGTCAGGGTGTGTCAGGCTTTCCTCTGAATTACATAAGAGCTCCTTCTCAGGAGAAGCATCGTGTGCTGCAGCCAACATCAACTCACCATCTCCCACGCCAAAGATTGGTTTTCACACATATAAACTCAAGCCATGACAGTTTGTTATGTCCAAACTAACAAAAACATAGAAACATAAATGACTGCAGATTGGAGAATCTGAAACTTCCCTAGGCTGGAAAACAGCCAAAATCTTGTCTTGTAATCTGTAGGACAGCACACACGCCTGCGCTGTTTGGCTTTTTCACTAACAAATATAGCCAAATAAGGTCTGCAGAAACACCCCGTAACTCAGCCCGAGTATGTGTGCAACTGTGTCAGTAACTGTAGTATTCCATCTGAATTTCATTATCCTGCAGACGCAGATATCTAAACAGTCTCTGCCTGCTCTAACCATCACTGAAACCTGGAGATGGACATAAACAAAAAAGCTCTTTGCATTACAGAGTCAGCTGCTGTACACAACAAAAACTTGGTGTAAACGTGTAATTTAAGCTGACGCTTGGAATCATCAGCACCGGCTGCCACTCTCACTCGTCCAAAAGTGAAGTCGAGCTGAGTTTACTTTGGTTATTTTGCTTTTAAGATCTGAAATTCGTTTAACCAGTTGGGGTTTAAAAAAATGTCATCTGTGTGCAGCTTCCATTTGTTCCACTGAGACCCGAGGAGCTTTGCTGGAACCTGAGCTGATGTCTCAGCTGATTGAGACTGTTTCTGACCAAACAAAGGATCAAGATGCAATAGGCTCATTCCTCTTCAGCCTGGTCTGATCATGCCAAGTTTTGTATTGTTCAGCTGCCAAGCAGTGCATCAACACCATTCTTTTCTGTTGTTTAGGTACTCTTTCACAGAACTAATATTTGGAATATTTAGATGACAATACTTACAAAAAGTTGGTATAGTAGTTTCAGTCTGAAGAAAAAAAAACTAAGACTTTCAAATGACATCAGCCTAAAGTTTATTTACAGCTGATCGCTGCAAACAATGCAATGTTTAAACTGAGAAAATGTACTCTTTTATGCACAAACTGTTGTCTGAATACTCTCAAAGTATTTGGTAAGAGCTAAAAAAAAACAACTTTTTCAAAAGACTATAAGCTGGAAGAACGTCTAGCAGTTGATTCAGTTCATTGATATTAGGTCTGTGACGAGGTCAGTTAATTAAAAACTCTGAGTTAGAAAAGCAGGCGTTCAGTGGTTGACGTTGGCAGAGGGGATTTTTGGAAAACTGATGGAAAAACAAAATTCCTGAACAGCATTTCAAATGTCCTCATCCACTGTGTAGAACATCAAGAAAAGATTCAGAAAAGCTGGAGACATCTCAGAGCAAAATGAAACTTTGACCACTTTAAAGTGAGTAGATGTGACATTCTTGCTGACAATGGTTGACATGATGTCCTCCAGACTGAAGAAGAGGAGAGCCTTCCATTGGATCTTCAGCATTTTGTACACAAGCTGCAGAGCCTGCGTATCTGATGGTGTGGAGGTCCAGCACGGCAGCTGGGAGGATTCAGAGCAGCGTCTGCTCCCCTCCCATGTGTCAAGGAGGACCTTCTGCATTTGAGCAGGGCAGAACCACAGAATGCAGCTATCACGACAACAAGGCTTCATTCTGCGAAAGTCTGACGTTCTTTATATTAATGCTGGGAATACATTTTTTCTCATTTTAAAATCTTAGTCTTCAGTCAAAGCAAATATTCAAATGCTGACCAAAGAGCAACTCCGAAGACAGATTTCACCCAAAGAGAATTTTTAGTCTTCAGATGTTAAGGCCTGCAAATAGAGGATAAGAAGTTGCGTGTTTTCTTTTGTTTATTATACTGTATGTATTCATTTTCAATCAGCAACTCCAAAGTGTGTAATGTGCTGTGCTGAAAGTGTTATGTGGAAGATTTTCTTGTATTTACAAGAAACAGGAGCAATCTAAATATGAACAGAACCAAAGCTGTGGCAGATGAACGCAGAAAACAAAGACAGACTGTGATTTATCAGGAACCAAAGCAGGATCATATTTAGAAGCTACAAGAAAAATACATTATTCACACTTTTGTCCTGTTTGCACCGATTTGGTTTCTGTCCCAGGAAAACATCCACATGTCCACATGCACCCCTGTAATCTGGATTTCAGGAGCCCAGAATGCGTGTGTACAGATGAGGCATCAGTGACGATAATTTCTGTGTCAGAACAAAGGAGGGTGAACTCAGCAGAGTTAATGAAATAAAGAACAATTAAAAAGGTACTCCGCTGGTCATCAGTGAGTCTTTAAAAACCTGTGACCCTTCACTTTTAATCTAATAGAAGAACTTGTGAAGGTGAATCTGACCCTGCCCATCGCTCCACCAACCAAAAACGCGGCCTATGTTTGATATTTGGCAGCAATGTGTGAACAGACTTCCAGTGGATGGTTAGGTAGGACATTCCAATTGCAGTGGGACAGTAGATGGAGTTGGGCACCTGACATTCTGTTGAAATGTGTGTGGCCTCTTAAAACATGAAACAAACACTGAACCCAGAGCTCAAGATGTTTCTTTTGGTTCTGATCAGGACTGTCTGAGTGTGGCTAGTTCTGCTGTTACACTCTGAGTCAGGATGTACAGAAATGAGATCAACATTGGTTCTTAAAACCATTTTAAAACTGATATTTTACTGAGCTGCAAAGTTAGATCGTTAACAATTATGTTGAGGATGATGGCGGTTTTCTGAAATTAGGACTGCACAATGCAGGAAAGGCTTAAACAGGCATAGTATTCAGCTCAAAAAAGACAAAGATGACAGCTCTGACAGCTGGTAATATAAATATTCTGCTTTCTCACAGAAACACATCCTCCTTGGATATCAGGATTCACAGAAGTTTAGCTGCTGATACCAGGGAGGAGGAGGTCAACAAAAAAACACAGAGGCGCATCCATGGGGTGACTGGTTTACGCATAAGATTCACCAAACCAAAGCAACAACAGTGTTCACCCCTGGGGCACTGACTCCAAAACAAAGAAGGTTAAATGAATGCTGCACACTTCAACACCAGCGTGTCTCAGGTGTATTTCTACCTGCAGCGTGTGCTTGCACGTTCACTTCTGACCACCTTGTTGGAGCAGAAACAAACTTGGCTGTGTTCGATTCATTTCATGTGTTCTGAAACCATTCAGCTGGGTCTGTATGCCATTCATGGTCAGTAAGCGTTTTGAAATCAATCAAAAAAGACTCAACCAATGTGCGCTAAATGAAGGTAGCCCTGTTGCGTTGCAATGATGTTCTCAAAAAACCTATTGCAAAAAAAAAAGTAATTTTATAAGTGCAATTCCACTTTTCAAATCAAATCAAACTTTATTTGTATAGCACTTCTCCTACGAACTATAACGCAAAGTGCTTTACACTAAAATAAAACAGATAAAAAAAACAAGCACGACCATAAAAATATACCCCCTCCCAACACACATGCAATCCACCCAACCCCTTTCACAACTCCCACCCCCTTAACTGATGGAACCCATTGGGAAACAGGCTGCCCACAAGGGCCAAAAAAATGTAAAAAGTTGTTGTGTAAGTTGCACCGTCTTCCAGCGTTGAATGGGGGTGATTTCATGTTTTTCACAAAAAAAAGCTATTGCCAAAAAAGGGGGGTTTTAATGTGCACTTTTGCCAAAGCATCCTTATCCATTGAACAACAATTGCGACCCTTGTCTAGTATCACAATTAAACTGAATGTTAAGTTGACATATGATTAAAAAACTTTTTTTTGTTTCATAAATGACTGACCCTGACACAAAGGAGGGTTTAAGCTAAAAGCAGGAAAACTGAACTTTGCAGACGGTCCCTTACTTTCAGCAGCGGCACACGCAGGGCGCTCCGGCTGATCTCACATGGAAAAGGCTTTTGCGGCCGTTTGCTCGTTACATGGGCCATGAATAATGACAACGAGGCATGTGAATTTTTGTTTGTTTTATCACCTGTGCAGAAATAACATCTTGAGATATGTTAGGTTAAGGCGTTTGAGAAATATCGCAGCTTATCGCTGAATGTGGACAATGAAACTACTTTAACCGCGCTTAGAAAGGTCACCTGACCTTTATCTACTCAGCAGTTGAACACAAACACCTGTGGAAGACTCGGGTCGTCTGGAGTCACGTGCAGCACAGGTGTTAGGGTGACGTGAGCGCTGCGGTTCTGCAGTCTTCCTACCTTGGAGATGATCAGCGGCTCTCCGTGCTCCAGGCCGCCCTGCAGGGTGAAGCCCCACGGCGCTCCGCCCTGCAGCAGGGCCTCCACCAGCACCCAGCCGCTTCCCTCATCCCCTCCGCCCTCCATGGCCGCGCTGCAGCGGCGCGCGCTCTGCGCTCCGCGGAGAGGAGTGGCGCAGCGCAACTGGAGGGAGGCGAGCGGCGGGTCCTCTTTCATTGAAGACTCCTGGAGGAGGAACGGGAGAGCGGCAGGAGACCGAGCTGCGCGCCCACAAAGTACATTCCTGCAGCGCGTTCGATCCCCGGCGGACGCTCCAGCAAACTCCGCGAAAGTGCGCCGCAGCTGTCCCGCAGGAGCACCGAACTTTTCTGCGGCGTAAAGCTGACCAAACCCCGCAAATTAAACGCAGGTCAGATCATATCCGATCAGCGGAGCCCCCGAACTCTCCCCTCTCTGCCCGTCTCTCCTCCGAAAATCCGTTTAGCATCACAAAAGGATTGACTGCGCCTCACTGAGCACAAAGAAAGGACGCAGAGGAGGAGTGAGGCTGGGAGAGGAGGAGAGAGGAGGACAGCAGCAGGAAGGCTGAATTCTGTCGACAACTAATCCAAGAAAAGGTGCAGAAAGTGACAGTGAGTAGAACTGGCAGCAGAGACCAGGTCTGGACCCCTTCTGACCACATCAGACCACCTGCTGCATCAAGTTCACTTCCTTGGGGCTGACAGAACAGGAGGTGTTGGAGGAGCACAACCAGGAGGTTTCTTTGACTTTTCTGTTAGTCTCCACGTGACTCTGTCAAGATTGATGCATGTTAGAAAACCAGGGAATAAAAGTCATTTCTTTGGCTTTTACCTGCTTCATCTGCATCCCATTTAAGATCAGCCATGTTTTTCTACATGTGACCTTTAAAAGCACAAAGTGCGAGTTCAAGGAAATCATTGAAAACTTTCTTTAATGTATTAAATGTGTTTACATGTAACAGTTCACTTTTTCAGGAGTTCCTCCCACAGAACTTTCTGCAGATGTTGGGTTGTGGCTTCTCTTCTCTGGAGGTGCATTGCTAAAGCAGGTCTTCACTTGTTCTGCTGCATTCCAGGTGGTGTCCACATGACAGGAACATCCTGGGTCACTTACTGCAGGTTTAATAATAAAGACTACGACTGTCAGGACCATCCCAGAATCTGAAAAACATCATTTATTATGGAACACGCGTGTTCCTCCACAGCGCCTGTGTGAACTTTAGTGACCATTTAAGCAGCTCTTGTGATTTTTTTTTTTTATGATAGGACATATACAGAGGAAATGAAGTTTAACATTGTGTTTCTGAGTATTTCTTTATTGTGAATCCAGAGAAGAGGAAATACACTGTTGAAAAATACTTGAAGTTGTGACGTATATAAGTTACAATGGGCGGCCCCCTCTCTTTCTGATGCATCCACTTGCAGGCAGTTAGATCCGTGCAGAGTGGGGCAAAAACACATTTAGTCAGCCACCAATTGTGCAAGTTTTCCCACTTGAGATGAGAGAGGCCTGTAATTGTCATCATAGGTATACTTCAACCACGAGAGACAACATGAATCAGTCACATCACTATGGCACCTCGGCGTGCTTTGTGTGTGTGTGTGTGCTTGTAAGAACCATCTACAAAGAACCAGGTTTGTAGAAACTAGTAGTTCCTCATTTTTCGCAGCAGTCAGAGTGAGACCAGTCTCTGCAAACATCCATGTTTTTAGAAAACACGACAGTAAAGTGTGGTCTAATCCGAAGCGTGGAGTCTGAGGGCCTGCAGCAGGACCCCATAATGTGCTGAAGGACTCTTACTCTGCTCTCTTTTATCAAAGCGCTTCCTATTGTTGTAAACATCTATTCCCTTTTTTTATTCTTCAATTAGCCGTTTCTGTTGGGTCATGTTAATGCTCCGTCCCTTTCCTTCGAGTCCCACAACAGGTCAAATGTCTGCCCCTCCCTGAGCGTGGCTCCCATGAGTCCTGCATGGATGTCTTCATAGTTTGGAAGAGTTTCAGTGAGATGATTGACAGATGCTTTTCAAACCGGTTTCTTTGCTCAGAGCTGGAAGAAAGATCTCGGCTGCGGGGGTATGGGGGCTCGTGACCTGAGGACAGCCCAAACGTTGGGATTAGATCGCCATCTGGTGGTAAAAAAGAGCATCATTGAAAGCGGTTCTTCCAGAACTGCCTAGAAATGAGTCTCTGTGTGAGATTTCATTGCAGGTAAATTCATGTAGAATATGATTTACATATCGAAGCAAAATTTGTATGAATCATGGTAAATTAAACCTGACCAACATAGTTTTGTTTTTCAAACAGAATAAAAATCTTTAAGCTGAAGAGAAAAATGAAGTAGGTTGATGTACATGTACACCCGATGTACATCTTTTGTTGACCGCTAATGCCATAATGCTTTAGGAGAACGCTTTGTTGGACGTTTGTACATCATTGTTACTTAGTTTACCGTCTTGTACAAAAAGATGACGCTTCAACATCACTTTAAGCAACGCTTTATCAGAGCCTTTCATGTTAAAGCCATCCACCACAAATGCAAACAATAAATGAGCATATAAATGAAAATAAATCTTCTGTTCAAACATACAGATATGTGTGCGCATTATCAATGGCATTTATCCCGTTTGCCCACAGCAGAGCATGTTTAATGGAACAGACAGGTAGCTGCTACACTTTATATTTAGAAACATTACATGTTAAGGAACCATATAAAGAGTTCTTAGGCCAAAGTTTCTGTGATTGTGACAAGGCACTGAGATTCATTGAAATTAGGACCCATCGTTCCTCACTGCCAGCTGAGGCCCCAGCAGTTATGGACTTCTGCAGCTTCCACAATAAGACATTAGAAAGGATAACCACTTTACTCAGCTGCACGTTGAGAGGGAGAAAGCTGCAGCTCACAGACACAGATTTAAGCATGACATTGTTGTAAACGGTTTCTCGGGATGCCTTAAACAACAACTTCGCTTTTGTCCATGCATTCACCCCACGTGTGAACATCTGACCAAAAGCAGAACATTGTCAAAGGTTGGGTTCTGTCTCTGAAGGATCTGTTGCTCACAGAGAGTCTGGAGCAAATATTTAGGGTTTGAATTCGTTTCATTTCTTTTTACTTTCAGCAACATGAAAACATCAAGCAGCACCCCCATGCAGGGGAATGGTTCACTGCAGACATTTTGGTCGTGATATAGACTCTGAAGACAACACTACCCATCCTCCACCACACTGTGAATCAAGTCAACAATTTTCTTCTTCAGCTTCTTGACTTTTTCAGGCGGCGTCTCGTTCAGACACTCTTCCACATACTTCAGGAAGCCAGCATGCGGCGACACCGTCTGGTTCTGACACACCGTCTTCATCAGGTCCAGCAGCTCGCTGCTGCAGCCTGGTTCCAGCCGGTGGGTTCGCTTTCTCCCCGATACTGTGCTCTCCGTGTATGATGAAGATGAGGATGGGGAGGAGGACAGCTGGGAGTCTGGGAGGGTGGATGAGGGCGGGGCTTGGAGGCCCACCGGTGTGATGTTCAGGCTGCTGTCAACTGTGTTATCAGTGTGGTACTGTGGGGAAGGGGGGTGAGGGGGCTCTTGGCTATCCCTCAAATGCAGGAGTCTGGACTGCTGCGGTTCCAGGACGTGGAGGTCTTCAGACGGCTCCTTCTCGTCGCAGGAGTCACAGAGGAACATCAGCTCCTGATAGTGTTTCCACTTTGAGAGGTAGAAGTCCTCTGAACCGCAGGTTTTGTTGGAGCTCACCACCTTGTGTTCCCGCTGGAAGACGGTCCGTAAGTTCCTGAACTTTGTCTTTATGTCTTCTACTGAAAAAGGAGAGCAACAAACCTGTCACTTGTACAGTAGAAAAGTCAATGAAACCCTGACCTCTATCTGACCCAGGCGACAGAACAACGGTGTTCTGTCGGGACCAGCAGTAAACCAGGCAGGATTGGGGCTCTTGAGGACCAGGGTTGGCCAGCACTAATGTAAGGGATAAAGCCCAACTAGGTTGTAGGACGGTCGCGGTGCAGCGGCAAGGCAAGCGATCACTGATCGGAAGATGGCAGGTTTAATTCCTGCCTTGCCCATCTGTGTCAAAGTGTCTTTGGAATCCCACAATGCTCCTAGTGGTTATAGGTTAGCACCAGTATCCGGCATCGGGGCTGCCATCAGTGTACATTTGGTACACGGAGGGCTGATCTCATGGGACTGTAAACTGTGCAATAAGGTATGTCAACATATGTAATATGGTATTAATAAGGAGTTTGTGCTCAATATTTTTGGATTGTTCAGAAAAGTGTTTCTACAGTTTATGTCTTAAAATAAATTAAATTCTTGGTGGTTTAAAAGTAAAGGTTGGAAGTCTGTTATGATAAGAAAACTTATTTAAGCTTATGTGCCTAAATAAGTGCTCACAACTTATCTAAAAAAGAATTGTATGACAGAACATTGCTTCAATGTCCATTTTAGCTAATATGCATTTAAAAATGTAAGCATATTGATAAAAATCCATTATGCTGCATCCCTGTGAAGTGTCTGAGGTCAAAGGTCATGCATGGAGACACCTTGAGAACAGGCTGACCATGGCAGATACCTGTGAATGCGATCGGCTCATTTTCTGACAGGAGGCGGCTCAGCGTCTCCAACAGGCCCTGTTTTAACATTCGGTTCTTGTAGTTTCCAGACTTGTGGTTCCACAGGCAGCTGTGCTCTGTGAGGAAAGAGAAGCATGTTCCTATTAATGGTGTAGGACTGCAAGAGCTGAAGCATGTGCTCCCAGCTCACACTGGAACACCCGACGCCTGCAGATGACAGGGAGTTCAAAGAAGAAACATCAGAATATAAACCTGTGAAGCAAATTAAAACACATAAAAATGCACAGTAAACAAGAACATCTGCACTAAATCTAGCTTGACCAGAACAAGAACATCCACCTCTGTTCCATGTTTCCTTCCTGGGGTGTGAAAACCACCAGAAGACAAAAAAGTTTGCAGAAAGATGTTCTTAAGAAATTAGTGAGCAGGAGAGTGTTTTTCAATAACTCAAAAGATGACTGTGAGGGAGAAGAACAATAAAGAACAGTAAGCCCACAGACTCAATCATCTCAGAAAGTGATGCTTTTGAGTCCATGGAAGCTGGAGGAGACCAGAACAGCCCGAGAACTATTTCACTTAAAAGACACTCTGTCAGGCTCTGTGTCTGCCCCACCTGTTTCATTTAGTCTTACTTCTTTCTCCAAGTCTCAGAATGTAATGTATGCAGACTCTATCTTGTCAAACCATTAGGGATGTAAAGTATAACCGAAACAGATAAAAAATTGATCTGGTGCTGAGAATAACAGCAGTGTCTGTTGAAAACCACAGATCCAAAACAAGATTATGTTGTTAAAAAGGTATAACATCAATCAGGAAATGAATAATTGGTTTCTGGTCACTTTCTCTTCCTGTTGTATCTCTACTGTCTGTACCTGTTTATGCACGAGTAATGTAAACAAACATCCAATCACAAGCTTGCTTCTATCAAGTCGGATCAATCCCAGTTGACTGAATGTGAATTACAGTGAGGGATGTGTGTTGTGTTCACTAAACATATGATAACACTTTTTTCAAAGCACTGCAAAAAATACCTGAAAAAATTTAAATGAAACACGTTTATGAAACCTCCAAGAACAAAACAGTTTAAAAATCAAAAATGACTGGTTTGAATGTTTGAAGCTCTTATGTCCTTTAGAAAGAGAAAAAAAAGATATTCTCTCTCTGTATTTGCATTTACATTTTAAATGCCAAATGAATTATAAATATCAAGATTGTATCAATTTAAGTAAATGAATTAGACTGGCTGAGATGCACTAAAAGCAGTAAAATAAACTGTTTTTCTTTCCAGTCATCACTGACATCACACTACTAAATCTGCTGCATTCAGATGATCCCATGTGGTACAGGATGTCTTTTATTTTTGAAAGAAAGTCACGTAAACTTCACAAAAGTTATAAACTATTTCAAAAAAAAAAAGAAAAAGCTAGGTTCTCTGTACATTTAATTTATGCTTAAAGATCAGTGGTTTATTTATATTTATCAGCAACTTTCACATAAATACAAATCAGTGTCTTGTTTCTCTTAAGGGTGAAATAAGACTTTATGGCTCCTACTGAGTTGTTGTCAGTGATTAATCAATCCGATTGCTCTTAATTGGTGAAGGTTGCAGACCCCTGGTTTAAAAGTAGGACTTATCTGTGATAGAAACACACGACATTCAAAACAAAGCTTTTGTTTCATTTTGTAAAGGATGCTGGAGGTTTGTCTTCTGTAACACGTATCAAGTTCTCTTCACAACTGGACTTTTGGCACCTACCAGAATAGAAGGAAATGAGTTGCTGAGTTTTGGCTTCGCTCCACAGACAGCGGGGGTCCGTGCTCAGCCGGCTGTCAGCCTGTGCCAAACAGGAGGCCGGTGCATTAAGCAGGGAGCGGTTTCCACACGGCGCTCTGTCTGACTGACTCCTGGACGGGGAGGCTGCCTGTGGGGACGCTTTGACCTTTTCTGCGGTGAGGAAAAGCTGGTACTCTGAGCTGCTGCTCTGGGTGCAGCCGTAGAGCACACAGCTGTTGTTCACCTTTAGGCTGGAGGATGAAGTTTGCTTCCCAGGTTCCACATCCTTGCTTTCCTGCACCATCAGTATCTGCACATCGTCAGGAGAATCGGCTTCCTCACAGGACTCGCAGAGGAAGAGGAGCTGCTGGTAATATTTCCATTTGGACACATAGTGTTTGTCAGAGGCCTTGCTTGCCTGAACTGCTTTGTATTCACGGTTAAAAACAGTGAGCAGGTTCTTGAATTTGCACTTTATGTCTTCAACTGCAAATCAGAGAAAACAAAAGCCAAAAATCACTGCAGGTCACAACAGTCAGAAACCACAGCAAAGTTAACCAGAACACAACTTCAACAACACAGTGACCACTGTCATAAATACACACTCCTGATCAAAACCTTAAGAAAAGTTCAAAAATGCATCAATTTGCATGGCAAGATTTTAACAACGTTCTAAGAAGAGCTTCAAAACGTAAACCGCCGTCAGGCGAGCATTGTGGCAGTTTCACAAGTGGGGTCGTGTCAAAGGTGGGCAGCGGTGGCACGTAGAGGCAGGCAGCGAGGGTGAGCGCTGGGAGCGCCTGTGGGCCAACCGAAGCCGCTTGCAGCTCTAATTGTCTTTTTTTCTTCAAAAAAAAGCAAGCTAAAACATTTGTCCACCTCCTCTTTCTGAATTTCTGAAGCTATATTTAGGACCTTGTTAAGGTCTAGCTGTGATAAATGCAAATTCTTGCATTTTCTTAACTGATCTTTTAATCAGCAGTGTATTTGATGTGTGTGTGTTTTCCTTCTACAAAGGAGGCTGTGAGCTCACAGCAACATCATGATGACAATAAGGTGAAATCAGCAAGTCTTCCTGCTTTGAATAGAAGGTGCGCTGTGTTTCATGTGGTGCTCTCAGTGTGGCCAAACAAAAACCTGTGTGACTCATCAACACATGACACTTGTGCAGCAAGTGCAGCAAAGAAGAGCATGACATAAAGCTTAAATGTGCAGGTCACTCATGAACTGCATCGCTCTGACAGCTTAGTGCAAGAGAAGGAGGGAATGATTTAATTAACTTCCTTCATCCACAGGAGGAAACAAAAAGCTGCCAATAGTTTGCTAGTTGTTGAAGAAAATGCAATCCATCTGAACAGTTCGAGTTAGCGGAGATAGAATTGGATCTGGAAAAGTGAGATATTACAATAATCTTTCAATTATGAAGAAATTATTGTCAAATTCTACAGAAATATTGATTTGACCCGTTTACGTCTCTGCGTTCATCAGAAAGAAGACCAGAAAGACCAGAACTGATTGATTAGTTTTGTGATCAGGATGGAAAACATGCTCCACTAGAAAACCTCTGCATTACTCTATAGGTGTATTCAGACTGGACACATCTGGTTCACTTAAAGTGAACCACAGTTCGTTTCCCCTGATAATCCGAGACAAATTTTCAGTCTGAATGCACCCAAGCAGACCTTGACCTTCACTGGTGTTCATGGCAGACATGAAATCCTGTCCACCATTGGGATAACACGTCAATGTAAGAATGGAGTCATCTGGACCCTACAAGATTGCACAAGGTTTAAAAACAATACCATAACTCATTGAAATATGGTGGGATGAATGCAAGCTCATTAAAATAACTTTTAACGTGATACACATTGCTTCTCATGCTGTTTTTCTGACAATCTATAAGTCTTAAACACATATCAGCGTCCCTTCTTAACCGTTATCTCCTCAGTAATGGCCTTGCAGCATGCCTCCACCGTAGCGGTAGCATGTGTTGGTACAGACGTTCAAAATTGGTCAGTGAACTATAAAGTTTGAATCATTGAAATATCCCAACAAGGATTGTAAAGCATTGGACTTCCATAATTTCTGCCTCTAATTGCTTTGCCCCGCCCTCGTAATTCCTGGCCAATGACTAAAGAGATCTTCTTCACAAGGTTTTGTTTACAATCTTTGGCCTGAAAGAAAAATCCACTTGACGGAAGTCTGAATACAGACCAAATGCAAGGTTCAGAACCTAATCATTTTTCCAGTCTGAATATGTCATAAATTTCAGTAAATCTTGAATTTCTATTTGTTTTCAAACACCAAATGGTTCAATCTTGAATGTCTGGAAGTGGAAACCTGAGCAGGATGGAGCGATCTTACCTGAGAATGACACAGAGTGGTCGGACAGCTGGTTCCTCAGCAACTCCAACAGCCGCTGTCTGAGCTGACGGTTGTTGTGGTTTTCCGACTTCTTGTTCCACAGACAGCTGTGCTCTGTGCACAACGACACACAGCAAACACATGTCAGCTGAGAAACAACAGACTCTTTGTGCACATACAGAACTACTTTTTTTCTTTACCTGAGTAGAATAATATAAGCCTGCGTTCCTTCTCTTCAGTCCAGAAACACTTCACCATGATGTTGGAGGGGTGGCTGGAAGAGGAAGTAAAGGTGGAGGAGGTGGGGAGATAGGAGACGATGAGTCCTGAGGTGAGGACAGGCTGGCTGTCCTTTGGCTGCTCAGTTGCCGGCGACTGCAGCGGCTGGTCTGCAGCTTCGTCCTGATCCCAGCAGCCCTGCAGAAACAGCAGCTGGTGGTAGTGCTTCCACTGAGGCACAAACACCTCATCCACACTGCACTGCCTGCTCGCTTGAACAAGCTTGTACTGACGCTGAAAGGTGGTGCGCAGGTTTTTGAACTTGTTTTTGATTTCTTCCACTGCAAAACAGAAAACAAAGCAGCTTGTGACTTCACCTCATGCACAGTGTGGGGTTAGCATCTCAGACAGCAGGTTCCTTCAGTACAAAGCAGACGCCATCAAAATGTCTTTAATTGCTAAATGAGCCCAAATCCTAAACAGTTTCTAAAATCCTCTACCTTCACTGCTGCTGTTTTCTATATGTTTTGGAACAATAAAAGTTATGTATGGCATTGTATGGCGTTACCCGCCCTGCCCTTGCCCCCACCCCTTGACCCGGCCTCACTGGCTGAGCAGCTGCCACACGCTCTTCACTTTCCACATTTACCCTGCCACCCTGGTCAGAGCTGCATGTGGCAAATTCATGAAAAGAAAAAAAAAACTTTTTTAAACTTTACTTTCCAGGAACTGTGGAAAGGAATGCAGCTGAAAGAAATCACCAACCCGTGTAAGGAACCGGAGGTGGGTGAGAAGACAGGAGGATCCTCAGGTGTTCCAGGGTTTGCTGCCGCAGCTCACGGTTCTTGTAGCTCTCTGATTTGTGGTCCCAAAGGCAGGTGTGCTCTACACACACACAGAGAAGCGTTCATAACAAATGTCTCACAGTATGGTCAAACCAACCCTCTTCAGATCTGGACATCTGACACATTGGCCTTGATTCCTTCCCCAGGACACTGAGCTGGCTGGGATCTCAGAATGCTCCAGAGGAGTCTGTCATTAGATAAAAAGCACAGAGGCTCTGGCTTGTCTTACGTCGTATGCGGACGGTTATCATGCATATCCTGTGAAAAACAGTGTGCTTTGTGGAGAGAATTTTGCTGCTTGAATTCTACTTCGATTGTTCACAATGTTTGTGCCATTTAAAACTCCTAGATATGGTTTAAAATCAGCATAAAGTTTATATGTGCACATATGATCAACTTCTGTCTGCATGGTGTTTTACAAGAAACTAGAGACATTTATTCTTAACGTTTGGTCGAAAATGTTAGATCCTTAAAAAAATCCCAAGTTCCACTGAAAACTTTCTTAAAGAAAAAGTTGGATTTTCTTTTTTTTTTTTTTTACGGCGAAAAACACGACATTCCCAGGGAGAACTCCCATCAAAGCAACTTGCGGAACATTCCTGCTGTAGTTGCTGTCAAATGTCGCCCATTGCCACGAACCGTAGAGGAGCAACCGTTGCCACAAATGTTGCCGATGCCCCGTCGACCAAAACGGCGGCAGCAGCAGAAATCTCCGGTGGAGAAGTTAGAAAGTAGAAGACAACACTCACTGGAGAAAAACGCGATGAGCGCCTTCTCCTTCTCCTCCGTCCAGCACCTCCCCGGGAAGAAGCTGAGCGGTGAGACCTCCATGTTTGTTGTTACCGTTTGGGTTTTCGTCTGGCTAGGCTGCAAGGTCACGCGGCCCGAAGGCTGCGTTCTGATTGGATGGCTCTTCGCCTTTCCTGAAACGTGACTCTCATTGCCCAGTAGAGGTCGCTGTGAACGATTTTATTTCCTGTTGTGACTACATCCTTTCTGAAGCACCAACGTTACAAAAATAAAAACGATAAAAAGATATGTAAACCATATTAACAGTTGAAGCTGTCATTCCAGCCAAAGGTTAGTCAACACTGGTTTACTAAATGTCTTATACTTGAAGTTTATTAGGCATACTATAGACCCTGTGCGTGTAGTGAAGGAAGTATACTGTAACTGTAAATTCAACTGTACCTGACTACATCTTCAGATTAGATTTGAGCATTTTAAATTTACAATATATAGATATATATAGATGTAAATTTCAAGTATGCTGCCTCACTTGTATTGAATTTAGTTAATTGAATGAGAATGAATATGAGTTATTTTCATCAAAAAGTAGCAAAGTATGCAAAAATATTGTTGCAATTTCTGGAATGAATTCCACCAGTAGATCATAAATGTAATCAAATATGTACTCTGCTTAACAATGATGTGCACAAAAATGACCAGGAAATGCAGATTAAGCAGCAGCATTGTGTTGCTGCAACAGATTATAACACTTGTGCCTTCCTTTTTCTTTGTGATTTGTTTCACTCAGGGGGATTTCAACATCCTCTCAACAAAATGTTTTGAAAGATGTTTCAGTCCCTTTGAACTGTTCTTAACCTGCTTTAGCAGGTTGGCTTGTATATAAGAACAAACCATACTTTTAAGTTGACATCTGTGGTACTTAAACAGCTGGATCCACCAAATGAAAGGTCACACCAAGGCCTTCCACCTTCCTCTGAGACATGAGACATTGCATGTAGAATGACAAATGCCGGCTGTGGTTGTACTGTTTAATATTCAATAATTAAGAACTGGCTGGTACACTTCCAGATGAAACAACAGACAGCACAAAGCAACGGTGAACTCCATGTACATCCCACCTGTTCACCATACAGACATCCAACTTATGTACAATATTTACAGTTTTGCCAGTTTTATTTATGCAAAAAAACAAGCATTCAAAGTGAAATGGGGATTTTTGACGTAGTGTTAACAAACACACTCAAACCCTTCTATGATTGCAGAACTGAGAATGAAAAATGAATTATATAACTCTTTCAGCAGCTGGGGACAATATCTCTTTTGAAAGCTTACATGGCTGCACACTTTCTGTCTGAAGTGACCCCCTCTCTGTTTGCTTATGAGGCCTTTTTCATGGTTGTTGTTGTTTCAAAGGCTTCTACTCTGACAGGTAAAGGGATGTCGCTGTCATTGTAAGGTCTGTTCAATGCAGCGCAGATGTCTGCTTAGGTAAGTTTGAGCAGCCACTCTACCAGCGTCTAGGAAAAACACAAGTCTTCCCAAAAAGAAATAAAAAAGGCCCCTTTGCCTCTGATTTCAATACTTAGACATCCCATGACCACAATGACTAAAAACAATCCCACATTTCACTTACAACATATGAACCACAGCATCATCAAAAAGTGCATTTTAAAATTGAGAAGCAGCTTACTCCACTCTGTGGCAGTAACATACTGTTGGCATTAGTTGACATTTTCAAAACGCTGTCTGTCCCTTTCTTCAAGTATAGCCCTGATGCTGCCAGGGAAAAAAAACGGATTAGTTGGACAGTTTATGTGAGACTTGCATCACATCCTGAACTCTGTGCCTCCTTTTCCTCCTCCAATCTTGAAATCATAGTTTTTCTTTTTTTTTTTTTTTTTACTGTCAGCAGCACTTCTATAAAAGACTTTTAATACAAAAATAAAAAGTGACGCAAGATCAGAAAAAAGTATCAGGTTGACAACGATTTGAAAAATGCTTTACTGAAGAACAAGGACACTAATGGAAAGTTTCCAGCAGGGTTTTTCTGTAGGGGTTCCCTTGTATCAAAGTATAAAGAGATCACTCAAGATCTCTTTGTTCTTAAGTTTGCTAATCTTCTACAAAAAGAGCTTTACTTCTGAATATGCAAATATGTGAGCTGTTTCTGATCCCATTCTGCTTTTTGCTGGCTAAGATCAAAATCTTTTTTGAAATCAGAAGAACAATACTTTTTTTTTTTTTTTAAATCAGTTCGCCTGACGTATTCAAGCTCTATTAGATCATAGAAAGATATTGTACACTTTGATAGAAAAAAAAACTTCTTACAAAAAATATTTCCACAAAAACAACACAGAGTAGAAATCAACACTGATGTTTTGGCCACCATACATGTTTCTTTGTACAATAACCAGGTGTGTTTCCAAATGATACAGCCCAAAGGTAAAAACAGCTTTACCTGATTCTCACAAACAAGATGAACAAGAAGTGCTCTCAACATGACTCTGTTTTAGTGAAGTCAGACCCCCCCCACAGATAAAAAATACGTTCAAAGTTGTTAATCAAACGAGGGTGTGCAATGAAATTGCAGTGTCCTTGTTGGCCTGCCCCTTGCTCAAATAAAAATCTTTGACTCCTCGGTCCAACAGTCCAAAACATCTTTGTTCATTCCACTTTCTGCAAAAGAGACAGACCCAGAGGAACCTTTTGGTGTCAATCACAATCTTTAGACTATAAAAGTACACTTAGTCCTGCCCAGAGGCACAGAGACAAAAGAACACCAACAAACTTACTGGCTCTTTGCGTTTGTAATAAAATAAAACCATAAAATCAGCCTCACACTATCTTCCTGCATTTCAAACAATACTGTCATGCAGCAAAGGCTCAACGTCCTCGTCGCTGGCTGCAGGTGGGCTCTCTTCATCGCTGCCTGGGAGGGGGGTGTTGATGTGAACACCAGCCAGCGAAGACATGGACTCTTTGCTCTCTGGGTGTGGCTTGTCATTAAGAGAGACTTCAGATGAAGACAGGGAGGAGGGTGTCTTTTCAGGGATGAAGAGAGCAACGAGGAAGGCAACGACCACTGTGCACGACCCGAGCAGGAAGGGCGGCCCAGGTATCAGCGCCCGCTGAGATCAAGACAGACAGAAGGAAGAAGCTTTCACTCCCTTTTACATCACATCAAATTGAAATTCCCCTTCCAGGTTTGGTATAAGAGCAGCACATGCATGCAGCTGTTACAGGGGGGAGGAAGGACACCAGCGTACCTCAGTGGGACTGTGCAGAGGCAGGGGGTCAATGTTGTATTCCCCCTGGATGGGGTCCATGGTGTTGATGTTGACATTGAAGAGGAAGAAGATGAAGCCGTACAGAGCAGGACCCAGACCATTACAGAGACCTCTGATCCCCGTGATCATTCCCTGGACAACACCTGCAGAGCAATACGCCGATTCATGAACATGAAGCTCTGCCAGCCGCTGGTCCTAAGTGGGACTTTGAGTCAACGGAAAGCCTGCTTTGGTGGGAGGCATGCAGGGTATGACACAGATGATGATCAAGTTTCTTTACAAACTTGTTTCTTTACTTTTCTTTATTTGTGAACCCACAGATAAATAGTAATGTCGGTGAAAGTTCTCATTCATCCAGATAGCGTAGTCTTGAGGCTGAGTCATAGCAATTGGACTTAATTTTTTTTTCTTCTTTTGAAACATTTCGCCAAAATTTTTTGGTCAATTTTTTTTAGTCCAGTTGGTATAACTCAACCTCAAGACTGAACGTTAAGATAAATAACATATATAGAAGCATCCTCATTGTTTTAATTATGGTCTGTTTTTTAATCCCTTGATGCCTGAATTTATTTCCAGCTATGAAAAAAAAGCATGTCACTTGTGATTTTGATTACAAGTAGATGCTAAATGTATGTAATTTTGGAGCAGAAATGGTTAGATGCTTATTTGCATCAATAGGTGTCAAAGGGTTGACCTGTTGAGTTTTCACTGATTTTTTCCTGATTTAGGAATTAAGTCATAAATGCACGTTTTGAGCTTTTGTGTTCAAAACTTTCACACGTAGCTACACAAGTTTCTACCACACAAGTTTCGGGCTCTACATATAAAACAAGCTGCCATTGAAAGTTGAAAGTTAAATCAGGTCATACTTTGACCAATCAGGGAGTTGAATTTGGGAGTGATATATGGATGGCATCCCTTTTAATTTGCAGAAAACTGTTTGAAAATTGATCAAGGAGGAAAAATTAATAATTGTGGTTTGTACCTGGGTGGATAAATATGACACCAAGTCTTTCATATATTGGAATAGAGCTGTGAAAAAAAAGTCTGGAGCAAGATTCACCAGATTTGCACCACTTTAAAATTTCACACCAAGCCTCTTTCAACTGTCATTACAGAGGCTAGTATCGGGTAGCAAAAGTCCAGTGTGAACACCATTGGCTAAATGAGCATTCAAGAATGCGTGTTAAACGTGTTCTTGAACACCTGTCATGTGTCCGGTGTGTACCAACAGTTGTGCTCATAAGGTTACATACCCTGGAAGAAATGATAATTTCTTGGTCATTTTCCATCTGATATGAATGATAACACAAAAACGTATTTTACACTCATAGTTAGTGGTTGAGTGAAGCCATTTACAGTCAAAAAAATTCTGTTTACCTTTTTAAATATAGCAACAACTTCCAAACTGCCCCTGTTCAAAAATTCACATACCCTGATGACTTTGTTCTGAAAACATGAAAACAAGCTGATACAAAAGGGGTTGAATGACAGTTAAAGGTAACCACTGTCACCTGTGACTCATTTGCCTGTAATCAATGTGTGTGCACAAAAACGTCTTGGAGTTTCTGGGCTCCCAACAGACCCTTGCATCCATTATCCAGTGCTGCACTGACATTTCTGGATCCTGAGTCATGGGGAAAGCTAAAGAGTTGTCAAAAGATCTATGGGAAAAGGTAACTTAACTGTACAAAAAAGGACAAGTATATAAGCAGATATCCTAGGAACTAAGAATGCCAGTCAGCAGTGTTCAAACTTTAATAAAGAAGTGGAAAGTTAGGGGTTCTGTTGAAACCAAACCACAGTCACAAACATTTCTTCCACAACTGCCAGAAAAATCTTTAGGGATGAAAATAAAAACCCACAAATAACTTCTGCTGTTACCCTGGACTCTCTGTAAAGCTGTGGTGAGAATGTTTCAAGATATACAATAAGGAGGTACCTGAAGAAAAATGGGCTGCATGGCCAAGTCTACAGGAGAAAGCCTTTTTTGGACAAGTGCCACAAAATAGCTCGCTTACAATATGCCACATAGCACAGAGACAAGACTCCAGACTTCTGGACCAAAGTCATTTGCAGCGATGAGACCAACATTGAACTTTTGGCCATAAACATAAACGCTACATTTAGAGGAGTCAACGACCTATGACGAAAATAACACTTTTCCTACTGTGAAACAGGAAGGTGGATCGCTGATGAGCTAAAAAGGCCCAGGAAACTTGATCAAAGCAGCACAATATCAAAAGATACTGGAATAAAACTTGCACTCTCAAGATCAGATGCTGTACATGGGACACACTTGGACATCTCAACATGACAATGATCCAAAACGCAAGACCAAGTCCACCTGTCATTGGTTTCAACAGAACAGTACCAAAGCTAAAACATTTATATGGGCGGGTGTTGAAGGGAGACAGAAGATTTTGGAAGGAGACAAATGAGAGAAGCAGAGAGGAAGGCCACTACAGATGAAAGGATCAAAAGTATGCATTTCAAACGGTTTTATTGTCAATATTGTTATTAAAAATAAAACAACAGTTCTTTTGGCTGAGGTGCTATAACTAATACTTTAAGAAGCTTGTATTGATAATTTTCTAATCTTTATCAATAAAGATACTAATAATGTCTCAAAAATTGAGGGGACAAGCCACAGGCAAAGCTTTTTGCTGGGGTGGTGACTGCCTCCCCATAGCTCCAGAATAAGGTGAAGGTTCTGGAGTGGCTCAGTCTCAGTCTCCTGACCTCAATATTATTGAGCCACTCTGGGGAGATCTCAAATAGTTCATGTGAGACATCCTAAGAATTGAAAGGAACTTGAGGTTTTCTGACAAGAAGACTGGGCTGCTTTACCATTAGAGAAAATAAAGAAGCTCATCCACAGCAACCACACGAGACATCAAGCTGTCATTTATGCAAAAGGAGGCAAGGAATGAAAAACTGGCATTTGTAAAGCTTTTATTTATGTAATTTAGGAAGTTTCTGTTGTCATTATGATTTAAAAAGTGTTTACGCTTAGCAATTGTTTAGCAATAGATGGCTTCACCCATCCACTAACCATGAATGGAAAAAAGGTTTTGTGTTATCGTTATTAATCTTTAAAAAATAGCCTACAATTCACAATTTCTTCCAGGGTATGTAAACTTATAAGCACAACTGTAGTTTAACAGTAAACCACTAACAATAATCCACATTAAACAAACCAGTGAATGTGAAGAGAGGAGAGGTTTTTTTTGCTCACCTTGTTTATCTGCATCAGCAGACTGTGACACCAGAGCAGAGACTGCTGGGAAGGTGATGGAAGACATTGCTGCGACAGCTCCAGCCGCCCACATCATCCTGGACACGCACAAATAAATACACAGGTGCTGTAGTGCTTTCAGAAGTGTGAGGGATGAGTAGCTTCATGGTGGTTGACCACTCACAGCTTGACATCACATGGATGTTCGAGTTCCTGTGATATTTCCGGGTGAGCATTAACTAGTGCTTGGTCTTTGCTTTTGTTGCTCCTGTTATTTGATTGCCTGATATGATTAAATCTAATAATAACTATCAGAAATCCAGGATTTCAGGGAAAGGAGGTGGATTAGCAGTAATATTACAGTCTAGCTTACTTTCTAACACTAAAGTCAAACACATTTATGATCTATTTGAAAACATCATATTGTCTATAAATCACCCAAAGAGGAAAACTCAAAAAGCTGTTTTATTCATAATTATTCATCGCCCTCCTGGCCCATACTCAGAATTCTTAACTGAGTTCTGACCTTCTATCGACTATTGTTTTAGATTCTGATAAAATAAAAATAGTAGGGGATTTTAATATTCATGTAGATGACTGTTAGAAAGAGAATGGCGCCGCTCCAGCTCAGAAAAGTCTCTGAATCACTGGAAATATAGCCTCTTTAATTATAAAAAAAATCCCTGTGAAAAGCCAGAAGCCAATACTATTCAATTTTAATATCAGAGAATGGAAATAATTCAAGATTTCTTTTTAGTAAAGAACCGTGATTTTTTTGCCCAAGATAGGGTTTTTAAGAGTTTTTCCTCACCGAGAAGGCGGGTCTAAGGACTGGGATGCCAGTTTAGCTTAGTCTGTTTAGTTTAGCAACCAGCTATTGTTTATATTTTTACGACTGACTTCATGTTCTTTGAATAAATACTGGTGTGTAGCCCATTGAGCTGGCTATGGTTGTGATTTTAGGCTATATAAATAAAATTCAATTGAATCTCTCTGGTATTTTCTATTTGCAGAAAACTGGACAGCAAAGCTTCACACCCAATCTTTTTCTACCTCTGCTTTTTCTGCCACCGCTCATTTTGAGAAAGGAGCTCAGATGCGAAAAGGAGGATCTATTTTCACAAATTCTGACAAAAGCTTCTAACCTCCACATTGTCTTATCATCACTACCTTTAAAGATAAACTTACATTCATCTTTCTTTGTCAACGTTTAAAATTTGACTTAGTATTACTAACAAACTCATCTGTATTAGCAGCTCCCCCATAGGCCTTACCATGGTTCAGATCCAAAGCCGTACCAGGCCAGCTGGAGTATCTGGAACCCCAAACCCAACAGAACGGTGTTCTTGGTACCCAAGGTTCTCATCAGTAAAGTAAGAAAGAGAGTCTGTGAAAGGAAAGGGCAAAAAGAGTTTGGTAACATTTTATATCTTCACCAGCATCATAGCATTTTAAGGGTTCTCTCAGGTTTCATGTGATCATGCTTTATGTTCACATAAAATTTGCTTTTACAAAGTAAATATTTCCTGTCATATATTCTGTCATTAGAGTGTAGGTTGAAATTATGCTAAAACCAAAAAAATACAAACAACAATCTTTGCAAAATTACAATGACCCTTAAATGTTTAGTTTAATGTAGAACATATGTAAGTACACATATGTGGTACCTGTGCTATAATGGACAAAATTCCAACCACTCCAATGAAAACAGCAATGGTGGTGGAGGAGAAGTTTATGACCTGTGGAGACAGAAGCAGAATTTCTTTAGAGAATTTTTCTTCTTTTGTTTACGAGTCTGTTGATGTGTATTTCTAAAACCCCTAAAGGTCATGGCAGTGTTTGTGAAATCGACGCTCCTCTAAAGTAAACATAAAGGAAAAGACGTTAAATATAATAAACTTCTAGATCATTTTTATTGAAAAAAATAGAAAGCATCTTGAATGAGAATGCTCTACATGGTGCAACAATCCCCAAGCAAAGGGCGGTATAAGCAGGTGTCTTCCTGTTGAGGCATTTGGGTAAAAGCAGTTCAAACTGGTCACTGCATTTTCCCTCCACAATCTGACACTTGTAAGGATCCAGCTGGAATCTGAACCAATATTATTTATTTTCAACCTGTGAGGCGTTACTGATGGTTGAACAAAGCATCTGGGACTTGTAGGAATTACATTTTTTATGATAATTATTTAAAAATGCAAGCCATTTACAAAAATTGAGGTGAGCTGAACCTCATATACATAAACCCGGGTAACATCCATAGTCTGACATGGATGCTTAATGAGCCACAATGGTCAAAGTTCCTCCTGTGTTCATCTTAAGGTGAAGAAGAATCTAACCTTACAGGCTATGCCTTTCCTCTTCCTGTGTCTAACAGATTTGCAGACACTGTCATCTAATCTCTTTCTCACTTCAGAGAAAAACATAAAAACAACATGTAACTACATTTTTTTATGTCTGTAGGTGAAAATGACCCAAAGCTGTAGACTTTCAAACAATGTTGCTCTTTCTAAGACGTGTAAGTCAACCTTCCACTCACTCATCTACAACTGGGATGCAGTTCATTATCTAATAGAGAGGTCTTAGCTGGACAGTTTTAACAACCAGATTTTAGGCATAATTCAAATTTTATTTTGACGTAACAGAAATAAAAATTGTAATTCAATCCTAAAAATACTTTTAAAGAAGTGTTGCACTGAGAAATAAGCCTCTTACTTGTCTGAGGTAGAGAAAAAAGCTGGAGTACTGTCCGGCCTCTGGGAGGTAAGACAGGAACACTGTGATACAGATGAGCAGAACTGTAGAATCCTGACCCACCTTCCTCAGAGACTGAAGAAGAAATAGACAGAGAAAGGGACAGAAGGAAAGAAGCTGTGAGACCATCAGTCTTCAGATTTCCCTCGGGGACTCAAAGGTTCCAGCCTGAAAGTTCAGTGGGTTGCTTTCCTCCATCTAATTGATCTATAGATGTACTCTAGCATCAGCGGGCCTGGTTCCTATCATATGATTTTTTCCTAGCAACACTAAATCACTAAAATAAAGTTACTGCCTTGAGGGACCCTGAGGTGCCTTCAGCCCCATCTCCACTCAACATACTGCATCCAGAAACAGAGAAGACGATCAAATCACTAAGAAAGAAAAACGTAATGCAGCTAAAACTGTCAGCAGAGTCTTCTGCTTTTGGTTTCTGCTTTTTTACTCAACCAAATAATCTGATATTGCAGAGTAATGAAACTGTTACTAACAGCAAACGGGTCAGCGTACTCCCAAGAAATGGGCGCGCCCCATGTGTTGAGCCTCATCTTGTCTGGCAGAGACTCGGGGACAGCCAGAAGGATGAAGCAGATGTCGGCCAGAGCGATCAGCGTGGCTAGCAGGACCACCAGGTTGTCCCCGTACCAGGCCGACAGGTACGCACCGATGGCTGGACTGGTTACTAGGCTGGCAGCAAAAGTGGCTGATACCTGGACGATTCAGAAAGAAGGAATGAGTTCTAAAGGACTGGAAGAATCACTGTTACACTCTCACTGGACTGTATTCAAAAAGATTTAACATATAGCGCATTAGGGTGAGAAGTCAGCAGCTTACCCTTACCAGAATGTACAAAATTTTTGAAAATAAAAAGTGTACCTTCTGCAGGGCTCGCATCACAAACATGTATTACTAACCCAGGCACTGCAGTCCTGTCTTGAGAGGCTCAGATGTGTCTGAGTATTTACAAAATTTCAAGCTCTACTCATTGCAGAACAACATTTCCAGAGTGAAAGTGAAATGTTTTATTTTGGTTTGAGCTGAAGATCAGGCTGGTCCACTCCAGCCACAACTCTGACCAATAAAACTAGATGCAACACTATGTTCCAGTTTTCTTCATTTTTTCCTTATTTCCTTCATGTTAGATTAACTTGTAGCAGAGAGGTACTGGTGCATACTTGCTGTTGGATAGCTGAGGCGCATCCATTTACTCTGCCAGGCATGACTACACGTTATTATCAACATGTAGTTACGGGCATGAATACCCGCTTGAAGCCACAAATACAGAAACAAAGATGTGGATGGACCTGATAGAAATAAAAACCACTAGATTTCGGTTTCAACTATTGACTATATCTGATAACTGGACTAAGTGTGATTTCACCTAAAGGAAATGATTTACTTTCAGCTCCAACCAAGTGAAGTAAAGTCAGTCACCATTTCTTCACGACATGGATGCCGCCATATTGGAACCAGAAATCATCAGTAATCAGCAATTGGTCCGAGTCCGTCTGAGACAGCATATATAGTAACCACTCTCACAATCAGGAGTGAGCATGTTAGAGGACCACTCCCCTTTCAACTAAAAGAGAGCTCAGGAGAATCTGTCAATCAAATACTTTGAACGTTCTACGCATGGGCAATACAGAAGTTTCATTGGCACAATTTTTTTCAATCAGAAAATACACAAAACTCTTTTTTTTTTTTTTACCAAGATCTGTTCTATATGAACTATTCTTTGTGATGCTTATGTTTGACAGCTGGGTGTAGGACTGGCATGCGGGACACCAGGGTTCGTTTCCAAGGGGGCACAATGCATGGACCTAACAAAACTTAACTTCTCCCAATCCCACATAATTGCAACCTTGTTGAGTTGGGTAAGCACGACCAGCCCACTCTAAGCTCTGTTTCAGGTCTTCCAAACCCTATAGGTGACATCAGAGATGATCTGTGTAAAAATGCCTGTATGTATATGTAAATCCCAGCATATTCAAACTGTTGGAAATCAGTGATGAAACGTCCACGGGAATTCTTACCAGACCATAGGCTGTGCTTCTCTCTCGTTCATCTGTCACATCAGCAACGTATGCGAAGATGACGGAGAAGGTGACAGAAAACGCTCCAGACATGGAGATCATAGCAAAGTACCACCTAGAAAACAAGTAGGAAAACAAAAGAAAAGAAAAACAGTCAACGGGTTCTTTGTACTTGATTTATAAAAACAAAATAACTGAAAATCAAGAAAGAAACTGTGCAGAATCAGGGAGCCTGAAGCTGCTGTTTATCCACAAAATAATTACACGGTCATTCATGCAAACTTAAGGTAACTGTTTATATGCCATGTGAAACTCCACCAACAATGGCAAACATAAGTTAATCCTACCAGGGACTAAGCCTCATCAGAGGGATGGGTGCGCAGGTGAAGAAGACTGTGATCAAAAGGAAGGAGCGCCTGCCCCAGACGTCAGATAACGCTCCAATCAAAGGAGCAGACATGAATGACAAGAGACCCTTGAAAGGAGGAGACAGTCACACACATATTTTAGTCCTGGCTCCATTTTATTGGAAAGTTAGGATGAACTGAACTGTTTCAAGTTCTTACCTTCACTCCCTGAATGAGTCCGTTCATCAAGAACGTATGCTGTGGGAAGGTTTCATGTAAAACCTACCAAGACAATAAGACAAACAGATTTCATAAGCTGGTAAAAACACAGGGCTCCTTATGTAGCTGCAGCTGCATGGGTACTCACTGTGAGCATGGGCGTGGTGAGCAAACCCCAGGCAAAAAACTCCAGGAAGATGACCACCACTGCATGGTACACGCTGGGCCGGCCGATGCCTTGCTGGGGCTGGAAATAAACCAACAACATACACATGCAAATGAGATCACCACACACACTTTCATGTGACTGATACTTTAACGGGACAATACCCAAGGAATTCCAGCTGTTAAAAAATGAAGGGCACTTTAATTAGGCTGGTTTATGTTTCAGTGTCTTGAAAAATGCAGTCAATTACCTTCTCTTAGATGTTAAAGTGTGTGTGTCATCATGGCTAAATATTGGTCTGATGGTAACGACTGCACTCCGGTTTATTTTATGATTCTGCGTGAATGGAGCCTCCATAAAGTGCAAACATTTGGACTTAAGCCTTCGTGTCAGCATCCCTCTATAATGGCATCATTCCTTTTCCTTTTTTGTTGGACCAAGTGTAATTGTATAGATTAATATTCATGTCCTTGTTTTTTTTTTTTATCCCACACTTGAAAAATCTCAGAATGGAAAATCTTATTGGTGACTAAACGTGAGCTCATTTCTCTCATCTGCCCACACTGCAAAACTGAATATTAAGACAGTAAAGACACCCTTGTTTCAAGATCAATTGTCTTATTTTCTGTCTTGAAGAAAATATCTCTTAACAAGAAAGGTTTTCATTAGCAAAATAATCAGAGTTTGAGAAAATATATCTTATGGCGTGTCTACAGATTTACAGAAGTTACATTTAAGGGTTTCAAGACCTTTTTAAGAGCACGTAAAGTCTATTATTTAAGATAGTATGTACAAGGAAAATGAAACAAACAGCAGGAGTCTCCTGTTTCTTTCTCTGCACAATTTGATCGCCACTATTCCCAATGTGCCAAGTTTAGATGTCTTTTGGCAAACCGTACAGTTTGCTTCTTAAGGAGTTCCACCTCTTTTAACCACCACAAGTAATTCTCGTTTTCAAGCCATTTCTCCATGAATTTTCTCTTTCGCATCTTCCTGTACTCCTGGATTTTACCTAATTCCCTAGGTGAGGTTAAAAAATTTACCAGTTCATGACCTTATGACACAGGACAATTTGAAAAAAATGTTGTTTTTTTTGTGACCGGATATGACATTGCATTGACAAGAACATTTTTAAGACTCAAGTCACCAGAATTTAAGATAATTAAGATAATTTTTAGAGTTTTTGACTTATTTCTAAGGGGACTGTATTTGCAGTGCTGGCTGGAAAATGATCAGCAATACATTCTAGGCTAAACACCCTGCAAAAAATAACATTCTTTTGAACTGAATCATGTTTAGCTGAGACTATTAAAATTTATTTTGCTTTATTGAATTTTCAAGCCCTCATATGTTTGGTTCAAACTTATACCACTTCTGTAAGACCAAAAAACCTTCAATAATAGACTGGAGACCATCTAACACAGGGGTCCATAACCTGCAGCTTTAAAGCCACATGTAGCTCTTTCATTCCTCCATAGTGGAACCCTGGCTGAAAATAAAAGTAATTTTTAAAAGGGCCACTAATTAATATTGAATTAGCATTGAATGTATACATTTATGGTTGAGGGGCACCCAAAATTGAAATAAACGATGTAAAGGTTTTTACATCCCTGATAACATCAAAAGGCCTTTTTTGTTCTACACCTCTTCAAGAATGCAAGCATTTCAACCAAATTTCAAGTATATTTATCTTTTCTGATCACCCAGTACATTTGATCACTTTTGATGACTGGATTATCATGTTTTAGGTTAACAGCAGTAGTAAATAGCAAAAAGGATAACGGCTCACCAAAGTAGACTTAAGGCATAACGAGATCAAATGCAATTTTTGTCTTGCAGTGTTTGAAACCTTTTGTAGTGGCACATTAGCTGCACTGGGATGATCCTGTGTGGCACAGGGTGGCTTTTATTTTGAAAGGAAGTCATATGACATTCTGTCAAAAGTAAAAAGCTAACATCTGCTTTTTAACGGAAGCTTGTTGCTACCTGAAATACACAACAGAAAATGAGTTTTTTATCCTCATGATCTCACACATTCCACTAAAGGAAAACAGCATGAGCTCCATTAGAGATGAAGATAGTCCCACCTACTGCTTTGCTGCATTTCATTTCATCATATGCCTTTCAGTTTTAGATGTTCCAATTCTTTCTGAATAGACACATGTTTTAGTAAATGTAGTTAAAATCATCTAAACAATTTTCCACTCAACATAACTTAATGATAACATAGTAAATGGCCTAACATTGTGGGACATTAAAAATAATCTCCTTAACAAGTCTAAATGTAAATGTCATAAACCTTCACAAATCACAATACATATTTGTGTGACTTCATTTAACACAGTGCACAAATGTGTGTAGCCTGTGAAGACATACCTATATAATAAAGGAGATGGAGGAGAGACAGCAGCATAAGGTTAATTATGTTTCTCCACATACCTGGTACCCATCTTATTTAGAGAATTATGTGAGCGATCACCCCATGTTGAGGCCACCATTACAACAAAAGACGCCAGATAAAGGAGAGCGACAGGAACAGAAACCATCTTCTTCCCACTTATACCCTCAAAGATTTTGAGTCCCTGTAAACAAATAAAAATTTTACGATCCTTCCTTTTAGAAATCCTGAGTTCTCACTCAGCACGTTCCTCTCACTTCTTCATTTTTCACCTGCATTGATGTAGTGAAGCCCTAAGCTCCCATCAGTCAATCAGCCCAGAATGGAGGTTAACAAACTTGAGCTTTGTAGAAGCAAGAGTAGTAAACATTGCTTCATTTCAAACAGCTTGCTGATAATGACCATCTTTTGCTGTGCACATAAAATGACATAAAAAACTTCCAAGGTCAATATCAAAACTGGATTATCCCACATGACATAATCAGCAGCCTACTGACACAAATACACAAAGGAGGGAAAATGTGATTATTTTCTATATTTAGAAAAGACTAATAGCAAGTTCTATTAACACAGATTGCGTAGATAATGAGTTATACATTGAAGTTGAACTATTTGCCCTTAATTAAGGAAATTCCTTCATTACCAGTGTTAACTGATAATGGGAAGATGTCACAAATTCCAGCATATCTATGTGACATTAGAAAACAGATGTATGAGAAACTTCACCAGTTAAAAAGCTGTTGATGCTCTCATTGGGATTTCTTTACTGGATTTTACATTTTACATCCAGTTGAAAAGTTCAGCATAAAGAGATCAATTAGTTTTCTGAATTATAGTTTTGATAGTTATGAAGTAAAGAAAAACACTCTGTTTTCCAATAAGTAGACCCAAGGAAACAGAAAAACTCCAGCAAATGTAGCCGCTATTAACAGAGCTGAGCTAGCATTCAATATACTGGATTCACAAGTTTACTATTGCATTCAACTCAGATCAAACACAATTGTAATCAATATCGATTCATTTCTCACATTTCCATGTTTATTCATTCATTCATTCCTTTTCCAATCCGCTTTATCCCTTTCGGGGTCACGGGGCTGCCGGAGCCTAACCCGGCTACTCATGGGCGAAGGCAGGGTACACCCCTGGACTGGTCGCCAGTCTGTTGCAGGGGCCACAATCACACACCCATGCACACTCACATTCACACCTAGGGACAATTTAGAGTAACCAATTAACCTATGAAGCACGTTTTTGGATGGTGGGAGGAAGCCGGAGTACCCGGAGAAAACCCACGCATACACGGGGAGAGCATGCAAACTCCACACAGAAAGGTCCCCCAGCCAGGACTTGAACCGGGAACCTTCTTGCTGTGAGGCAGGAGCGCTAACCACTGCGCCACCGAGCAGCCCCATTTTCATGTTTAAACACATTTTTATTGTTTTTGAAAAACTTCTTTTAACAAAACAAATCATTTTAACTAAACAAAAATGAAACTTTTATTGGTAAAATTCTAAGAAAACTGGCCAGTAAGCTGCTTTTGCCTGAAAAACTATAAAAAAATATTTTGAATGAAAATCAACTATGAATTTGATTACTCTGTTTAGCTTTCAGTCCAGGGGTGTCCCCTGCCTTCGCTCATGAGTAGCCGGGTTCGGCTCCGGCAGCCCCGTGACCCCGAAAGGGATAAAACGGTTTAGAAAATGAATGAATGAATGAATGTTTAGCTTTCTCTAAATTGTCCCTAGTTGTGGATGTGAGTGCAAGTGTGATTGTGGCCCCTGTGACAACCTGTCCAGGGGTGTCCCTTGCCTTCACCCATGAGTGGCAGGGTTAGGCTCAGGCAGCCCCTGTGACTCCGAAAGGGACAAAACGGATATAGAAAATAAATGAATGAATGTTTAGCTTTCTAATACATTATTGTCATCATAAAAATTTGGGATGCAGAAAATATTCGGCCACCGAATATATTCGACCAATAGCGCAAAAACATTTGGCTTCGGTGCGAGTGAGGCCGAATAGTGGTCAAATACTGGCGCTTGATGCAATGACGCAACCAAAGCGCATCGGCGATCTAGTGCCTACTTTAAAATGTCAGCTGTGTGGAAACATTTCAAAGTGCTTGAAAGGCTAATACTGCAATATTTAAAAAATAAAGAAAAACTCAACATTCTCATTTGATATTCGGCCACTAAATAGTATTTTTTTTATTATTATTCGGCTTCGGCTTTGGCCAAAAATTTTTGGTGCATCCCAAGTAAAAATGTCTGAAACAAAAGAAGAAAGATGTGTTGGAAGATCCACTCCAATTAAAATGGTGATTTTTGTGTTTTTAACATGTTATTGTGGCATTTTTCTCATGGACACAGTAAATAATTTCACAGGAATTTCACTGGACTCAATTAATCTTTAAATGTATTTTTCTGTCCACACTATCTCAGAAATATTGAAATCCAGTAACATCTTCTTATTTACTGAGAAGCACTTATTATCTCACTCTCTTAGTCCCACGAATCTACAAAGAGGTTGGACGCAGGTCATTTCAGTACAAAGCTCCTTCTGACTGGACCAAGTTACTCATATCTCTAAGATCCATGACATCTTTTGGTTTATTAAGTCATCTTTATTTGTTTATCTTAAAACTCCTTGTAAATTTATTTAGTTCTATTATTTTTTTCATTGCGTTATTCTTTTCTTTTCTTTTTTAGGAATACCACTGTAATCAGGGTAGTATATTTAATTTGTATATGCTTATCAAGCAAGTTGGTATTGTTGTCATTTGTAATGCTGTTCTATTGCTGTGTGTAAGGATGTCATGATATGAATCTTTTTCATGTCATTTCTGAGTTTTATTTCTGTACATTGGCAGTAATGTGGTGAGATTTAGAAGTTAGCAAGTTTGTCTTGTCTGTTTGTTATATATTACGTGTATAATCTGTACTATTTCATTTAATTTTTTGTATTTGTTTTATGTATTTGGACCCCCTTGAAAACAAGATGGTACATCTCAAGGGGCAATCCATAAATAAATTGAAAAAATTTGAAATATACATAAATTAAGCTTAAAACTGTGTTTATGAGTGTTTCTTTATTTAAATAATGGTGAATCAGGAGCAGACGAATACAATTCAATTTTAAAAAGCTCTCAGTTGAGATGTAGAAACTACACAAAGCAAGCCAAAGTCTTCCTGCTCCGTTCCAATTCTGAAGCATCCACTTGTAGACATATAGATCCATGTACGTCTTTGTTTACTTCATCTTAAGCATCTGGCTCAAAACTGTATGGCTGGTTAGCTCTAATACTGCTCACCAGTTTTGTTGGACCAGTAATGTTAAGTTGGGGTTGTGAGGAGCTGTAAACTTGAGGGAGAGAGTGTAAACAAAGGCATAATGGAAAATGAAGGCTGGTTCATCTCACGCCAACAGTCCCCCCCACAACTAAGAGGTGAATTTCTACTGAACTCCTGCCACTTTACACAAACTACCTTCTAGAAAACGACACCGTTTTTTTATTTTGGCTAAAAACTGCATCGTCATTAGTAAAAGACTGGTAACACTTTAAAAATAGATCAAAAGATGATCAGAGTGTGACTTTAATGAGGTTTTTCATGGTGACTTGTGCACTTTAATATTGGTTCTCAGCATGGTTCTGCAGCATTGACTGATTGCACAAGGGCCAAGAAAAGCTTTCTGATTCCATCAACACATCTGCTGTGGAGATGTGAAACATCAGTCTTTACTCCGAGCCGACTGCTTCTCTTCAGAATTAAGGCGCCTCCTTTTTTCTGATTCTCTGATTTCTTCTCATTCTTCAATAAGGAGGGAGCTTTCCATTTAAGTATGGGGACCCTTGAACATTACTTTTGATCACTTAAAAATGTATTTTTGTTAAACAGGTCCAACAGAAAATGTCTTCAATTGTGATGATCTGAATTGATTGGATCATTAATCCAAATCAATAAACCCTGATCTGATATCTTCTTCTTTTGTGTTTTAACCTTGAGACAATTTTTGCTTCTAAACCAAGGCTTTATTAAATCAGCGGAATGAATGGAATTAAACTGTTGCTGTTTTCTGATCTTGTGTTTAATCCACAGCTTGACTAACTAATCTCTCAGAGATGCCTCCAAATGGCTTTTACATCAACTTAAAATCAAGACAGTCTACCTGCAGAACCAATCTGATCAAAAGCTGGTAAAATTCATTTTTTGTAGCTAAAATTATTAATATCAAAATGATTAAATTGGCATTTTGGTTAAAACTTTCAGATCAAAAAGTTGAGCTTTTAGTTGGAACTAAAGAAGGAGATTGATCATAAATGGAAAACAATTGGGAATAGAATTAGACATTTTCCAGTTCAGCAGCTGTGATGGATGAACAGCAGACATAAAACTGTAGGATTAGGAATGACACAATAAACTGAAATCCAGCCTCCATTCAAAAACAGTCCTTTATGGTTGATTCCAAAGAATAGGGAATCAGAGGGAGTTTGTCTGATATGACTCTGTGTGACACTGCAATAGACAAACAACTTTTGCATGTCCAAAAGCCTCCATCACTGAAGCAGAAAACAGGCAGATTCCCATCTCCTGTTAAGTGAGTATTTGAATGGAGCCTCGATTTATGGGAATCAAAGGCTCTGAGTCTTCTCCTCTTTGTGTTTGAAATAGAGAGGACTCATGCCTGCATATCATCTGTGACTACTTAAGCTAAGTTTCAACTTTTTTAAATATTTAAATATGATGAAAAACAAGGAAATACAAGTCCCATAATTAAACTATACATTATGACATTTTTAATGGACACACTTCAACAGCACTTACTGCATTCATTGAAAAAGCTCAAGCTCTGAACATTTTACCAGATTATCTGCCACAAATGATCTGGACTTTTGCCTTTACCGGCCTTCAGAAACTCCTATGGACAGAGATTATTCTTGAATGTGTTCACTAAAGGTTGGAATTTGATCCCACAAGACAGCAGAACTATAATTCGATTAAGTTTTTTTCAAAAGAACATGAATTCTTAATTAACAGACAGTTACATATGCAAACACTGAACTGACCTTTTAGGCTCCACTCATACTGCTTCTCTTTGTGCTGTTATGATTGTACAATTGCTCACTTTTGTCTAGTCATGTATGATGTATGTCTGAGTTTTATGTTCTGCAGAACAAAAACCTACAGAAAAAAATGTGTTAAACAGAGTCAGGACTATTATTTTTTCATAATTTCCTGTTAAATTAATGAATGAATAAGAGCAAATGACATTCTACTGCAAACCATACGTCTTTGAAGCTCAATGACATGTCTCATCTCCCCCTGCTTCAAAATCAGCTCCTTCATCTTTCCTCCATCATGTTATATTTCTACATTTCTTTCTAACAGCTTTTCAACCAAATTGGTTCAGAACCGCAGGTTCTGCTGCATTGTTTAACCCTGAGTGATGTTTGCAGAACATTCTGTCTTCTTAACATAAGAAAGCCAAGGTTAGCACTGGACCCGTCATCAGGCTCTGCTGTTGTCATGTCAACAACGTGGAGGTAATATAATATGACATTAAGTCATATTCTGACGTATGAGTAAAAGGTGTCAGCTTTTCTGTCTCCATGGTAACCCTGCAGACACGGTCAAAATAAGATTATAGGTGTCAAAACTGACACGAATTCTATCCAAGCAAAATAAAGAACACAATGTCTTTTTCACAGAACAGCTGTGGATGACACAGACCGTCAGAGAGGACAGCGTCAGCCGTCATCTGCTTCTTTACAGAACAGGTCTCCTCACATTCTGCTGCCGCAGCTGCAAAGATGGACGCTGCAGTGCGACTTCTCACTCTGACGCTCTTATGTAACAAAACGGAATCCAGCATCAGCACCGCTCCAGCGGCCCCAACAGCCATTTTGAATCAGACCGGCTCGGTTCGTCTGTTTTTTGCTGGAGTTTTTCTGCTTTGACAGACATGTTTCAAAATGATAGAGAGCGTTCACACAGCGGTGACGGCTCACTACCCGCAGCTTTAAAGTGGTGTTTGAGTGCTGAGCCGCTCGTCATAAGAATTTAATTCCATGTTATGTCATCCTCTCTGCGGCCGCCTGTGGGACGATAAAACACCCGAGGAGCTTACCTCACCGTGCAGGCTGTCAACAGCACCGATACATTAAAGTTAACGTCATTAGAATCTTTTTATGTGACGCCTTACAGTAAAGGTGAAACGTTTGAATGCGGGTGCTATAAAATGGCTGGTCGTCCACCCACCGCTTCTCCGTCCCTCATCACCATCTTCTTGACCAGCAACACTCGGCCGGTGGTCGGCGGAAGCTCCCCGGCCATGTCTTCACACCTGCCGCCGGTCATGAAGCATCCTTTCCACGTGGATATCCGCGGTTCTCCGGGCGCTTCCAGGATTCCTCGGTTGGTCCCCTACAAAGGGCGAACTGAGCCTCCTTCTCAAAACCGAACCTATGACAGCTGTTCCGACCGCGGCTCGTCTGTACTCCCGGAGTCAGCTTTAACCGGAGTCCGCAACACAAACCGTTACAGTGAAGTCATCTGGGACCACGGCGGAACTTCCGGTTACCGCTCGGTTGTCTTTCAAAACAAGAGCGTTTGTGCATTTGGTGTACAGTACAGCTTCCAAAGAATTACAGCAGCCACCTCAAAGACTGGAGGCAGAGGTAGAAAAGAATCAAAGTACACACGTCATGTCTAAATCAATGTGTGGACACATTGATAAGGAAGCTGGTGTCGCAACTGTATTGATTTAGAAGTGGATAGTTTCAACCTACGTTTAATTTTTGATCAAATTGCAGCTTACTTCTAAAAGCATTTTTTCTGAACCATATGTTTATTACTTAAAACGATTTGTGAAAAAGTGGTATAATGTAGTAGGTCCTACATCTATATCTGTTACATTTAAGTTTCCCTTTGTTACTAATCACTTATCAATTATTGTTGTCAGAAATATAAACATATGTTCAAATTTAAAGTGTTGGTTTAAAATTAAGATTTAATCTAAAGACTAAAAGTAAAATTACCATAATTTACGCCTACTAAATATGTGTTTCTTGTTTAGCCCAAAATCCTCAGATTCGTACAAACTGTAACTCTCTAGTTAAGAAATTATTTCACAAAATACTATTTATTCCTGTTCTAGCCAGTGTTAGGTAGCTTTTTATGTTAAGTATTGTAACTTTGAAGTAACACGGATATTCCTTTCATCCATTCATCCATATTTAGAACCCACTGAATCCCCTTTTGGGGTCACAGGGTTGCTGGGGCTTGATGTTTATCAAGTTGTGTTTATTTATTTATGTATTTTTGCTTGTTTGTTTATAATTTGTCAGAATGTACACATAAATCTACTCTTAAAATTTAAACCAGTGAAACTGAGTGCATTAGTGCAAACACATGGGTACATCTCATAAAAGTGATTGTAATTTGTTTTAGATTCATACCAAACAAACTTAATTCAATGAAAATCACACATGCTCAACTCGAACAACATCATGATGCTTTGAGAAAGAGATATGATCAATGTACTAATGTATAAAAAAATGTTTTTACATGCGCCTGACTAACATATACCTGTTTGAAATAAATTACTACTATTTAAAACTGAGGCTAGAAAACTTTTTTTTTTTTTTGTAACAATGTGCTGTCTCACACAGTTTCACGTTTATGGAGAATAAAAATGTACAGCAGAATTTACACAAGTAACTGGGAAGTATGTATAAATATTGATACAATTATAAAGAAACATTCCTCATATAATGTAGATTTTAAACAAAAGTTAAACTGTTTATCACTAGGCTAATGAATGAAAGTCTGAAGTTCTGAATTGCTTAGGTTATTTTCCAAGAATCTAACGCATGTGACAAATGTCCCTCCAAAGACAGACCAAGACAGACCAACCCACAGTGTGTGCTTGAAGTGTGAAAAACATTATATCAAGAAAAAAAATAGAAATACTTCGGAACTTTGGGCTATTTGGGCCTGGTTTAGATCCGAGATGTGATGGTCAAGTGAGGAGTCTTTTAATTTGAAAGTCTGATGGCTTTTTTTAAGTTACTCACAAACAAATGACCAAATCTACTTCTCAGGTCCGGTTTTCGGTCCCGTCTTTTCCTCTTCATCCCAGATCAGAATTGCAATGGAGACGGAACCAGAACAGAACCCTTACGGATTTACAGTGACCGCATTTTAAATGTTAAAAAGCGTTAAAAATGTGTCAAATACCAGTCAGAACAAGGACAAAACCGGAAATACAATGCATCTTTCTCCACAATAAGATTACATTAAAATGATTAAAAAACAATGTACAATAACGAACAATGGGCGTTTTGTTTGAAAATTTTCAGAAAATAATATTTTTAAATATACAATTTGAATAAAAGAATAGCATAATACATAATATTTGTGAACAAATGAAAAGGAGTGTCCATTATTTTGAAAAGTCGTGAGCTTCCCATGGATTTGACAGTAGCAGACGGAGGCGAGCAGACGAACGTGTCACGTGTAACAGGCTGTGGTTTTGTGCGGTGTGTGTACGTGCATGCGTCGGTGTTTGCGGTCATGCATAAAACATAAAAACGAGCGGTGACTGGGGGGAAACGTGACCGCCAGCTTACGTCAGCCACCAGCAGAGAATCAGCTGTCCGAGCAGACCGTTAAATGTCCAGCAGTGATGGTGGTCACAGCTGAGCTCGTTTCTGTTATCGTCAACATTAAAACAGGGATTATACTCCATCTCTGTGTCGTGATGACAGAAAACAGCAGACTGCGGGTTGAACGATCACGTTTATGTGGAGCAGCGCAGACAAAACTTCTTAAAGGGGACATGTTGGGGTTGAAAATAAGCAAAAACCATTCTAAAAATAAATAATCACATAAATTAGGTAGGAAGACGAAAGACAGGAATTTGTCATCAAAGCTGGTGGGTGAACTGAGCCACTGACGTCAGAACCTTAATAATTTCAGGCTATACCATGAAGGTGATTAGTTCATCATAACAAAATAGAAAATCACAAAGAAAAAATAACTTAAAGAATTGATATACTCTTATTTGCCTTTCATTGAGGAAAAAAAAAACGTATTTGAACCTTATTGCTGCAAAGTACTTTGTGGAAAAACCCTTAGAGGTCTTCTTGTAGTTGATCACGTTTCTGCACATATCAGGAGTTTTGCTCCACTCTTCCACTTCTAGATCATCCAGATTTGGTGGCTATTACTTGGTAACTCCAAGCTTCAGCTCTCTCCATAGGTTTTCTAAAGGATTGAGGTCCAGAGACTGGCTGGGCCGCTTGATCTGCTTCTTCAACCATTCCTTGGTTTCCTGGTTGGATGTTTTGGGTCATTATCCTGTTGGAAATTTAACACTGGAGCGTTAGCTAGTTTAAAGTGACAAACACCATTTCTTTCTAAATCTTTGTGTTGTCAGTTTTGTTGATTCTATTCTGAATACAAGTATAAATGATGGTGATTTAATACATAGAATTTTAATTTTATACATCCAGTAAAAAAAAACAAACAAAAAAAAAACACAAAACATACATATCACAACTGTACACAAGCATATTGTCTTAAAAAGGAAGAATCGTGAAGGTTTTAAAAGTAAAGGTTTCTGACTCAAATGGATCACAATGCTTGGAGCTGTACAACATCAACAGGACTCTAAGAGCCTTCATGGAAATTCAATGAAGCTGTGGAAAACCACCCTTGAAACCTGTCAGGTTTTGCTTCAGGGACCCAAAATACAACAAACTCAGATTTATTAAAGCTTTTGACTCAGATGCTTCCTCCCAGGCTTTGGAGATAAACTGCAGATCTATGCTAGAGAGAGACAGGAGAGGGTTAATGATGGCGACATGACTTGAAGCAGGGAAGGCAAAAACTGAATGGAGGCTTACTGAGGAGAGGAGAGGAGAGGAGAGGAGAAGAGAGGAGAGGAGAAGAGGAGTCAAGTCCTCCGTACGCCAAGGAAGGTGTGGCTCCAGCTAGAGGAGATAGTGGGGAGAAAATGAACGCCAAGTGGGTGTGGCAAAACTCAGGATCCTGGGGCTTAGTCACAAATTCTTGATGCCATAGGTTAACTCAAAATCACCAGGGATCTCTGGGAGGGTTTCCAAAAAGGAGAAGGTGCGAGGACTTATGAGGCCTTGGAAGAAATTGAGCAGCAGAGAGATAGGGGCATATAAAGGCAGCTGCTGGCAGTATGACGTCTGGAACACAGGCTGAGCAGTATAGCTGGTAGTCAGGTTGACTGGTGAGCATGAACACAGCTGGAGATTTCTCTGAGAGCTTGTAGTGCAACAATTTGGCAGAGAATGAAGGGCAAAGGCAGAGACATATAGAAGCAGGCACAGGTGGAGGAAATCAGATGATTAGCAGCAGGCTGGCTGCTGCCATGACAAAACCAAATGGCTAGCCACTTGCACAAGTGTCCATGAAATGTGGCATATACCAAGGAAATGCTCCATCCCCACTGCTGTTGTGCATAGCTCTGAACCCTCGTAGCCAAATAATCAACAAGACTGACTATGGATACTGACTCAGGAATAGGGCAACCATCAGTCACCTCCAGTACATCAAGCTATATGCTAAGAGTGAGGGCGACATTGACTCCCTGATCCACACCACCAGGATCTACTGTGATGTCATTGGAATGTCATTCGAGCTCAAGAAATGCAGTCGGAAGACGTCTCACTCCCAGAAGGAACGATAGGAGACATTGAGGACAGTTACAAGTACCTTGGAATTCCACAGGCAAATGGCAACCTGGAGCAGGCAACAAGGAAAGCCGCAACAGTTAAATACCTCCAATGAGTAAGGCAAGTCCTGAGAAGCCTGATCAATGGCAAGAACAAGACCCAGGCAATAAAGTTACGCACTGCCAGTCATCAAATACCCTGCAGAAATAATCAGATGGCCAAAGGAAGAGATGCAGATCATGGATGTTAAGACACGAAACCTCCTCACCATACATGGAGGGTTCCATCCCAAATCCAGCTCCCTGGGACTTTATGCTAGCCGCAGGGTAGGAGGGCGAGGACCATTGAGTGTGCAAGCCACTATCCAGGATGATGCATCCAAGATGCATGAATACATCAAGATCAAGGCCCCAACTGACAGTGTGCTCAGTGAATGTATCAGACAATGGACAGCAAAGGATGCGGTTCTGAAAGACAGACCCTCATGTGAGGACAAACCCCTGCATGGGATGCACCACTGAACAATAACTGAGGTGGCTGATATCAAGTCCTACCAATAACTAGAAAGGGCTGGTCTACAGGATAGCACAGAAGCGCTCATCCTGGCAGCTCAGGAACAAGCCCTGAACACCAGAGCAATAGAGGCTCAGATCTACCACACCAGACAAGACCCAAGGTGTAGGCTGTGCAAAGAGGCGCCTGAAACAATCCAGCTGGGTAAAGAGTGCTGGCAGGAAAGGTATACAGCCACAATCAAGTGGCTGGAATAGTATATAGGAACATGTGAGCAGAATATGGACTGGAAATCCCAAAGTCAAAACGGATCAGGAAGTCAATGTTGCGCTCGCCCTTAGTGTATAGCTTGATGTCATCCAAGTAGAGGAGGTGACTGATGGTGGTCCCATTCTCCATTATATGCACGTATGTATACATCTTTCATCTACTCCTGTATTTTATGCAACAGCTTTCAGTTAATAAAATGAGCGTTAGTTTTTTCCCACTTGTGGGGTGGAGCTGTGCCTTGAAGTGGGAGGAAGGGGGGGGTTAAAATAAGTAAAGATTTAATAGAATAATTTTTTTATAATGACCATCTTTTTAAAATGCTGTTGCATTATTGTTTCTGTGAACATCATGTTGTCCAACCTCCTTTCCTCTCCATCATGTCCCTATCCCATTCCTCTCTGCTGTGTTCAAATGCCTCTTTGACTCTGTCGCCCCCTACTGCTTCTTATGAAAACATGTCAACTTCATTTCAATCTGTGAGACAAGGAATGATAACTCGACAAAATGCAGCAAAACAACCATTTCTGTTTGATGCCCTTAAATTATTTTAGAGGAATAACTGCTTTACTCAATCAAACAAACTTTCAAAAAAGCAACAGTACAAACGCATACAGATATTTACAGATATACACTCAGGTACACAAACACACAAATATGAACATAATACCTGCTTACATTCATGGGAGCATATTTATGCACACACAGACGTATGCAGCCTTGTCATAGCTAAATTAGTGGTTATGGCAGCTAATCTTCATATTATTTACCCATGCCACAGTATGAGAGCGTGCACCAGAGAGACATAAATTGAAAAAAGCAATGAGATAGAAAAAAAGATTGTTCTTCTTGATGAAGAACTTGACTTTTGAGAACGTTTGTGGTAATAATCTGACAGTGTTTTTACTTGACAGTTCCATCTGAAAAGAGTAAAAAAACCTTTTCTTTCTTTTTCTTTTCGTTTTCTTTCATTTTGCTCTCACCACTTCCTGTTAAACTGCAGCTCTGCCCTGAAATGAGTTTGGAGGTTGCTAGGTGACGGAGCACCTGCATTGGGAAGTGTAGGTTACCTGCAAACTGAGAAGCAGAGGGCAGCTGCAGGACTGTGAGTCGTATTTTGTTTCCAGAGGCTTCAGGTAATAACCTCACAGCTAGAAAATCCAAATAAACCTTCTGACTTATCAGAGCTCAACAGGTAGGTTTCATCATCCTTGTCTTTGCCACACCTCCACCTTTACAAACTATTTTTATAATTGATAGTTTCCTTGGCCCTGTGATGGACAGGGGTTCCCGCCAGTTACAGGTTGTAACTTTTGTCCTTTTGAATTTTTGTTTGTTTGTTTCTTGTTGTGGACATGATGGAGAATGCAGGATCACGTGCTTCTGTCAGACCTGGCTTCAAGAACATGTTCTGCATTCCACCTTGTCTCCACCTGATTTTCAGAAAATACAAGCAGATCGAGCAGATCGATTAGTCTTCACCAAATGCTGTCTCAGCATGCAGCCTTGATGCCTCAGCTGTTGCTAACACAACACCCTAATGCATTGGTTGCAACATCTGGAGGCTTTAACTGCCTCTTTTTCTATTGCTCTGAGGATGTTTTTGAGGCTGCAGACTAGAGTCAGGGACGCGTTCCGTGACCCACAGGGAGATGACACCAACACTGTTGAATTTACTATTTAAACAGTATCCTCTCCACGACAACGAGGCTTTTCTCCAAGCACATACTCTGAGTCAACAGGTACCTGAAGCTTAACAAAATATTTTCAGGGAAAAAGGCAGGGAATTTTTGGAAAGTTTACAGAAACCACTTAAAGCTAAGATCAGAAACAATCCGGAGGAGTACAGCATGAAGTTGGAGAGTTAGCATCAGTAGATGATGATAGTCATGAGAATAAATCAGAACCAAGTCAATCAATCATGATGGTAAAACTTTTATCACCCTCTTTATAACACTATAACTCATCAGCAGAGTGTTTTCAGTCAGAGGATTCATATCTGCTCTGACAATGACTCCTGCAGGAGATGTTAGAAAGTGACTTATGACTTCTTCTTAGAGATAAATAAAGTATTTTTAAAGTTCACAAACATAAGTCTTTCCATTAACATTCGTGTGCGGGTTGGGCTCGTGTTGACAGGATGCTGACACTCCAGCCAGCAGGAGGACAGGGTGGACAGCGCCTTCAGAGTTCTCTTTTATTTAGCTTCTTTTCTGTTGTAATCGTTTCTACTTTTTTGTGTTCGCTTGTGTATAATATTATGGGACTTATTTTTTTACTGCATGTTTGGGGAATGGTGTTTTTGTTTGTTTTTATATTGTGTATGTACCTTGAGCTGTTTCGTAACATGAAAGATGCTTTACAAATAAAATGAATTTGAATTTGTGTGTTTGACAGGCAGAGAGAGGCAGAGACAAGCGAGGGATGGCTTTAGCTAGCGGCCACTGGTTTGAGAAAGAGCAGAGAGGAGAACCTCCAAGTCCCAGGTCAGCTGTGCTGCTTTAACCAGTCCTCTAACCTGAACCCTCAATAATCTGAAGTATCAGATCCAGATCAAGCAGTATCTGAGATACCACCAAAAAAATGTTACTTTGTGCAATAAAAATTTAAAATGCCACATTCTGAAGATCTAGTTGAATGTAAACTATATAAAAAGATACATTTTATTTAATCTTAAACTATATATAAAACTACATATAAAAACTAAACTTGGTCTGTATGCCTGAAAAATGCTCATGCAACAAACCCTAAAATAATTTATACTCCTGCAGTGTTTGTCACCGGAAGTAAGCAAATCTTCAATATAAAGATCTGGTGAAGTTTCCATTTTTAAAGTAAAACTATAAAGTGTTTTTTTTTTTTTTTTTTTTTTTTGGTGGTAGAAAAAACAAGACTGAGGTTTCGTTTACTGACATAAGTTCTAAAAAAAACGACTTTGCTTTAACACCGGAGCTTTAGCTCCAGTGTTTCCATTGCTTTGATTTCTGTAATGCAGCCTCACGCTGATAGCCCTGTACAGTAATGAAGTGATTACGTAATCACAGTAATTCAGATGATTCTGCCGCAGAGAAAAGCAGCTTTTCATACCTGCTTTACACCAATATGCAATGTTTTAGATAATAAAGGGTTGCAGAACTTTGAGGAAAAACTGTGGGAAAACATTTTCAGGATTTCTTATTAAATCATCCAAAACAACAGTGATGTTTATGTTTTATTTTTAACGTTGTTTAAGTTACTGCTGAACTTCACGAGAACATTACCAAAAATAAAAAAAAAACTTGTTTAAAGTGACATACATCACTTCTTTCTATTTAAATCTTTGTGTCTTGACAATTATTATTTTTATCATTATTATTTACTGCGTGAACAAAGCATATCAAATGTAGGGCTTCAATTCATGAATGAAGCTCAACGATTCACGGGTCCAACCACGAGTCTTACTTTTTAAGATAATATGTTTATACTGTTGCTATATCTATATCTTTATGAGGCCTAGTGAGTGTGTTTGTGTTTCTTTGTGTGTGTGACAAGTTTGAATCCATGTTTGTGATTTTGAACCTTGGGAGCATCATTCCTGCAAAAGCAGTTTAGTGTTTGTCAGAGGAAATTTCTCACAAATGTGTAATTGCATTGGAGTGTGTGTGTGTGTTGGGGGGGTGGGGGGTGGGGGTTACATCACCAGTCCAAGCTCCCCCCGGGGTATGAGTCAAATCCAGTGATAACATTTCACACACTCAGGCACCCAGGTGACTAAATTCAGCTTTTTGGGTGTGTCCAACTTGTCCGAAGCTGTTCCAGCTCGGCCCATAATAAATTGAACCGCTGGTAAAACCTTGTTAGTTTAGACTTTTGACCAAATGTCTTTATTTTCTTTTATTTGACTAATTTGGAGGCTCATCTATGTTACTTCTTTTGACGCCTGAGGCTGCCATTGGGTCGCAAAGTGACACATCATTGACCACTGCTCGGTGTTAGGATACATGCACAGTGAAATTCAATATCACTTTGACTTTGTGTTTCATCTTCTTCTCTGTTTGGGTTGTGCAGGCACGGCCATGCGCTAGCTGTGGCGGGAAATGTTGCTTTTCTTTTTGGTGGAGCCTGCAGCATCAACCAAGAGGTTTTGACAGTACATTTTGAACCTATACCCATGACTCAATACATGCCTCTGAAGCCCTGGTTTCTGAAAATTTCTCTGCCTTTGTGCCTTCAGGACAGGCCTGTTTACTTCAGTGACTTCTACATGCTAACAGGTAGGACCTACATGGAAAAGCTTAAAGTTCAGACTGAAGCAGAAAGTAATATTTAGCATAAACACATTTAAAGACTCATTTCAATGAAAATTGTGTTTTTAACATGTTCTTGTAGCTTTTTTATCATGATGGAGGACATATATAAAGAAACTTAAAATTAAAACTGCTTTTCTGAATATTTATTCATTCAAATTGTGGTGAATCAGAAACAGATAAAAAAAACAACATATAAAAAAGGTCATTTTTGTGGCTTAGAAAATACGCTGGGCAGGCCACAAGCTCCCTGCTCCGCCCCATTCTGATGTATCCACTTGCACTCAAATAGATCTATTTGCATCTTTGTTTTCCTCGTCTGAGCTGGAATCTGGACCAGAACTGTACAGCTGGATAGCTCCTATTTTGCTCACCATTTTTATTGTAATGATAGCTTGGGGGTTTGAGGGGCTGTAAGCTAAAAGGAGAACATCCAAACAAGGGATGATGGAAAATGAGCGCAGGCTTGTTCCCTGCCAATAGTCTTCCCCACAACTCAGAGGCGAGTTTCTGACAAACTCCTGCTGCTCTGCAGAAACTATGTTCTAGAAAACAACACAAGAATTTGGATTTTGTCAAAAAGTGGCATAATTATAATTAAAAGACCACTGGGAAGGCTTTGACAACACATCAGCAAATGATTGGAGTAGAACTTTAAAGATACTGGCTGAGTATTGGGTGATTGAGAATAATGTAGCTTGTAAGCTTAGATTTTGTTAGGAAAAAGGAAATAACTGGGTGCTATTTTAAATTCACAGCATGGCATTGACAAAAAAAACAAACTGAAGGTTCACACTGAGCATGCTCAGAAGGGTGTTAGGGTTGTACTTGTACAATTTTAACCCCCCAAAAATGCTATTTTTTAAGAGCTGTCATTACTTTATGTTTTAGCAAAATAATATCTCTCATAAAAAGCAAAATCTATCTACAGTGGAGCAAAAAGATTTTTTATTGGTCTCTGTTGCATCAAGTTCTCCCACTAAAAAAACTATGACTGTAATGTTTATAATAAATACACTTTTCTTGTGTCAGAAAACTTTTTCTGAAAAAGTTTCAGTAAGAATTAAGTGCACACTGGAGGCGAATTTTTAATAACAACCATCCTGTCCTGTTCTGGACACACATACGAGGGTTTAACTTCCTCTCACAATTGCACAGGGGCTTGTGTGACAGCTGGTTTGTTTTTGGAGCCGTTCATTCATAGTAAAAACATTTTTTTAATTTAAGAACAAAAGGTAAAAAGTCAGATTAAATACTGTAAACTATGATGAGCCGATTAAACATTAAACATTTAACGAACCATGAATTATGAATCAAACTAACAAACTCAAACAATGACTTTATAAACATCTTCTAACATCTAACAAATTACAGAATGAATTCAAAAAAAGAATCCAGGAAATTACATCCCTGAGGGGAAAAATGTTTAAATAAAATCTGCATCTGGCTTAACTTCTGAAAACTTGAACTTGGTGCTGCTGTGACAGAGGGAGCACACAAACCTCAACAGCAGAAAAACTACGCAAAACTGTAATTACTGTGAAAAGAAAAGAAAGGACTGCCTGTCAGGGCTGCTGTTGCTGCTTGCAGTTAATCCTGATGATGTGACCTGGGAGGAGATTCCACAGACTGGTGACGTACCATTTGCAAGAGAGGGACACACTCTGTGGTAAGTCCCAGACTCAAACTTCAGTTAGATTACCTCATAAAATAAGTACTTGTTCTACTTGTGTGAAACGCAGAAACTATCTTCCTGAATATGTTTTTGACGTCTATCCTGCTGACTTAGTGTTGTTAAGGGAAGGCTGTATCTGTTTGGAGGAGCTTCCTGTCCCAATGCCACTGAATGTCTGCCAGGGGTCTACAGCTTCGACATAGGTGATGATGTGACATTATCAAAGGGAAGACGGTTTCAGCCCAGCTTTTTTTGACCCAGCAGTGCTCTGTGTCACAGTTTCCCTCACCTGGGAGTGGTTAACAGTTGGGGGCGTGGCCCTCAGGACTCTGAGACACAGTTCTGTTGCTTTTGGAGATAACATCTACACATACGGGGGCCTTTTGAATGGAAATCCAGCAGACGACCTCATGCTTTTCAATACAGGTACCAAATTTCTGGAACTTTCTCTTGACATTTAGACTTGTCATTTAGAAAAGTCTCATTAAAAAACAGACACTTCCTCAGAGTTTAGTTTTCTCATCTGTTTCAGTGTCTCTCACCTGGACTCCAGTTAAAACACATGGATCACTGCCTCCTGCTCTGTGAGACTCTGGTTGAAATGCAATAACATGGTTCAGAAAATGTAGACATGAAATGTTTGTGTTGTCAGGAATCAGGCAGTATTTTGCAGTCCAATTACAGTCATATTTTGGTTTATTTCTGTGTCTTGGTAGGTGGGGTCAGAGCTTTGCCCTGGCTGGTGATCAGGTGTTCATGTTTGGAGGTTGTGGAGCCAGGGGAGACTTCTGTAAAGACCTGTACATTCTTAATACAGGTATGGATGCATGGAAAAGGAAGCAATCAGGCTACATTAAAAAATACAACAGTTTTTTTTCATATCTTGCTTTAATTCTAATTAAATCAATATGTGTTTATAGTCAATGTATCTGGTTAACTCTTAATCGACAAAGTGGATCACCTTTATAAAAGCAGAAGGCTTGGAAGTTTGAGCTTTTGTTACATCAACAATGTTTAACAGAAATGAAATCAGAAAAATCTAGAAGAGGCTGAAATCAAACACAAATTATAAACAGCTATAACACTTTTTTAACTGAATAGATTCAAATCTAGATTTAAATTGCTGCACTTTCATTCAGTTCAGATTTACTACTTGCAATAAAATAATAATTTAAAAAAACGCTAAAAAGGCTAAATTTGTACATTAAGACAAGTTGAGAGATTTTTGCATCATCTTCCAGCAGTTTGGACCTTCTCACATGATTCCTTTTGTTTTAGAAAACCTGATGTGGGAAAAACGGGACGTGAAAGGGGAAGCACCTGCAGCCTGCAGTGGTCAAACCCTAACTGCACACCATGACAAAGTACGCACACACACTTTCAAAATAGTAACATTACAGATTTGGATTAAAGGCCTAAATTTGTTATTTAATGAGATTCTATTGTACTCCAGAGGTTACCATATGAAACACATGTATAAAACCTGATGGAAAAATGTACAAATAAAAATGTTTTCAATTACATTTTCTAAAATCAAGTTAATGATCTCCATGACTGGACTGCTGGTAGTGACCCCCACTTGCATCAGGACAGAAAGTCTGCTGAAGAACAAGCCATTAACAGGCTAAAGGAACACTTCTCTTGTGTTTGTGTGTGTAGGTGTGTGCATGAGTGTTTATTCTAACAAAACATGCCAACACTTTAAAATGTCACAATTTGTTTGTCAAAGCAGCAAGAATCCCAAAAACATGTGGATCAAGCTTTACTTAGAACTATATTTGAACACTAGAGGGCGATGATAAAACACCTCACTGAGGCCATTAAACATGACTGACCTTTAAGTTTAGCTGTTAATCAACCATCTAATCTACTTGGTAACCTTAAAGGTAAAAAAAAAAAAAACGGAACATTTTCACTTTTCTTCAGATGTTTAAGTTCTGAAACTCCAAAATACTTTGTATTTAAAACCAAGCAACCAGCAAACACATCAGAAGAAATACAAAACCAAAAGATTTTACCCAGTTTTACTCCTTTTAGGACATTTACCTTTTTGGAGGCAAAAGCATAAATGAGGACGGCACAGTCACATCAACCAATGAAATCCATAAACTCAGTATTGGTGAGTGAAAAACAGTTGATTCTCCAAGGAGCAACAGAAGAGCCTAAAGGGTTTTCTGGTTTTGTATTCAGCAAAGATAAAGTGGAAGGTTCCTCTGTACGTTGGGATTCCTCCAGCCCGTCGACACGGACACTCTGCCTTCATCCTCCACAGCCATGTCAGAGGACTGCTCCAGGTTTCATTCAGACAGCTCAGCCTGATCGCCGTCTCTGGAAATATGACGAGTTCTGTCTTTGATTCACAGCTGTATGTGTTTGGAGGGAAAAACGAAGAGCAAGATTTGAATGATCTGAAGGTGATGAAGTTGATCAACCCCTCTGAAAGGCAACCAGGTACACTGTTCAGATACGGTAGTGTTGAGAAAGTTTAGCTTTTGATCTTAGCAGGAAGAGTAAAGAAAGTTAAACCTCTGGGCAAAACAGGACAGAGCAAAATGACATTGATGCGAATGACTCAAAACGTAGAAAGATACATTTTCCTTCTAATTCAAAGATTTTAACAGTTACAGCAGTTGTGTGAAATGTGCAAAACAATGCTCTTTTTTTTCTGCAGTGATGAAGGAGATTCTGTTGGAGTTTGGTCTCCAGGGCCTCAGTCACAGGTCAGCAGCTTCTGTGCAGCTCATAGTCTCGCTCTGTTTCAGTCTCATCTCTCAGTTTTAAAACTCTGGTTCCATTTTGACAGCTTCACTCCCACTAAAGTTCCTAACGTCCGCTATGAGCTGAGTGGGACAGTGAGTCCAGCCGTACAGTCCAGGAACCCTGCAGTCAGTTCACAGGTAATGCTCATGCAGGTCAACTCAGTTGGGTTTTTTATGTTTTATTTTAGCTCCTGCAAATGTTCTCTCTGTTGAAAATAGTGGTTGGGAGATCAAAAAGGGTGTTGCCAGCAAACAGACACATTTTTCTTACTGCCGGTGAGTCTCCACAGAGACTTCAGTGCAGTTCGAGATCAGGCTGGGAAGATGATCCAGACAGCTTTCACCCTGTTAGACCAGGAGTTCCAGAAACTAGAAAGGTGAGTCTTTCATTCACACTCATTTTATCTAATCTAATTTGACTTTATTAAAATGACTCATTCGAAAAGTTGCAGTTTGACAATTTAATTTGATATCAAAAAACTTTCCAGTTAATTTTACAGCTGAGTGAATATCTTCCTAGAGAGAGATCAGAGCTGTCCACAGCTGCGGCTGCTCTGCAAGAGGACAAGGAAGCTCATGATGCTCGCAGACAACAACAACAGCAGGTTCACAGCTTCTGACATCCATGCATCCATCCATCCATCCATCCATCCATCCATCCATCCATCCTTCCTTCTTCAATACTGTCTTAATCCTGCTATATATATGTATATGAATAAAAATTTAAGCAGGTTAAGTGTTCGTAGACTGGAGCAGACATTAGACTCTGTCATGGGATGCAACCTAAAAAAAGTAGATCAACATTTTGGCATGTGTTATGGCATCAGGAGCTGCAGGAGATGGTGGAAAGGCATCGTTCCCAAAATGAGGCATGGCTTCGAGCACGAGCTGAAGAAAATGACAGAGAGAGGAGGGAGCTCTGCAGACTCAGGGTTAGTGCAACTACACAAAGGACACTAAAATAAGGAAATCTCAAACAAAACAAGTTCCTAACGCTAATATCTGTGTTTAAGCTGTAAAACCAAAATACATAACCCTTGTATAATGCACACTTGTATAATGCAGTACATCCGTCATGCCTGTGACGCTGTTTTCTAAAGTCATAATATGTGTTCACTGTACCGAACTGGTCTGTTGGGGAAAAAAAAGCAAGTTTGGCTTCAGTGATGTTCTTGTTGCTGAGGTTGAAGTTTGAGTGCAATTTTATTAGACTGCTAACCTGAGTTGTTTTATTATAGTAAATGTGTGTGTGTTTTACTGCTTCCATGTATGTATTTTTGCATTTATAGAGTTTTTCTTGCTGACTGTTCATCTGGAAACAAAATGAAATGTGGGTGTCATCTGCACAGCAGTAAATCTCTTGCATTAATGTGTGAGAGGGTTAGCTTTGCACCGTGGGCCTTGGAGAAGCATCACTTAAAGTTCTTCTTGGGGTTGCATCTGTAGACTTTGAGAGTTTAAGTAACACTCCAATCATCTATTGATCTAATGTAAATTCGTTTCAAGTGGTCTTTTAAGTATGATTATGCTGTTTTCAGCCAAAAAAAAGGACTGTTGTTGTGAAGTAAGCCTGCGCTCATTTCCCATCAACCTTTTGTTGACACTCTCTCCCGCTAGCTTACAGCCCCTCACAACCCCAAGCTAAAATTACTGGTGAAACAAAAATTGTATGAGCAATATTAGAGCTGTCCAGCCATACAAGTTTTGGTCCAGATTCCAGCTCAGACGAGAAAAACAAAGGCCTACATGGATCTATTTGTCTGCAAGGATCAGAATGGAGTGGAGCAGGGACCTTGTGGCCTACTGATTGTAGTTTTTATGGAACAACTACAATCTTTTTCAAACTGCATTTGCTCCTCAGGATCTAGAGTTTACACAATCAACTGTGAGCTGATGGTTCTGTGTTCTCCTCAGGAGGAGGTGTTGCAGGAGCAGGAGCGGCTGAGGGAGGAGAACATCAACATCCAGAAACGCAGTGAACACCTTCTGTCCATCATGCAGCAGTTCAAAGGAATGTGAATCACGTGCTAAAAGATCCGATTACAAACAGATCGACTGAAGAATTATTCCCATGGATGGATTTCTGTGCTCCTTTGTTATCCAGCATTCAAAAACATTGTGGAAAATCAAATGAAGGCACAACATGTAGACATGTTATCAGCACTTTTTTCCTTCTTCAGAATACCTTTTCAAATGTTATTTTATTCTTGTGAGACAAAGCTTTCAAGCTGCTTTAGATGATCTGACTTTTGATGCCTCTAAATCTCTCATTTAGTGAGTGTGTGTTGAGGTTTAAAATGATCTCACTGAATCACGCAGTACCTCTTTGAACCGCAGCATGCTTCAGTCATCTGGAATTTCCAAATGAGTTAATTTTTTGAGGAACATCTCACTTTTTCAGCCTCAACAATGCTACAGATGTGCTTCTGCCTTAGCAGTTTGAAAGTACCTCATACTTTTCTTAAAACAACGTCTTAGTTTTAGGATCTGAGCGTTGCAGAGGCTCAAATATCACTTGAAAATGGTGATGAGGAAAAGTTCCCTTCATTTCCATGTCACTGCTGGGTGCATTTCTATGAAAGTGTATTGCAAACAACAGGTGATTTTTTTTTTTACACACAAAAAAATTAGAATAAGGATCACTTGTTCTTGCAATACACCTTCATACATTTCAACACTTTTATTTTGAAATTAAAATGTACCTAAAAGTTGTCAGGTTAGTGCCTTTGGTTCAGTTTTTTGGATTGTTCTGTTTTTTGTTGTTCTTTCAGTTTAGTTATAAATGTGCTTGCTGTTATGTCTCTAATCATCTGAGCAATATTTTGATGATCAAAAACCTTCAAAGTTTCAGCTGAAAAGTTTCCTGAACTTGTGCCTTGTTTCCATTTTGTTCTATTTAAGTCATTTTAAAATAATTTTAGTTTGTTTTAGATTTTATTTCAATCAATCAAACTTTATTTATAAAAATGCACTTCTCATACTTGTGCAGCTCAAAGCGCTTTACAAAAACGATCAATAACTAAAAAGTTGAATGGATTTAACAAATCAGAGTATCTTTCACAAGTTTGGAACATGGATATTTGTTTGCTTATTCGTCTGTTTTGAAGATGGATATCACTGATGTGAACGTTTTGTTTGGTGCATGAACAAAACGATTTCAGGATTAGTGTAGACTTGTGGAAGTGAAACATCAAATGAGGAAACACCTACAAGCATTTTCCTTTCCCTCATCATGTCTCTGGGATAAACTCTGTATAGTCCATGTTTGATGCAGCTGTTTGTCAAAATGCAACAAAACACTGACTCAAACGAGGATGTGTCTCATCACAAAGGAATGTGAGTTTGGAGGAAATTAAAAACCTTAATATGTGAAAGGATGATATTAGGTTTAATGGAGAAATGTTGGGTTTCTGAAGAATCCAATAAAAAAAGTTGGTATTAAGTTGGTTTAACACTGTGCTTTAGCTCAGCTGGTAGATTCAACTTCTTGTCTTGGCTGCCTCTGTGCCCTTGAACAACACTTAACCCCACATTCATCAGTGACATAGACCAAAATGTTGTCTTTTCTGTCTTTACTGAAAGACGATATATACAAAATAACAGAAAAAAATAAAGCACATGACAGGATTGTTGAAACACATGCTAACAATAGATCTTCCTTTTTTGGGGGGAAATTCCTGACGGGCTGCCCTGATGGGAAGGACATGCGGAGACATCTGCAATGACAGCATCTATAGGTCACATTATGATCCAGACGAAACACTGAAGTGATCAACCCTCGTGCCGTTTATCCTCTTTTTCTTCCTCCATCTGACTGTTTCTGTCTCCCTGTTTTCCTTCGCTGTCGCATTCAATAGAAGGACGGATCACTATTAAGCAAGCAAAAGAGCGTACTGCGCCAGTCAGAGTTCGTGTCTTTCCCCTCGGTTGCAGTATTTGGCAAGCGGAGGCAGGGGCGGGGAGCTAATGCGAGGAGCATCAGGTTTTCGGGAAAAATACCGGATGTGTGGTGAGACTTCAAAAATAAAGTTCATGTTTTCAACCACAGTCTTTTATCCACGTTCTCCTCTCGCTCAGGGTCACGGCGGTTTCTGGAGTCGGGTCAAAGGCTGAGCACACCCAGGACCCTGCAGATGCCCATGACAGACAAAAAACATATGTTTAATTAAACTAATGCGAAACTAAATACTCATATTTTCCAAATTAAAAGTTTTACTACTTTTAGGAAATAAGATATTGAAAATTAATATGAATAATTTCATATCAATATGATTTCCATTTCAGTTATACTAGCCTTATTCTTGTGGAGGATTACATACATATACATACACGCGTGTGGGTGTTCGTTGTTCGTGGATTTGGATGTATTTCATTCGCAGTGCTTCGTCTTGACTTGTCTTTTATTGTGAAAGGCTTGACCGGATGTGTCACATGTGGTCCCAGGCAGCTTAACGTTTGGTGGTGAGATGGCCGTGAAGTCTCTCTGGTTCCTGTGAAGTAGAAACGGGCTCTGTGGACAGACAGCAGGAGGCGAGAACCCCCCCCCCCTTCGTTGTCTGCTTCGACCTCCATTCCTTTTTATTTTATTTTTTTTTATTAAAAACGGTAAGACAGAGCTGAGTATGCACCTGCCTGTGAGGTAGATAGCCAGCATGCAGGTAAACAACCTAAAACACGCACTGAGCGTTCGTTTTGTTGGCTGTGTTCTCCCGCCGAAGGGGGAGGGGCGGGGGAGGCAGCAGACGGAGACCGAACCCGGTCCGCTGCTGTCTCCGTGTCTGGGACATTCCTGGCTTTTCCGCAGAACGGCGGTCAGACAGTCCCCTGTTGTTCGCGGCTTTCAGGCCCATATCCGCCCCTCTTCTCCCCCCGGTCTGGAAATAACAGATTCAAAAAGGGGAAAGCGAGCAACATGGCTGACGCTGGCCCTGCAGAACCCGCCTGTTCGTGTCCTCCGGCGGGATGATGGTTTAATATTGCTCCTATCATGTTCGGGTTGCGGTCAGAGCGGTGTTTGCCAGAGTGTCTCGTTTCGGTCCGGTCCGGTCCGCTGCCGCACAGCCTCTCTCTGCTGTTTTTGCTGCATTGTGTCATTTATATGCAACAGAGAAGCAACTACTTAGAGGGGATTCGAACCCTCGGGTCATTTGACAGCCACTGCCCCTCCTGTGATGCCTTAGTAGCAGTTGACGTCATCAGATGCTGCAGGTAGGTCAGTCCAGGTGAGCCCACAGCCACGATCAGCTGTGAGGAGAGCAGGGCGCAGGCAGAGAGCAGATAGCTGCTTTGTGTGTTTGACTTGTTGTGTGTAAACCTGCAAAGGCTGGTAGCAGTGTTGATCAGTCAGGGGCTGCTCTGCTCCAGGCTGACAATAAGTATTCAACCACAGAGCAGGGGGGAACCCCCAACCCTTTCACACCACAATTTCACTCTTTGTCTCTCAGAGTGGAACTGCGAAGAGCCGACCTTCCGATTACAGACGAAAAAAGTCTGACAGACACTCATCTGGCCTGGCTTCCCTGAGTCAGCAGTTTGTACATTTTGGAATGATAATGTCATCAATGGTTGAAAGAGTGGGAAGCTCGCTAATCTCTATCAAAAAAGAATATCTCTGAAACAGACATGCCCACAGACAGAGTAAGAAAAGAACTGGTTGGACGCTCAGGATTTCTACATTTCTATGCATTTCTGTTTCAAAAACATTCAAAGACCCACTCTGATTATCTTCTGACCTTTTAAGAACTCATGGGGGTTTTGTCTTTAAAAGTCTGATCTGACTGTAGATGAACCATGCATTCAGCTGTTCAGAAGAAGATGCCTGAAAACAGAGTGGAGATCATCTGTCCATGAGCTCATGCTTCTCTGAGTTTAAATGTTGTCTTTCTTTTAATTCTAAAAGTGTTCCCAGTTGTCTTTTAATTACGATTATGCCGTTTTTAGACAAAATCAAAAAAGTTGTGTTCTAGAACAACTTCTTAGTTGTGGGCAAGACTGTTGGCGCGGAGCAACCCCGCCCCCTCTTTCCCCCGCCGTTGCTTAGAGCTCTGTGTTTACACTCTCTCCCGCCCAGCATATTTTCTACAGAATATATACAATCTTTTTCAAATCGTGTTTTTTCGTCTGCTCCTGATTCACGACAGTTTTAACAAAGACGAATATTTAGAAAAACAGTTTTAATCTTAATGTTCTTTACATACGGCCTCCATCATGAGAAAAAAGGGTATGTTACAGCACCAAAAACATTTTCTTCGGAGTGGGTCTTTAACATAAAATATCAATAAAAGCACAGAGGGCTGTGAAAAGGTGGATGGAAGTTACATGCAGGGATCTGCTGGACTGAGAGATGCTGCAGCTTTGGTCGTGTGTACATTTGTTAAAAGAATGTAAGAGAGAAACGTCTTCTCCAGGATGCATCCTGTCACAAAGAAAGGAGGGTTCAAATCCAGTCTAATTGTTTTTTTTGGAGTTAGTATTGTATGTCTGAGTAAAAATAACCAAAAATATAATTTATTAAACATTTCCATTATTGTTTTCCTTCACAAAGCTGAGTAAAAAACATCCTCTAAAGAGCCTGTATCTGCAGCGAAGCTGTGACTCCAAAGGGAAGGAGGATGTTGTTAGGCAGGGATGAATGCTGCTGCTGTTGCCTTTGTGTGTAAGGAGAACAGCCTGTGTGTGTTCTTCTCCACACATGCATGATGTCGACTGACAGATTGTTTGATAAAAGGTAGATCATCACATGACTTACTTTCACCATAATTTCTGTGAGGCTTGGAGTCTGTAGGAGACACACCGGACTGCAGGGTGACTGGAAAGCAGCAGCTGGCTGCTCTCTAAGTGAGGCGATCTGATGATAATCTGGATAATTTAAAATCTGTCTGGATTATTTTTTGATCAGCTCTGTTGTCTCTAACTAGACATGAAGGAACTATGAAATAAAATGAATATATTTCATCAAGGATAATTGGTTAAATTGATTGGGGTCTTAACTTCTATATTTAATTAAAAAAATGATTTTGTTGTGCAGTAACCAGGGGCAAGAACTTTAAAAACGTCATGTTGGCTTTTTCTATGCTGCAGGGGTCTTAAACCCTGTTCCTCGTTAGCTACCGCATTCTTAAAGCTAACCCTGCTCAGTAAATATTGGTCACCTGGATCAGGTGTGTTCAGTCAACTAGGCTCACTCATTTCAGCTTTAGCAATTACTAAAGCAGGGTTAGCTGCAAAACAAGCAGCCCAGCAGCTCAAAAGGAACAGGGTTGGAGACACCTGGACTTGATATTGGACTGTACCAAATTATGAGTTGGATGTTCATTGTGAATGGAACGCCCCAGCAAACATGCAGCCTTGTGAAGTAGAAGAGATGCTTGTTTTTTTTTTAGAAATGAGCCACAGAAAAGAAAGTGTTCATCTTTATGTAAGGCTTGACCTTAACTGTGACCTTCACTGCACTACAAATGTATGTTTCTGCTGTTTCAGAAGAACAACTTGGATCTTGATCAATGTTGATGTAATCTAGGTGTTTTTAGGGAGAAGAAGTGGAGGTCACTGTTTTCCAGGCTAAGCTCAGAATGATGTGTATGTTCATGCTTTACTCATTGAGAAATGTCTTAAGCGTGTTTTAAGTTATCGTTACGAGGACTTGGTGTAGTGTAAGGAAAAAAAGGTCTTTGATTCCTAGCAGAGTTGTGTTGGACAGGTTCTGCTCATTTTGTGGTTGCTGTTCACTGATGTTGATCAGATGAGTGTGATGGGGGAAGCAGATGTGTGTTTGCATCAGGGGAAGAATAGGTTTTTCCTAAACTTCCAGACTGAAGGTTGCCCTCTCTGGACATAATGGTGTTGTCAGAATAATTAAGAACATGTTAAAAAGGCATCAGAACAAGAATAGTTAGTCTGACACAGAATGTTGAGTAAATGTTGTCCATAGAAGTCTATGGGATTTGGCTTCTTGGGACCAGTGGGTACTTCCTGTTTGGAATGATACGGGGGGTGGTGTCTCACTCAGTCTAGTTCTTCGGTTCCTTCGATGGTGATGAGCAGTTATACGGTCCAGCAGCAGCTGATTGATCATGAGTTGCTTCTGGGCTAGAGTTTAGTCACCACAAGCTGTAATCATCGTCTGAAGAAGGCCTCCTGTGCTTTCTGTAGGACTTTCAATGTGACCCTGCAGTAACATGCTTCTGCTTTTGACCTTTTCATCCACTGGAGAAATTGGATTTGATTCAAACCCCAAGCATCTGTTGAGTGAAGCGTAACATCCATCTGTCACATTTTAAAATCATGTCTTCAGCTTTCTTTGCCAAACCTTCTTTGGTTTTTTCTCTCATTTGAGTGAACCTGCAGTTTTACTCCAGGGACGACAGGAAAACAATCAAAACTTACCTATGAAACAGGAACATTGTACTTGTGTAATAAAAACTTCTGTGGTCTCTAAAAAGTCTGTGTTTAGGTTTTTGGATGTGAACTTGCTGGAACTCCTCCCGAAGCTGGATGTGTTTGTTTCATCACTTCTTCTCAGATCTGTACAGCCTTTAGATGCACAGATCCACAGCACTCCTGTGTGATGAACACCTGAAGAACAATGTCAGATCCAGTTTCATTAGGTTTTAAAATTACAGCACTGATGGATGGACCCAGAAGACACCTCTCCATGCACACGGAAGACATGGAAACAAGTGACGCCTGCATGCAGTGATCCACAAAGCACTGTGTGTGGGGGGGTGGGGGTGGGCTGCCATTCACACACCAACTAATGTTTTCAGTCTATCATTGGAACTGGACGAGTGAAATAAATTCACTATTTTTTTAAGGCCTTAAACAGCCGGTGAACAGTTAAAAGGCTGGGGTGTGTTATATAACACCCCAGGCAAATAAATTATACAGTGCAGGCTTCTCTCACATGCTCCATTGATCAATTGAAGTCTTGTGCTCAGGAAAAAGTCTTTAGAAGTGGAACTCCTCCTGCTCCGTCTCTCCTTCACCAACATGTTTATTCAGATGCTTGCTTTACTTTGTGACATTGGAGTCTCCCTCATAGGTTTGTTTTGGGTTACAGAAAGCTGACAGGTATGCAGAGGGGTTCCCGGTTGAGCTATTTAAGGCAAAGGAAGTGAGACCTTGGTTTCTGTTGGTGTGGTTCTTGGCTACAGTTGTTTTGTGGACTTCAGAGGAAGGTTGTTGGTTTGATTGAAGCTGACTGACCCACTGAATCATGACGAAAACTGAAACTGAAAGGCTGAAATCCATCCATCCATCCATCCATCCATGCCTCTCTAAACCTACTTTCAGGGTCATGGGGTTGCTGGGGCCTATCCCAGCTACTGGGTGAAGGTGGGGCTCACTCTGAGCAGCTGTGTCGCCCCCTGCTGTTAAAAGTAGAAAATAATCAGTTTCACCCAATCCTTTGGAAGAGCCTGTCTACTGCTTCGTCACGCCTCAAATAAACAGTTCGTTGCAGTTATGGTGTGCATTTCTTTCACAGGCATTCTCTGATTTTGGTCACGACAGAGTCTTAGGTCGGACAAACCCACTGCGGCACCTCAACACTCCAGTGCACAGGAAGCCGGGTCAGAACTGTTGTTTACTTTAGAATTGTGTGTATGAACCTGCTAATGCTGTGAGTGAGAAAAAGTTGAAAACAAATCATACAGTTTTATGTTGGACTCCTAAGAAGTCAGTTTTGACATCACAATGGACTCTCCAGCTCCACATCTCCAGGAGCACAGACCTACTGCTTCTATTGCTAACACCCCTGCTTCTGATTGGCTGCACACACCTCATCCAGCTAATCTGCAGGGGGTGGAGCTAGAACATCCAGAAACAAGCAGGGTTTTGACCTGAGAGCATGGAGGTGTGCAGCCTCTTATTTTAAGAATGTATTGAAATGTGGATCTTTTTTCCTATTAAAATTTTAGGCCCAAACCCATGTTTTTCTGCACATTTTCTTTGCATGCTTTCTGGTAAATAAGCCAGAACAAGTCCAGGATTTATACCACTAATCCAAGTAGAAAAGCTTGAAGACCTGCAGAACTGAACATTTTTATTTTTGACTTGTAGGACTCATGCTTTGTTTGTGCTGCTCTTTCAGCTGAAGACAGGTTTGAGCTGCAGGTGAGTGGCTGGGCAGCCTGGCTGCCCCCCTGCCACCAGATGAATGAAGAGCACTCCGGGACACAGAGACTCAGCTGATGCAGGTCACCTACCCCCACAACCACACACCTGCAGTGTTCAATGACAGACGCTTCAGCTCATGAAATATCTGATCCTCTAGGGGAATTGGAATTAGCAAAACAAACAATTTTTAATTTTAATGTCATGTGAATATTTACTACAGCCTGCATGTGGTCCAGAATAGGGATGTCTGAAAATAATCACGTAGTTTCAGACTCGGACGGAATCAGATGTTGTATCCCAATTAGGGATTAGATATTTATTTGTTATTTGTTATGATCAGTGCTGGATATTTTAAGCTCATTATTAAAGATAAGTCTGCACATCATGAATAGATCACAACTTTTTTGCCATAAAACACAGCAGAATACGACATTAGTTTGAGCAGGAGGCGCACAAAAACAGTTTTAACAATTTGATTTCTATCATCATTTGTGGGTGCCGATCTGATTGATTGTTGATTCTGGTTCATTTTGAATGATCAGATTCATTGACCTAAAATAGATCCAGGACATCTTTAGCCAAAACTTCAACCAGTGTGACTCAGTAATAAATATCTGGTACTGAACAGTGCAGGTGAACTTTTCCAGATCCATTGTATTTCTTTCAAGTGTAAATTAAATGTGAACAAACAAAAGAAAATAAGAATTAATGTCAAATCCACTCACATTTTAGTTTAATAAAGTTCAGTCCACTGTTGTTTTCCCAATATTTTCCAATATTTATATAAATACTAGAAAATGATTTATTTCATTTTAAAGCAATTTTATAATGAGTAAGAAAGCTTTATTTATGTTGCATGTTTTGCAGACAGAAGTCACAAGGTGCTTCACAAGTTAAAAACAGAAAAGACAAAAACTTTTGGTATAGGTCAAGTTGATTAACAACTTGCCTCAGACAGATCGATCTGGTTGGATCATAGGACTAGAAATTGATTCATTAATTGTTACACCTTTACTAATACTATGTCAGGAAAAGAGTGGATCAGAGCAGAGACACCTTTAGAAGTCAAAGGGGATTTTTAATGTAAAGATTTCCGTACCTTACTTCTGGTTTCTTCTGGTTGTTTGCGTTGTCTGCTGTGTCTTTCTGTAGCAGTAGATTTCTGATTTATCCTTTGGGTACTTTTGAATTGAACTGGCATGTTTGTTCATTTAATTCTTTAAATGTGACAGAGCAGTGTGGACCTGTGTTAACCCATCCTGCCATATTGCGGATGATGTCTTTGCCTCCTTGCTCACTAAAAGCAACATGCTTTGCTTCTGTCTCTAGGGCATGCGGGAGTTTCTGCAAATATGATGAAGAAAAAGAATCCACACAAGTGAGTATACACTTCGAATGATATTCAAGGCTTGACGAACAGATATCTGGTCAATGCTGACAGTCATTTCTTTATGAAGAAAGCATAAGAGCAGTCTGGGCCCAGCCACCAAAGTTTTGTCTCAGCCTCGGCGCGACATCGTTGGCTGCAGGATCCAACACATCTGGAAGGAAGGAGCAGGACATGTGGTGTGGAAAGGAACTGTTCTTGACCAGGTAACCAGAGGCTGGAGTCTGCAGGCTGGCAGGCTCAGAAAATTCCCTTCCCATCAGACGTGTTCTACTAGGAGAGAAGCGCAGAGTATCCTCACATATATGTTTGTGTCCCCCAGGTGCCAGTAAACCCGTCCCTCTACCTGATAAAGTATGATGGATTTGACTGTGTTTACGGTCTGGAGCTTCATAAAGATGAGAGGGTTCAGGGCCTGGAAGTGCTCCCCGACAGACTGGGTACGACCAACCTGTGAATCTGAGCATTTGCCGCCTGATGTGATCACTGTTACAAGAAAAAATGTTCATACTTAGGAAAGTTTTATGGAATCTCGTTTGAATCCTTCAGTTTCATCTTAGCGTTGAGACTTTTCATTGCATAAAGAAGTAGGCCTCCACAATAAATTGAAAATTCATAGACACCGCAATATCAGCTTATGTAACACACATATTGCAAAAGACGGCGTTAACCGCAATAAATGGTTGGGTGAGGTGTTCACACACATGCATAGACAGAGAAACCCGTATATTTTTAAAAAAGCCCAAGCACACACTACCTACATTGTTCCTAATTGTGGTCTATATTTTGGCCAGTACTACCAGAAAAGTAAATCTTTGTTCTTACATACAAGATCCCACCTGTCTCCTATTGAGATAACTTGCTGTAAAATTTAGGTTGGCTTTTATTTTAAAAAAGCTGTTGTAGTGAAATGGAAACGATGTATTAGTTGTTTTTTGTTTTCCTATTTGTCACATTGCCAACACAATACTGATCACCAATGTCTCATGTCATATCGTGCAGCCATATTGTACATAAACAGTTGTTCATGTATCTTGTGACCAGCTCTGTTCAGCTGAAATGTTCTGCTTGCAGCAAAATCTCGCCTGACAGACGTAAACCTGGCAGACGCCATGATTGGTAAAGCGGTGGAGCACATGTTTGAGACAGAGGAGGGTCCCAAGGAGGAGTGGAGGGGGATGGTGCTGGCCCGAGCTCCCATCATGACCACCTGGTTCTATATAACTTATGAGAAAGACCCTGTCCTGTATATGTACCAGCTGCTGGATGACTATAAAGAAGGAGATCTCCGGATTATGCCTGACTCCAGTGAGTGTCAGTCTGGTGTAAGCGGCTCTTAGTTTTTCTGTTTGTCCTCCAATCAGGTGTGTCTTCTACTCTTTACAGATGACAGTGTTTCAGCTGAGCGGGAGCCTGGTGAGGTGGTGGACAGCCTGGTGGGTAAGCAGGTGGAGTATGCCAAAGAGGACGGCGGCAAAAGAACAGGCATGGTCATCCACCAGGTGGAGGCTAAGCCGTCCGTCTACTTCATCAAGTTTGACGACGACTTCCTCATTTATGTGTATGACCTGGTCAAAACTTCCTAAGACTCTGTGGACATCCCGATGTCCTCCCACTCGACAGAAACTAAATGCAGCTCATCGGAACGTTTTTAACCAAGCATTTGTTTCTCAGACAATGGAAACATGATTGGCTTAATAGTTCCTAAGAATAAAAAAAGAGCTTCAATACACCAAGAACAAATGCTAAAGATAGCAAAATTAGTAGCAGTGAGTTGTAAACGTTTCCACATAAAGCAAAAGGTTGAATTTAAAAAGATGCTTTTTCTTTAAGGAGGATTTAGGATCAGATTTTTCTAACAAAAACTGAGAAGTAGCTTAAAGCAGTGTTAAATTTGGCTTAGGCCATTAAACTACAGAATTGTCGGCATGTCCGTAACAAACACTACACCTGAACAGAGGAAGTGCGGTTCCTGTAACCATAGAATCTCTGAAGTTATCTTCAAGTTTTGCCATTTTGTTTCAAACATCCTCATCTGAGCAGCTCTGCAGTGAAGACATTGCAGCCTGAGACCCTGACAGAAAAAGGAAGGAGCTTTTAGACAAAATGTGTTATTGTTAGATAGGACGAACATGAAGGACTGTTGGGCGGAAATGGTTTCAGTCCTGAAGGAGCCTATAGAAGCTGTGATGTCTGGACGCCCCTTTGTACCACTGACAGAAGACTAATCCAGACCAGAGGGTGAGAAAGTGGGAAAAAAAACAAAAACACTTGAGATAACAGTATTACTAAGCCCAAAAAATATCAGCTAGATGTATAAAACAATATTTCTTTGAAGGAAAACATCAGAATAATATAGAATAATATTTCCACATCTCCAGCATTAGAGAGCAGGTTAAAAATGAAGTCATATTTAAACATGTTCGTAAATAACTTTTTTTTTTTTTAATGCTTTCTATAAAACCACCCTCACCATAACAGATAACTAAGTTAACAAGCAAAAAGCCCCAGTTGAGCATCAGAGTTGGACTTTGCGTGCATTTGACGGGGGTCACCTGCTGCCCAGCATCTGAAGTCTGGAGATGTGCTCAGACCTGCATGCAGGACCTCCTGTTGGTGGATGGATCAAACTTCGGTCTCGACCAAAATCAGACCTTTCCACCCACAAAGCTTCCACGCCGTTCACAGAAGTCAAAGGACTTCTGCAGTTAAAAACTGTGATTCAAGAGTTTTTTGTTGTTGCCAAACCCCCTTTCTGTGGTGAAATTGTTCGATGTTGAAGATGATGGGACTGTTTTTTTATGTTATTTCACTAAAGCCTTTGAATTTGCTCGTGCTGTCTTTTGCAAGTCGTTGGTGAAGTAAAAGTGGGAGAAAAAAAGACGGCCTTGACTGAAGCAGTTTTCATCCTTGCGCATAACATCTTCAACCCCATTTCTACAGACAGAGAACAAAGCTGTGATTTCAAGTTTGGAGTCGTAAAGATCTGGATTTGATCTTTAACGGAATGAGATGTGGACAGCAGGATCTGAGAGCATGTTGGACTTTGGAAGATTGACACTGGGGTATAGCCCTACAGTCAGGACTCTTCACTCTCAAAGGCTTCATGGAGACGGTCTGTGCTGGAGGACAGGATTCTGTTCCATTTTTCACTGTACAGGATTATCTCTGCAGCGAAGGTTTCCCTCTTTGTGTTTACGCTCTAACCAAAAGCGCAAGTCTCCATGTGAGGTCAACTCCGTTTTTGCTTGGAAACAAAGCGACTCTTTCTGTCTGATACTTGCAGATGATTCTTTCTGTTCCACAGCATGTATGCAGTAAGAGAAGACTTGGTTGTGTTTAATATAGGTGTATAAGAGATTAACAGCCAGCAACGGTTTAAATCGCCTTTCTCACAAATGTATTTTTCATTTTATCTGGACTTATTCCAGACTGAAGGTTTCATAAACTCCTGTTCTGTGTTCAGTTAGAAAAAAGTCAAAAATGAGCAATTCCATTTGCTCCCATTGGTTCTTGGTAGATTTTTTTTAGTTTTGTGTTTTCTGTCTTCTTCTAAAAAGTAAAAAAAAATCCTAATTAGGTTCCTGTTGAATTTGTTTATAATTCCACAGCGCTGTTTAGGTTTTTTTAAGACAAGTTAGTGCTACAAAGACGATCTCTTCAAAGTAACAGCTGTTCCTCAACCATCACGGACCTGGTGCCTTGGTGAAGCCTGAACACAGAAAGTTGTATATCCAAACCTTCAGTGTGTGTACGTCCTGTGATGTAGTTAGTTGCTGAGGCAGATTCTTGTTGATATTGTTCTTATTAAAAAAGAAAAAGGGGGCCCTGACGTCTGTGGTTCTCCGAAGTTGTGTATCTTTTTGGTTTTGTTAACCGAGTATGATTGTGGTCATCTCAACAGGCATTATTTCTATTAGAAAAAATAATGTGTTACTACTAAGGCTTTACTCATAGCCAGGATCATTGAAGTCATTTTGATATTAAAAATGATCACACATTATTGTGGTTACTGTCAAACAACTCTGGCCTTTCATCATACTTCTGCCTTGTATTGTTTGTTTTTGTATGTTTGAAATTGTATGTTAATAATTTTTATTGTTAATGGAAAACTCTACACATTTTGCTTCGTCTCGTCTTTTTTCTTAACTTCAGTCAACCAAGAATAGTTCCGAAAATTTATACGTTTTTTGTAATGCAGTAAACACTGCATGTTGATGTAAACTTTAGAACAACAGTTTTTTTTCCTTCAATAGAGTACCCATCTTTTACAGATCTTCCATCTGAACACAGTCCTTGCATTCTTTCCTCAGTAAACATGAAAGATTCTTCAGAAAGTTATTTCCTGCTTAAGTTCTCATTAACGCTTGGTTCTTGCCAGATCAATGAGGTTCAAGTCCGGTGACTTTTCTGACCCCTCCATGTTCTATAGGTTTCCATCTTGTTCTTTGTCCTCTGATCTGTCAGAACTTGGATTCATGTTCTGGATCCTGTTCTTGTTGTAGGATGGACCTCTGCCTAACTAGAATCAAACTGCATGATGCTGCAGAATGCTGTGGTAGATGTTTGTTCAGGGAGACTCCCACTCTGTACAAGAGCCTGGATCCAGAAAAACAGCCCCATACCATCACACTTCCTCCTCCATGCTTAATGAAAACTTTGACTAATTTGTGCTCATTTAATACTTTTTGAATCTTCACACAAAGTAAATGAAACTGACCAGAATAATTAAATCTTTAACTGAGATCAATTGAAATATTTATGTTTTTGCCTCACTGTAAACTAAAAGCAATCTTGTCAGCTGTTAAATCAGAAGTGTGGCAAGAACAATACATTCAGAAGCTTTTCAGAAACTGATTCATCCGTCAGTTAGTGGGAGCAGCAGAACAGCCTGTTTGGATGGAATGGCAGATGTAAAAAAAGACACTTTTGCAACACTTTTGTTTGTTCCCGTCACACAATGAGTCAGAAAAAACTGCTGCAGCTTTGTTCAGCAGTTACCTAAACTTGCATGTGTTTAATCAGCCAGTGGCACAAGTTAATGACTGGACATGTGCAGAGAAGACTTTTGGACAACCATGCCTTCCTGTTCTCATCTCCATCAGGAGAGTTGACTCTTGACTTCTAGCAGGAACCAAGTCTGAGCCGGACAGAAGTGATGCATCACAAACATTACTGTTCAAAAGTGCATTTAATTTCTTTATCTGCAGTTTCCCTCCAATGAGCCAAAACTCTTTCAAGCTGCTGTTCTCTAAAACTGCATGAAAGTCTTGATTTTGGGCAACTTTGGTGGCTTTTTTTCTTATTTTTTTGACATTCAGTCAACCTGGACTCATTTTTCTAAACATGTCTTAAAGCAGGCGGCAGAAAAAAAAACATGCCTATGTAGCAGAGAATGTGCCTGACTTGGTCACATGTTGGCACCCTTGTTTAGGTGTAGCATGGGGAAAATACAGCTTTAAAAACATAGTTTATGCAAACATTGATTTGATAAGAAATGAAGCCTCGGGAAATACCAAATGCTTCAGCTACTTGTAAAAACAGTTAAAGCATTTCCAGCTGTAAGCATCCATTTCCTGTATGCTCACTATCATAATGATTTCAACCCATCAGACCTTCATTCAGATATGATGAAGGTCTCATGTCTGAGCTGCAGTCTCTGGTTGGATCACAACAACAATGATAAAAGCGAAAGCCTCCCAGTTGTGGATCTGCTGTTCTGACCCAGTTTCATCTTTGTCTCCACATTATTCTGATCTCCAAAGGTACATATGAAATAGACATCATCCTCAAAAGGAAAGAAGATTCCGCTGCTGGAATTCTCCCTGTCCTGCAGACACAGGTGGACAGAGTGAAAATAGAAGAGACTCTTAAGGTGCCTTTATATTTTGCACAGAGACTCTTTCTTTGCATCCTCTGATTCACTGATACTAAACTGCCTTTAGCAAGACTCTTTGTTAAAAGAAAAGCCAGAAAAACACCTGACTGTGATGATGCAGAAGACTGCATGATCCTTTAATGACAACATGACTGCAAACCCGAAACAGGAAAAGAAACAATAAATAACAGTAAGTAAAACCAAGACCTTAAATAGCAGTAAGCACCCCCCCAAACTCATTCAAAAACCACTGAGACCTGAGGTTGTGCAACTTCCAGAAAACTTCAGCTTTGACTTTGGCTTTCATTTATCCGATTAGATGTTCTGACTGAGTGCAACTTCAGAAACGAGAACTATTATCTTCAAATGAACACAAAGGAGAAAAGAGAGGAAGGACCAAAAAGGCGTGAACGCTCTATATTACTGTTTTAGCTTAAAACATACAAGGCCAGTCCTGCAAAGAGGAGTGATTCCTCCTTGTGCTGCAGAGAAGACTCTTCAGCAGTGGTATGATTATGCAATAAAGACCTCAAGGATAAATGCAAACAAATTCACATTAACTTCTGTCTTCACTGCTGCTCAATCTGAGTTACAAACATGGTAGAAACTCCTGGGTTCTGGAGCGGCTTGTAAGCACTCCACTGCCTCATCCAAGGACACTTCAGGCTGGTGGGGGGGTTGGACTGGTAGCCCTCTGTTTATGAACATTCAAGAATTACAAAGGCTTGAAAACTCCTGCTTTTATCAGCAGCAGAAAACAGAATTCATGTTACAGAGTAATAATGAAAATTAAACAGAATTTAGGGAAAAACAGATGAAGTAAAAAAGATAATTTATAAATGTAAATCCTCAGTTTATGCACTTCCATTCTGAGGTCTGGTCCTTATGAAAATATCTCTCACTATATAAACAGGGCTCTTCATCTCTGCAGAGCAGCGATAAGGGTTCATGCAGACAGATCGAACATATGTCAGTCCTCCATAAAAGTCAGCCGGCCAGGTCCCTCGTTTTTCATCCAGCGACGGTACCTCTTCATCCTCGGGTCTGTTGCCATCTTCACCTTCATCTCCTCTTCTTGATCTTTTTTGTATGCCTGAAACCCATCAAGCAGGTTATTCATGGAAAACTTTTCAAAGACCAGAATTTCCACAAATCAGGGAAAAAGACTAAAAATGGAGAAGGTGCAGAGCCACATGACCCACCAGACTGAGCCAATCAAAACCGGTTTCAGTTACCAGTCAATTGCATCGAATACTCCAAAGAATTTGAGTATTTGTGCATTCACTGTCTGAACATGCACAGAGTGGCTTTCATGTGGAAGTGCTGCTTTATGTTAGTGTTGCTATGCTTCTGTTTTTCTAGCTGAGTCTAACGCTGTCTGTAGAATGGTCCGTGACATGTTGATGATGTGATCAGCGAGTTGAGTCCAAAACCAACATGGAGGCAAATCTGGTTGTTATCCTCCTGAACTTTGATATTTTTCTTATATCTATTGAGACAATAATAAAATGTTCCTCAAATTTTATTCTTGTTTTTATTTTTGTTCCTCCTCGGACTAATCCAGAACATTAAGTTGTCAAACTGGGTCATAGAGAAACAGAAGTACTGCTGAAAGTGACTGTTATTCACATGCAGCTCCTGCAGTAGTTGGTGAAGCTCACTGTAGATAAGAGAATCTTTGAATGATCTCATGAACCCAGACACGGAGACGTGATTACAGATGACTTTGTAGAGCTCTTCAAAGTAAATAAATCTGATCATACGTGTCTGTATGGGAGATATACAGTCAATGGTTTCATGTAGCAATGAGGCTAAAAACTTTTGACAGTAGCTCCTCCCACACACGTCTGAAGTGTCTACTTTATGAACACATTTTTAGACAAGCGTCCATCAGCTATTTTTAATCACGTTTGATGTGAATGCAGCATTACATTTTCTACTCTGGGTTCTTCTATAGAGCTTTTCATGGGATGATACAACACATGTTCACAGTCTTCGATTATATGGATGCCCAACACATACAACTTTGAAAGAGCTGGAAACCAAACTACTGATCTTCTCACGACCGTTCCAATGAGCCTCTGCCAGAACAGGCTGGTTCAAAGAGAAAATTCCCACATTACACATGGACAAATATGCCAAAAACAAAATACAGTATGCAAGCCAAAACCTGGACACTGTTAAGCACGGGGGTGTAGGAGTAAAAGTCAGGGCTTAATGCCTGTGAAGTGGTTCTTTATTCTGAACCAAAAGCATCACTGCTTTTGTAAAAAAAAAAAAAAGAAGCTGATGTCTGCTGTGCTTTTTAAAGTAACTCATTTATTGACTGCAGACTGAGCAACTAAGGACTCATCTGCTATTTTGCTTGCCAACACTAAAGACAACTGTCAGCTGATTGCACACAGAAGTGTGTGTGCGTGAGTGGATTTGTGTTGGTCAGCAGAATAGATGCACTGTAAGGAGGCCCACCTGGAACTTCTCCTTGATCCACAGCTGTTTCTCCAGGAACGTCTGTCTGCTGTTTTCCTCCAAACTGTCAAACTGAGACTGAGACATCTTCATGTACCTCCTGAGAAGCAACAAGGCAAAGCTTACAAAAATTTACAACAGCATTATGGCTCATGAGCATGATGGAGTGCACGCCACAACCCGCCTGATGATGTAGAGTTTCTCCTCATCTCCATACTCCTCTCTGCAGATGGAGAAGCGGTAAACCCAGGAGACGTACCAGACCATGTAGCTGGTCAGGTAGTAGGGGAAGAGGACAATTTGACACAGCAGAATGTCGGTCAGGTTGGGCTTCTGGTAGCCTCCTTTGATGTCTATTTTGTTTTTGATGATGTCACGGATCACCTCCTCTTCCTGCTCCCGGATCTCTTCTTTGGAGCGGCGGTTCTTGCCTTTCTCTTTGGTACGGTTGAGTAGGCCCTGATGCTTAGCAATTTCTGTGGCCTGGATCCGGTACTTGGGGACCGTCATCAAGTAGTTGATGGCTTCATTGTAGCTGCTGTGCCAGCTGTAATACTGCAGAGACAGACATGCAGGTCACTCCGTGAACTCAGACAGACGCAGAACATGTTGATGACAGACATGCGTCCCAGTGTCAGGCAGCTGCTAGGTGCAGTTGCAGTTGTACCTGGAAGATGGAGATGGCACAGATCGTGACCAGAATCACAACTCTGACGTCCACCTTGGGTGTGAGGCGTCTGCGATAGTAAGCATAGTAGTGCTGGTAGTACTCCTCAGGATGGTCCAGCATATAATCGTAGTCCCGTCTGGAGTCCTCATCCTGCAGACACAGATAGTGTTCGTCTGTTCAACAGTCCCTCAAAGAGGTGCCATGACTTGCACGCCAGTTACTGACAGGAGCTGAACCAGCATGGCCATCTGTCTTTCTTGTCATTGCAAAGACATTCAGAAAAAAAAAAAAAAATATATATATATATATATATATATATATATATATATTTAATCATCACGATTTCAGTCTATGTGATACATGTATTGTAAAAGATGGTATAAACTGCGATGAATGGTTACCTTAAATGTTTACACATGTTAAAACAGTCTGAAGTATTAAACGCATAATTTTGCTATTTGTTCTTGTACTGCAGGTCATATTGTCAAAACAATATTAATCACTAATATCTCACTTTGCAAGTTTTCCTCATATTGTGCAGCTCTACTTCAGTTGCAGAATTTGTGAAATGTTTTCTGTCAAGAAAATAAAAGTGACCTGACATAAAGTCAGCTCTGTCAGATCTGGGCTTACTGGATGCTGACATGAAGGATGCTTAAGGAGCAACTTATCGTCCACATGACGAACAAGGGGAGTGATATGAACTGATAATGCTCATTTTATCTATAAAGTTACAATTATTCAGCAAAAATCATAGTAGAATGCAGCAGCAGAGACATGTGAAAAGGAAAACAATACAACACATCACCAAAACAGACACTGACTTTGTTACAAGACGGGCATCAACGTCCAGCACAAAAATAACCCTCAAGTCCCACTCCAATCATCTTTTGATCTATTGTCCAAGTGTTCTCAGTGGTCTTATTATGATCATGTCTTTTTTAGGCAAAATCAAAAAAACGTGTCATTTTCTAGGACATAGTTTCTGCAGAACAGCAGGAGCTCATCAGAAATTTGCCTGAGTTGTGGGCAGGAGAGAGCGAGGGCAGATAGCGCCTGCAGGCCATTCAACGCTGCTTACTGCTTAGTTGACTACTGTGAAACAAAGGCAGGCACATCCTACATACGTGTTCTGCTCCCAGAGTCACATTTTCCTTTGAAAACTATTTCTGAAGGACTTTAGGCAGTGATCTTTAAAGAATGGCTGCTTTTACTCTCATTCTAAGTTCACATCTTGTTTCTGACACCTCCAGGTTGGAAGAGGGTGTCCTGCATTAATGTAGACACAAAACAGGTTGATGTTTGATTCCTTCAAATGTCCATAGGTTGTATCTGTCCAGCCTCTTTTTGTGCTGCCCAAAGATGAGCCAGTCTGTTAAATGGGCTGCTCTTAAAAATGGCAGCATGAGTGAGTAACAGCACCAGTGACTGTATAAGAAAACTGGACTGAGCGACCCCTTCTCTTTCAAGTTCCAAACAGGAAGTACCCACTGGCTCCAAAAAGCCAAAATCCCATAGGCTTCTATAGAGAAATAAACAGCTATTACTCAGTCATTCTATTGGTCAGAACAACCATTTATATCTCATATCTTATATGTTCTTGATATTCTGTTTATTTTTCTGTAGTTCAAGTTATTAACTGACCAATCAGATGCCTCAATAAAAGAAGGTGGTCTCATGCCAAACGCTCCAAGCGTTTGATTGACAGATTCTCCAACGCCGGCCTTCAGTGGAAGAGGTGTGGCCTTCCAACAAGCTTACTCCTGATTGGTGAGAGTGCTAACTATAGAAATGCTGATTCAGACCAACCACTGCTTATTAACGTTATCTAGTTCCAACACGGCGAACTCTATTGCGGAGAATTAGCAAATTAATTGACCATATTTTGTTAAAACTGGAAGTAAGGCATTTTCTATGGGTGACATGACATCACACCCACTCTGTCCAGTTCTCATAAAAAGTCAATGAACAGGACCGGGGTAAGCCCAAACTCTCAAAACTGAGGATTTAATTAAAACAATGCAAGAATAAAGCTAAAAAAATGTTTTCAACAACATCTCATTTTAATGTTTGCGGTTTCTGAGGAGCCACATTGTGCCGGGTTAAAAATCAGCTTTACAGCCTTGTGCGACCAACTTTTGAGCAACTGAAGAAATCTGCTGTGAAAGTGGAAGATAAGGAAGCAGCTTCTACTCTGATAACCCCTATCTGAGTTTATCAAGTCACAGCGCCAGAAGATTTGACGTCTTCTTTAAATCACATGTATTTAGTTTGAAGCAACTTAAAGTTTGTGTTTCAAATAAACTGCAGGAAAAAATGTCACATCAGAGAGACAAATGTGGAGTGATGGAAGCTGACGGGGCAGACCTTGAGCCCGCGCAGACTCAGTGGAGGAGAGACAGGAACACGCTGCTCTTTCAAAACATCCCTTTAACTTTTACCGCCTCTGAAGTTGAGAGCGCGAGGCTCTGGCAGCAGCAGGAACATACCTTTAGCGTCTCGTAGGCCGTCGCGATGAGCAGGAACTTCCTGTGAGCGGACTCCTCTTCGCCGGGCTCCTCCGGCTTGTACCGGTCCGGGTGGTACCGGCGGGCCAGCTGTCGGTAAGCCCGAGCGATCTCCGCTTTGGAGGCCTCCCGGGTGACGCCGAGCACGTCATAGCACACCTCGGTGCCGCAGTACAGACCCTCCACCAGCGCCGTGGCCACCGGCAGGGAGGACACGGCGAGGAGGAGGAGCGCCCCGACTCGCCACCAGAAGTTCGCCGCCCCCGGACCCACGCCGCCTCCACCGCTGCTCCTCTCCGCTTCCATCTCCACCTGCGACGAATGCGGTGCGGAGCTAGGCTGCGCGCGCAAGGACCAATCACCGTGGCATGCTGCTGACATCATCGAGGCGCGCGCGGGAGCAGGAGGATGACGAAACACATCAAAGATCGTTTGTTAGAGAATCTGAACATGAAACCCAATAAAGCGTTCACTAATGCAGTAGTAAAAAAAACATTTCCAAACTTTATGAGCTTTACAACATAATTGTAGCAGAAATGTTCCAATACTATAAAAATTCACATAGAAAACGCAAAGCTTTTAGCGTGTGTTGCTGCTTGTTTAATTATAAATAACAGCCATCCCTTTGTTCCTTTTTGTACATTTTTCCCTTCTTTGTATTATTTCTGATTGGAGCGCTTTTAATAAGGAAATGAAAATTACAATTGTCATGGATGTTGTTTTAGAGCACCTGTTCAGTTATAATTTCTAAATAACTTTACTTCAGCACATTGTCCCAGCACAGTGGAATCCATTGCTGTTATAACAAGTTTTCACATGTTTCACATGAACTTTCATCCATTCATTTTCTAAATCTGTTGTATCCCTGATGGGGTCACAGGGTTGCTGGAACCTAACCCGGCTGTTGCTGGGCTACTGCTGGGTACATCTTGGCAGGTCGCAGGGCCACAAATACACACACCTATGGACAATTCAGAGTAATCAATGAACCTATGAAGCATGTTTTTGGACTGTAGGAGGAAGCCAGAGTCTTCAGAGAAAACCCACACAAGGGAACATGCAAACTCCACACAGAAAGGTCCCAGCTGGGACCTTCTTGCTGTGAGGCAGGAGTGCTAACCACAGCGCCACTGTGCAGCACTATTCCAAAACTTGTGTTGGCTTTATTTTCACAGACCAGCAGAGGTCTCCTGTGTTCATTTGAGGCCTTAAGAAATTTTCCAACAGATCTTACTGAACGGACTAAAAGCCTGATGGGACATCATGTCCACATCTCCAAGAATGCTGGGTGGCTTCTTATGAACACCACTCCCACTGTAAAGCATGGAGTTGGAAACATCGTGCTTTAGGGCTGTCTTCTTCAAATGGGACAGGATTACTGATCTGTATTAAGAAGGGGATGAATGGGGCCCATGTATGGGAAGATTTTGGACAAAAATCTCATCATTGCGCAGAAAAACCCCTCAACAAATCTCATCCAAAATTTCATCCACAGCATTGATGATACAATACAGAAAATCTTCCAGCATGACAATGAACCCAAAACACATTGCCTAAGTGACAAAGAAGTGGCTAAAAAGCATTTGAAGGTTCTGGAGTGCTCAGTCCAATAGAGAATCTTTGAAAGGAGTTCAACAGCACCAAAACATCACAACTCTTGAGAAGATCTGCATATACAATAACAGTGCAAATCTGAAGACCTACAGGATACAGCTGACCTCTGTCACTGACAACCAGGATCACATTAGGTCTACAAAGTATTAAGATGAGTGCAGGTGAGATTTCTTAGGGGGGCTGGAGGTGCTGTTCCTCCAGCCTCCTCCTCGACCTTGTCTTCCTCCTCCTCATTGAGGAGCATATTCAGAATTTTAAAGCTGGGAAATATTGCAGTTCTGCTTCAATTTCCCTTACTACCCCAAATGTTACACACTTTTCACAGTGAAGGTTTGCATACTTAAAACATTTAAGAAAGCAAACTAGCAAAATTCAGATCCCGAAACACCAACATGAAATGCAATTTGAGATGGATTGAACAGTCTGTCAATTAATCAGTGTAAACTAGTAAAACACTTTTGTTAAATACTGTACATTTGCCCTTCTGTCAGTAATTTAAAACATTGCATCACTCATGGTATAATGAGTTGTAAATTTCCTGATAATTTTACACATCTGGTGTAATGTTAAAGAAAACAACTTGAGCACCAGCAAATCTTTTGATGAAGGATTGAATCAGATTGATAACACACCTTGCCCATTCTATGGAAAAAGGTTAATTGTTTTACGTTTTCTCACTTGGAAATAAAAAAATCTAAAGTAAAGGGTTAACACTTTCATCAACAGTTTCCTGAGAACTATTAATAATTACAAGGTAAAGAGTTTTAAAAGCCAGAAATTGGTTCAGTCTCATAAACGGGTTTTAAAAATCACAGCTGCCACTGCGCACATATACTGTTCTCAATGCCATTTAATTAATAAATGAAAAATAGAGAAACAGCTTAAACAAAACAACAAGCTGGTAAGACCTTCCACAAAGGAAGCTGGTGTCTGAATGGTTTTCTGGCTCCATTAGGGTGTCGTTCTTTAGACTTCTTCCTTAAAATTAAACAAAAGAATAGTGTCTTCAGTCTGATGCCACCAGATATTCAGTTTCCATCATGTTGGAAACTGTCACATTAGAGCAAAAGATAGTTATAGTGAACACTGGGTAGCATCACTGTGTGCCTACATGTCCAACTTCTCACTGAATGGCAGCAGAACCTATATTTGATCAGAATTCACACCGCAGAGTGAGTGGTGCCAGGGAGCCATAGCTCTGAACATGTGCTGTGGAGCTTTAAGAATATGTGGCATAATGGTTTCCCTAAATATTAAGAAAAGAAATCCATGAGAAAACAAACAACCCCACCTCCTCAACCTATGGGAGTGTCAAACACACCAGCCTAAGAAAGACAGAAACTTCTTCTGACACAAGGATACAAACATGTTTAATAACAGACAACACAAGATAGAACAAGGACACACATGCATACACAACATCCTGTTGAGTTAGATTTTTGGTATTCCGTTCATGTTTTATTTTACATATTCCTTTTTTCAATACAGTTTCAATGTCAATTTGTATTTTCACTGCAGTCATTTTTTTATATCTAGTTCTATATATTCATGTTAAACACTACTTTGAATCTTTGCACACAACTAAAACCATTGAATGTTAAAGAATGCTGAATACAAATATGTTTTGTGCTAATTAAAGAGCAGTTAAAACAGACCAGTCAGAGATGAACACACCTGGGGGGTTAAAGGTGATCAGGCACATTAATCAAATATTTACAATTAAACACAAGCATCAGACATGTATTTATAATAAAAATTCAATTCATTTGCTATTTTTCCACAATATGGACGTCGCCATGTTTGGACAAAACAACGTTAGTAATCAGTGAATGGTCCGAGTTGGTCTGAGTAATTTCTATGGGAACCACACTTGCTAATCAGGAGTGAGCTTGTTGGAAAGCCACACCCCAGCCACTGAAAGCAGACTCAGAAGAATCTGACAAATAGCTGCGTTTACATGGACACAAGTAATTGGAATAAAAGCCTAATCAGAATAAAAATCTTTTGATTTCATTGATTTGCAAAAAAAATTAAATTAAAAAAGTAGAGTTTTTTATAAGCAATATCCTGATTCAGACATAGATAGTTATCTGTTTCTGCCTCACATGGGTTGGGTGGGGGGACAGCTTGTGCAATTCTATTTTTGCCACTAGCACCTCAAGCTGCAGTGAGCTCTTGTCCCTCTCTTAAATGTCCGAGGTGTAAATCAGTCATAGCTCAGTAAAACTAATGTGGAGAATGGAGCTTATATTTGCACACAGAGCTCAAACCCTTTTGAGGTTTTTGTTTCCTCAACTAAAACTTCCAGGCCATGTATGACTCATGTACCCAGAAACAATAAATCACACAAAGAATGCTCTCTATGCACTGTAATGCAACTGTAACCCCTCTGCAAGGTCTCACATCAAAACTCTACATGTTAACTGACCAAACATGTCTTTACGTTTTGTAAAAATTAAGATTTTTTTGGTAGTTTTTACAAATCAAAAGGCTGAACTAATCAATGAGAATGTAAGGTTGTATAAAGAAAAGTGATTTGATATGCAAACCTTAAAGACAAGAATTTGCATTAATAGATTGATACCACACTGTCGCAAGAAATCTACTCTCACTAGAAAATTGCATCAATGTATATCACTACAGTACTCAATGAGTACAGTAGTACAGTATTGCCTGTTGACTGTCCTGTAGTATTGTACAAATAATGTAAATTTTGTGTCATGTATTTAGGAAATATATACCTACTTTGTATTTACAGTATTTTTCTATTTGTTTGGCAGAACTGAAAGATCACAAACACAAGGTGGTTGGGAACATGTTTTGTGTCCTGAACAGGAGACTGAAATCATGAACATGGCCCTTGAAAACAACACCATATTGTTACGGCATATGCAAAGAAAAATAATAGAAAGCAACGTCATGTTTCAAAATATTCATAGGTAAGCCTATCAACACTGGACTGTGTCTTGTGCAGAAATCATCTCCAGATGAAGCAGGTCTACTGGATGCCATTTGAATGCAATTCAGAAAGAATCAAATAATTGCAATATAACTATGTAAAAGTAAATGCCACAACTGATGCTTACGCTCAATACTGTATATAGTAAGTATATACTATATACGTATACTTGCAATATTTCAATATTGTAATCATAATGATTGTGCTTTGCAATAGTGACCACTCCATGTCTATTTCTGAAATTGTCATGTGTGTTTCAGTGAGTCCTGGAGCTAGAAGTGAGCACCAGTTCATCTTCATTGATGAGGTTGGGTTCAACCTCACAAAAAGACAAAAGAGGTGAAGGAATATCATCAGCCAGCGTGCCATTGTTGAAAGTCCCTGGCAAGCGCAAAGGGAACATCACAACATATCCAGCACTTAACCACCACTGCGTCATCCATCACCATGCTACCCTTGGCCCCTACAACACCACCCGTCTGATCACATTCCTGGACACCCTACACAACTCACTTATTCCACCAGATCAGGTAGATTTTCCTAGAGCAGCTCAGGTATGTTGTCATTTGGGACACTGTAAGTTTCTACAGGGCTGCTCTGGTATGTAACTGATTCACTACCCACCCATGCTTTTTAGTTGTTTATCTCCCTCCATATTCTCCATTGCTCAATCCTAATTGAGGATTTTTTTTTCTGCCTGGAGATGGAAATTGTATGACCGAAATCCACAAATGCGTATATCTCTTCTTTAAGCTATGGAGGTGTGGAGATGTAGTAGCTGATAGGCGATATTTTCCCCCACTGCTTGGCCAAGGAAAACATTGCTTGTGTTGTGGATGAGGTGCTGTGGCCAACAGAAGAGAGGATGCAGCATAGTTTTTTTTATTACTGTAACTGTACACAGTAAATTCTTCAGTTGTTTTGTGTATAGTGTATGTGTAACTTTGTGTTGGTTGGGAATGGGATGTACTCTGAGAACAAAAAGAATATTATCAAATATCTTACAACACACTTATGAATGTACTGTCTGTAGTAAGTGTAACTTTGAACCAAGAAAAGGCCTAAGTCATTTTGATGAATGGAGAAGAAGTGTTTTCCATTCATCACAGTGTCTTACATAGAGCACAACAGTGTTTAGCTGGATCTTATAAATGTCTATTCATATGATGGATTGTGCGTGTCATTTGAAAACACAATCCCTTTTTGAAAGGAAAAAAACATGGTTTCAAATGTAAAGTTTTATTTTGTAAGAGAATGGAGGGGTTTTGTCCATTGTGTTTGTTTTTTTGGATTTGTGTATAAAGCTCAAACATATGAGGTATGCTTTCAGAAAAAGTGTGAAAAAAAATTGAGAAAAACTGTAACCTTTTGTTTACACTCTCCCACTAGCTTACAGCCCCTCACAGCCTAGCCCTAAGGGAAGCTTCTTTCTTATCAAAGAAAATGCAAAGATGTGAGACAATTTAAAAAATAGTTCCTTATTTCTATCTTCAGCATGAGCTTTACAAACATACAATGTTTTACCAGCAAAGTGAGGTTAACTAGTAAATGTCTGTGTTGTTACTATAATGACCACTTTGTCACTAATGCAAACAACATAATGTTCCCTAAAGTAATCTCCAGGTGAAATGACAGTTTAATGAAGCACTTAATGTAGGATTTTTTTAGACCTGGATTCACTAACAGACAAAAGAAATATGTCTAACACAGACACTGTCTCACAACTGAATCTGGTCTTTTTTTTTGGTCAGATGAGTATGTAAATCCTTTTTTTGTCAAAGTTTACCATTTTATAGTAACCATAACCTCATAAGACCTGGTGTCCACATATGTGGACTTCACACTTTGGCTTAAATTCTGCTTAATTGAGGCCCTGTAACCTCATGTCTTAATGGTTAGATCAAATATTAGCTCGGGTCCTAAGATATTAAAAATGTTAACAAAGTTACAAATATTAAGATTACAACATGGGAATATTAAAGGCAATTTAGAGTTTTATACCTGTACAATAGACTTTACTGAACACAAATGGGGAGTCTGTGCTTGACTGGCAGTTAGACATTAAAACAAGCCCCTCCCACTTGTTAACAAAGGTTTACAAAAAAAGTATGACAGTTTAACTGAGGACTTTATAAGGCCGTATGTCTTCAAAGGTGTTGTGTGGGGTTATAATTTCCATTGCTTTGCTGAAAATAGATCTTTTACTCCCTCCTCCCCTTTTGGTGAAGGATGACATGAGCCAGAGGTCCTGCATGGAATGAGGGGTTTTTATGAACAGGTCAAACGTTTTAAGCACGAAATTGACCAGTTTCTACTGGAGTGTCATCCAAAGTGTGTGTTTTTATTCTAATCAGGTAAAAACAAGTTTACAGAGTTCACACCGGTTATTAAGGAACCTCAAAAGTGAAACTTCAAAGGTGAAAGTGGTCGTGGATTATTTAAACCACACTTTTGCTGTTTTTTCCTCCTCCTGCCTGTATTAAATGTAACAATGAGTGAAGCCAAATTCTTTTCAGTTGAACACCAAACATTTCCTAGTTGGTTTAAGGGAGGACTGGTTAGTCTGGTGATGAGTCTGCAAAGGAGAATTGAAGTCAACACTTGCACATGTGGGTCAATCAGACAATCCTGACATGTTTGATGATGTGAATGCAAGTTCTAAACTAAAAATGCTTTAATGATGTGATTACAACATTCATCTGACTGACATCATGTAACACATTATGTATTTTACAGGAGAACCAAATAGGGCTGAACCATGAGAGTGTAGGAAAGTAAAAACAAAGCTGTTTTTGCACAGTTTAATTTATGCTTCAGTATTTGTAAAATAATCTTGCCAGTATGGAAGAAAATATTCAGATTATTAGATTAAATTGTTTAAAAAAAATGGTTTACAGGGCTGTAAATCTACAAACACCAATGTATATTGAAAACAAAAGTTTTTGTCCCAATCTAGAAGCCAAACTGGGACTAATAAAAAAAACTCTACCATAAGACTAAAAAATGAGAAAAAAAAAGTAAAAGTTGAAACTCAAGGTATTATGTGTGATAAATCAAGCATATCACGAATAAACCATTTCCCTCACTTTGAGCGTACCCCTTTGTTTTAGTGCATTGATATGATATGAGTCATGTCACAGAAGAGAACAAGATTGGAGTCCAAAATCTTTGTTCTCTATTTAGTGTACTGGGTTGTAACTCTGGAGGGTGTTGGGGACAATGTGTGGTGAGTTAAAGTCTCCAATCAACCCTTCAAAGACGGAAGGAAGCTCAAAGAAACCTCACAAATGCACAGAAAGGAGCCAGCAGGGATTTAAAACCAGGACCTTTTTGCTGTGAAGCTAACCACAAAAACATAAATGATCTGCTAACATCAAACAAATTAAAGTTCTTCATTCATTCATTCATTTTCCAATCCGCTTTATCCCTTTCGGGGTCATGGGGTTGCCGGAGCCTAACCCGGCTACTCATGGGCGAAGGCAGGGTACACCCCTGGACTGGTCGCCAGTCTGTCGCAAGGGCCACAAACACACAACCATGCACACTCACATGCACACCTAGGGACAATTTACAGTGACCAATCAACCTATGAAGCATGTTTTTGGACGGTGGGAGGAAGCCGGAGTACCTGGAGAAAACCCACGCATGCACGGGGAGAACATGCAAACTCCCCAGCCAGGACTTGAACTGGGAACCTTCTTGCTGTGAGGCAGGAGCGCTAACCACTGCACCACCGTGCAGCCCAAATTAAAGTTCTATCCTTTGATTTCAACAGTTTAATGTTCCTGATGAAGAGAAGAGCTACATCATATTTGTTGAAGTGTATTTTTAGTTCAGACATACCATGCCATCAAACCACCCCAGCGTGTTTTTACGACCCTCAGGATGACGGTCTATATTAGCAGAGCTGTCAGCAGACTGCTCCTGCAGATCCCTCAAGATTATCACCAGTGAAGGTACCGGGGCTCTGTCTGCAGGATTCTGAACCTGACCCTGATTGGAATTTATTTGATACTTGAATCAAATGTTTGCTCCTCAAAAGCTCTTTTTGTCTGTTTGCAGGAAGTTTGAAGCAGTTTGAAGATGAGCAGTGAAAAGAATCCCGAGGTGGTCGGCTGTGACGCCTCCATCATGAAGAATGTCTGGGAGATAAGGGCGCGGGAGTACAATCAGAAATTGGATTTGGAGCAGGAACGACTGAACAAGAGTGCTTTGCCTGTGTAAGAGCCAAAGCTATTTCTGTCTTACTGAACGCTGCCTGTCTGTAGAACCTGTTTGAAAAGAGAACCTCTGTAAAACAACATTGTTTATGAGATCTTTGATAGAGTCTTTAATTAAGCTTCAGATTACATTTCATGAGCGGTTCAACATGACACTGAATCTGTCTCTGCAATGACTTTCGACTTAATCATGACCCAAACTATTTAAAATGTTATTTTAAAGAGTTTGAATCTGAACCTTGTTTAATTCAGTTAACAGTGTAATACTAGTAAAAAAGAAACAGCTAATAGTATTTACTCTACAAGTGCAAGACGTTAGTTGATTGATTTGGTAAATGAGTCGTGATGAAAGTAGAAGAACATTTAGTGGAAGTTTAATTCGTATTTTCTGCTGAAAAACAGCAGAATTTGCGCAAAACTTGCTTAAAATCCAATCATTTGAATCCACTAAAGTGGAGCTGCCCCTGCGACAGACTGGCGACCAGTCCAGGGATGTCCCCTGCCTTCGCCCATGAGTAGCCGGGTTAGGCTCCGGCAACCCCGTGACCCCGAAAGGGATAAAGCGGTTTGGAAAATGAATGAATGAATAAAGTGGAGCTGCTTCACTTCACCAAAAAGAATTTCAAGACGTGGCTAAACATCTGTTTAAGAAGTTAAACATGTTTAGTACCACCAAATGGTTCATGACAGCAGCTCACCCTTCCCTCAGGGGATGGGTCAAATATGGTAGATACATTTCACACCCAGGTGTGGGACAGCTGATAAGACTGTAACTTTTAACATTTTTATTAGCATTAGTTTGGCTTCTCACTGGACTGAAGCAAAAAAAAAAAACTCAATTTAAATTGAACAAGTTCTACAAAACTATTGTTCTTGGTTTGATTTTACTGTTGAACTTGTGCTACCTTTGTTCTTCTGATAAATTCCATGAGTAATGTAGAACAATCTGCTTTAGACACAGGGATGCTGATGCTTGCTATCCATATAGAAGTATGGATCCTGTATTGGATAACAAATTTTTCTAGACAAAAATGATTGTGTATTAACATTTTTGACACTGAATTTTTTGGTTTGTTTGGTAAAGACTATAAGATCAATAGTCTTTCTAGGAGTCAAGAAAGGTCAGAGGAATGCTTAACCCTCTGCTTCATGTTTAACACTTTTAACACTCTTCTAAAATAAAGTTTCTTTAAAAACTATGAACAGAACCTAAAAGGGGATGATAACCTCTCGATAACCTAAACTCTTGGGCTACTAATTTTCTTTTGCTAAAAGGTATTTCTTCTGACGAATTAGAACATTCTTAGCCTAATTTCTTCTGAGTTAAATTCTAAACCTACCCACCCGAGGGAGAGATTGAGATATACAGTGTCTGAAATTTGATCTGTCAGTACATTAAAAGGTCAGAAGTTAAGTCCGGCACCAGATTTCAAACTGGAAGTACATGTGCTTAGAATGCATTTCATGCCCAGACCCCTTTGGCAGCATGAGCAGATGAACAGATTCAGGGGGAGTTGTAATGAAACAAAGTTGAGTAAACTGGTTTTATAGCCCACATTAAACACTGAGTGGGAATCTTAAGATGGAGAAAAGTCACAGCACTCATATATTTGACAAAAATTAAAAGTAAATGAACATACATTTTGATAGACTTTTCAAATGTTTTCACCATGTTTAATTTAAACCACCAATAATAAAGAAAAAGGACTCTTTGGAAGAGAGATCAAAGAAAGGAGGAGTTCCTAAGAATTATGCACTGTCTGTGTCTATCACCACTTCCAAAACTCAGGTTATGTGAATTAACATGCATTTCGCTCTAAATCTAAATTCATTTCTAACACTTTTTTCTTTCATATTTGTCTCAACAGTATTAACCAGGACTGGGCCAACCGTATGACAGCCAAAAAAACAGAATACAAAAGAGTTGAGAAGAAAACTAAGCCCTCTGACGATCAGGCAGATGGCAATGTATGGAAGAGCAAGCAGCCTTTGGCTCCTCGTGTTGCTCCTCGGGCTAGAGGTTCAGGTATGCTTGGGAGAATGGGAATGCAGGGCAGAGGCTCTTCCACTTCAACCCCAAGTTACAAGGATAAACGGGGGCAAAGCAAGAATTTCTCAAAGTTACAGTTACTCACAAGCATCGACCAAACTCAGCCTTCAACTCTGGTCTGGGGGAAAGCATGGAAATACAACAAGTCAGCAGATGGTGGTTCTACTACCGATTTAGACTGGGGCCAGTCCTGGATGTTTGTTACTCATCAGCCCTCTTCTGAAACAGACAAGCCTTGGTCAGATAAGCCAAGGATGGATGACCCACAGGGCCTCCATATGTGGAGAAAAACAGACCACATAAATACTGAACCAAAGTATCCAGATGTGAGTCTTCCCATAGAAGACTGGCAGAGTTCTTGGAATCTATCAGATAAAATTAAGAGGGATTCTTCTGAAAATGACAAGAATTCCCCCAAACAAGGATTCTTCACCATGTTGGTAGAAACACAATATAAGAATGAAGTGCTGTCTTCATCAGAGTGGCTTGATTCATGGCAGTCCATCAAAGCTGAACATCAGTGTGATCATGCAACTGCTCAAAGTGAGAATTTACTGAGAAAGTCAGACACACAGGAAAATGATGAAGAAATAAGCCCAGAATGGAAGGAAAGTTGGAGACTTGTCAACCAACATGGCGGCAATAATTTCAAATCACCTCTGCTTAAAAAAGCTCAAAGTCCAGAGTGGAAAAAATCATGGAGAATAGCTCAGACAGTTTTCAAACAATCTGACAGTGGCAATGCTGGTGATGTACATGATTATGGTCAGCAGGAAGAGTCCTGTGCTCTAATAACTAACAATGGGACTTCCAGACATCACTACAAAGATCTGACGCTTCTTTATAATGAATTTCAAGGGGAGAGTCAGTGGAACAACTCTTGGCAAGTGATAAAAAACAACTCCAAACCATGTGAAGACATTGATAAAATCCTGAAGGCCATACAATCAGGAAAAGGAGCTCTTTCTGCTAAAACAAATGTGGAGAAGATCCAAATGGGGGGTCATTTAGCAGAAAAAGGGGACCCCCAACAGGAGCAACTAAAACATTCAGTGATATATCAGGGAAAACGAGAAATGATAACGTCCAAACTGCTTCTTCTGGCTCAGCTGCAAAAATCTCAGCCTTCCTCAGACTGGAAAGACTCTTGGAAAACAATAAAACATAGAATGAGAGAAGAGAGGAGAAGGCTGAGACCAGATCCTCTGAAGCCCCTCATAGAGTCTGAGAAGCAAGAGGCCACAAAGCCTAATGCCTCTGAGTGGAAATCATCATGGAAGTATACCTGTCAGCACCTGAATCAACAGCCTGACCTGTGGCAGGAGGGTTGGTCCACTGTTCCACCAGTCCGTAGAAATATGCAGAGGCAACCAAATGAGTTTGCACCTGAGGTTTTCCCAAAGAATGGACCAGCAACGGAACAGATTTGGAAAGAATCTTGGAAATTTTCCAGAAGTCAGTATCGATCAGAAGCTGGACAAAGCAAGGAAAAAGTCCCTAAAGGGATGCAACATGTTTCTTCCCACAATCTTGAGAGGTCATATGACCATGAAAGACGTGCAGCTTCCACGTGTGACTGGCAGGAAGCCTGGATGGTGTCAGAAACTCAGTATCACCATGAAAAACCATCACTGACACAGTGGAGGGAGGCCTGGAAGTGCTCTATCTTTCATACTCAACACGTGGCTGAACAAGAGTCGAAAGACAAGTGGGTGAACAGATCAGCGGAAATCCAGCCCCTGAAAAATCTGATGTCTTCAGAGAATGTTAAAGTTAAAATAAGCCACTCTTTTGATGACAAGATGTTCAGGCAATGTTACCCTGAGAAAGATTGGAGCTCCTCATGGAGCGCAAAGCAACTTCTCAAGAGTCAGCCGAGTTTTTATGGATTCTGTAATGGTGCTCAGCAGCAATGTGATCTGAGGGATGGATCTAGGTGGGGACATTCGTTCAGGGTTGCCAACCCTATGCCACACTTGGAAAGGCCCTGGTTGGAGTCCTGTTCTAATCCTGAACACTACTCAGTTACGTGGTTAAGAGAACTGAAGAATCTCAACACCAAATCCATCTCAGGCAATAGCACTGCCAGTGTTCACAGTTGGGCAAACTCTCACTGTTTCCTGCAGAACGCACAGCGCAAGGGGAAAAGTAAATCTAGAGATCCCATTGATCCGAGAGTGATTTTACTAAAAAAGATAAAAACAAAGAAGCATTTGTACTCTGACTTTGAAAAGCAGAAACAGTCAGATAGGAAATGGGCAGGATGCCACTTATTGGGTAAGACCCAGCCACGTCCCAAGAAGGGACTTGCTTTGACCAAAAAGGCAGAACCAGTAACTGAAGACAAGTTCTTTGAAGAGTGGGTCGAATCCTGGAGGTTCCTGGTTCAGCCTGACACTCTGAAAAAGCAGATGTCCTTTAAGCCACTCACAGGCTGGAATGAGTCATGGAAGCTCCTCATTCCACCTTATTAGATTTTTTTGGACCTCCTCCTTTCAACAGGTTCTGACAACGATGGTCAAACCAGTTCTTCTCTGAAAGACTGAGATGTTCCCAAGTTTGTTTCTATTTTCTGCTTTTTGATCGAAAAGTTAAGAATGTAGTTTTTGAAGGTTGCATCTGACTAATGAAATGTTAAAATATGCAAATAAGAAGGTACAGAGTAAGAGGAAGGAAAAGCACGACAAGACTGAAAAAGGCAAGTGTTAGAATTTGAACAATAATTTGGAAAATGAGAGTCTTTAGAAGAAAGGATAAAAACGAGGTCTGTCTTTTGTTTAAAGTAAATGTTACTCAATTTATTTTGAATAAAGAACTCAAAGAACAAACAAACAAAAAAAACAAACAAAGCCTTCTGTGTGTTTCTGCCTTTTTCCCCACACCCAAGAAGAACACAGTAAATGAATTCAGAATCCAGGCCACAACATACCAATATAACTTCAGTTGGTAACACTGAGTAACTGAAAATAATAGGAAAAATGTTTGATCCTGATGGTCTGTCTGTAACTGTACCACTCTCACAGCCTCATCCATTATGGCACAGGCAGGAAGCATCATTTAACCCACTTCTCTGAATACCTCTGAATTCAGATATGAAAAAAATCTAAGCAGGATTCATTTTTACAGCTCTTTGCCGCTCAGTTCAGTGCTGGGGTTTGATCTTAAAGTTCACTCTGGGAAATTAGTCATAAAGATGATGAAGACTTGGGCAAAGAGTTATAGCAGATGAAGGCTCTCTAGGTCCATCCAGTGGACAGATTTGGTAAAAGTTTAGTTGTAGAATCACTAAATATTCAGGTGGATACAGAGTCAAATACTTTTAAAGCACAGATTGAATTACCTGGAAACAGTTACATGTCAAAACGAATAATTTATTCAATTTTAGTGGTCTGGCAAACCCAGCATGCCTCAGTGTTAGGATACAGATTTTTCTGAACACAAAGACATAAACTAGTTTTGTGTCTTGCAACCATAATCAACAGACGCACAAAGAGGCTCATTATCCAAGCATTTATTAAAACTAATAAAGTTTTAAGGTTGAGGTGCTGTTCTCCAGCAGCAACCTTCACATGAACCACTTTTATTTTATAAGCTTTATTAAATCTGGATGCACTGATCTGCTGTGATGAAAAAGCTTTGTTCCTTTTACTTGTTTCTTTATAAATTCAGCGATAATCCTGTTAAAAAGGCGGCGTGGCCATCGTGCAGAAGTAGAGCGCTCGACCTCTGATCAGAAGATCACAGGCTCAGTTCCCACCCTGCACACCCATTCGTAGAAGTGTCCTTGGGCAAGACACTGAACCCCACACTGCTCCTGGTGACTATACTGTAGGTTGGTGCCAGTGTTCGGCAGTGAAGCCACCATCAGTGTGTAAATGTGTGTGTGAATGGATGAATGCGACTGTCATCGTAAAGCACTTTGGGCCTTCTAAGAAAGAAGTAAAGTATACAAGTATACATCATTTACCATTTACACCAGCATAAATGAGCACTCAGAACTGTGATTTTAAATGAAAGTGTAATGTATCATTTCTTAGAATCGGTGCAGTGAAAGGTATTGCTCAGGAACTGGTATCACGTTCAGGGTGTCAATTTTTAGCACTTGACATTTTGAAATGAGACCTTACATAAATTATAGGCATTCTATCCCAAGTCAATTAACCCGTATCTCCTTTATTTGAAAACACACGGAAGGAGACAAAAAACTGTTGATAAAAACATTCATTAGTGTGCACTCACCTAAGACATTCATTTTCCAATCTGCTTTATCCCTTTCGGGGTCACAGGGTCGCCAGAGCCTAACCCGGCTACTCATGGGCGAAGGCAGGGTACACCCCTGGACTGGTTGCCAGTCTGTCGCAGGGGCCACAATCACACAACCATGCACACTCACATTCACACCTAGGGACAATTTAGAGTGACCAATTAACCTGTGAAGCATGTTTTTGGACGGTGAGAGGAAGCCGGAGTACCCGGAGAAAACCCACGCATGCACGGGGAGAACATGCAAACTCCACACAGAAAGGTCCCCCAGCCAGGACTTGAACCGGGAACCTTCTTGCTGTGAGGCAGGAGCGCTAACCACTGCGCCACCGTGCAGCCCCCTAAGACATTCATTATCTTTATCACCACACTATTATGTGCTATGATTTACGAGCTCTTATGAAGACTTGATCTTAAAGAAAATAACATTTGAGTTGAACCATCTACAGATATCTATGTTATTTTATAAATTATTTTGTGCAACAGTGGGTTAGATGATTATATGGACTTTAGATAATTTAGTGTGTACTATGCTCACTGGCCCCATTATTAGGCACATCGAACTGCTCATTAATGCAAATTTCTAGTCAGCCAATCACATGGCAGTAACTAAAAGCAGTTAGACATGTAGACATGGTCATGACGATTTACTGCAGTTCAAACCACGCATCAGAATGTGGAAGAAAAGTGATTGAAGTGACTTTGAGCTTGGCATTGTTGTTGGTGCCAGATGGACTGGTCTGAGGATTTCAGAAACTGCTGATCTACTGCGATTTTCACCCACAACCATCTCTAGGGTTTAGAGTGAATGGTCAGAAAAATCGAAAACATCCAGTGAGCATCAATTCTGTGGTTGGGAATACCTTGTTGATGTCAGGTGTCAGAGGAGAATGGTCAGACTGGTTCCAGCTGATAGAAAGCCAGCAGTAACTCAAATAACCACTGGTTACAACCGAGGTCTGCAGAAGAGCATCTCCGAATGCACAACACATCCAGCCTTAAGGTAGATGGGCTACAGCAGCAGAAGAACACACCAGGGAACACTCCTGTCAGCTAAGAACAGGAAACTGAGGGTACAATTCACAGACCCACCAAAACTGGACCATAGAAGATTGGAAAAATGTTGCCTAGACTGATGAGTCTCCATTTCTGCTGTGACATTCAGATGGTCGGGTCAGGATTTGGCATCAACAACATGAAAGCAAGGACCCATCCTGCCTTGTATCAACGGTTCAGGCTGCTGGGGGTGGAATGGTGTGGAGGATATTTTCTTGGAACACTTTGGGCCCCTTATTGAGCATGGTTACAATACCACAGCCTACCTGAGTATTGTTGCTGACCTTGTCCATCCCTGTATGACCACAGTGTACCATCTTCTGATGCTACTTCCAGCAGGATAAGGCTCCATGTCATAAAGCTGGAATCATCTCAGACTGGTTTCTTGAACATGACAATGAGTTCACTGGACTCTAATGACCTCCACAGTCACCAGATCTCAACCCAACAGAACACCTTTGGGATGTGGTGGAACGGGAGATTGGCATAATGGATCTGCAGTTGACTAATCTGGAGCAACTATGTGATGCTATTATGTCAATATGGACCAAAGTCTCTGAGGAATGTTTCCAGTTCTGAAGGCAAAAGGAGGTCCAACCTGGTACTAGCAAGGTGGATCTGAAAAAGTGGCCGATAAGTGTACATCTGAGCTTAAACTATCTGTAGAAGGCTCTCAGGAGTTACTGTAGCTGTTTCTTACTTCTTTGCTGCCCTCTAGTGCAACTCTAGTGTAAGAGTTTCTTACATTAAAAGAAAACTCAATATAAACTTGTCTGTCTTGCAAGTTTCAATTAAATAGCAACACAAAGATGCTCATTTAATTTGTAAACATTAATGGATAATATTGTTAAATAATTTAGTAATTTACATTAATGAAATATTATACGTCAAATCAATTATAACAAACTCAATAAGAACTTTTTGAAATATTTAATCAGCCAGGATCATGTATGTTTTCCTGGTTTTCTCCAGCTGTCTCCAAGATCATCTGCCCTGGAGCCAACTGAGACAAACAAGACAACAAAAAAACACTTCTACTCCTCTAAATCCTGTTAATTTCCTTATTTTGGTTCACCACTTGCCTAATCATGTTTTTGGAATGTAGTAGAACGCCAAGAGAAAAATAAACAAAACACCACACACTGGCTGCTCCTGCTGACCCGCTGCCGTTTTCTGACATCAGTGTCAAGATGATCTGAGGATCCTGTTGCAGGAGATAAGGTTCTCCTGCTGCTGTTACGTAATAGAAAAGTGAAATGAGAAAAACAGGCCGGGCCCTTCTCTCGGGTCAGTAACAAGCTCTGGTACTACAGTCCCACTAAACTGGAGTTTTCTGTGGAAACAAGGAGTTTCTTTGATGCCACGGGCAGTCTTAAAAAAGCACAATTGACTACTAGGTTTTACAACTTGGTAGTCTTCTCCAAGCAGGATTACAATTACATTAATAGAATGAGTTTGTTCAATCAGCGTCAATAAAAGACAAATAAATGATATGTCCCATCCATGCTGCCAAGAGTATAACAGAGACGCCACAGAACAGAAATACCAAAACCACTCACTAGTGTTGTGTTTCCTTCTGTATATTCTTGGCTACCATCTGTTTCAATCACTGTTACTGACTTCAGAAAATCAATCAATACCACGGTTACTTCAGTTCACCCCTCACTGTAAGACATTACATACACAAATTAAATGTTCTCTGTCCAACTCTTTTTGTGCACCTGAGAGGGGTCACTTGGTTGACTGGAAGTAATACCAGATATCTTTGGATGATGGCAGGTTCCACTCTGGGCAGGTCAGCATTCTTTCGCAGGGTCCTGTTTGCTGACTATAATGGAAAACTAAAGACGTCTCTGTTAACCGTCTCTGTTATAGATGATGATGCTGCATCACTTTACTAGCATTAGCATGTTAGGTAAGTTCTAATAGCAGTAAATCAATCCAAACCCACACTCAAGAAAGGAGAAGGAACAAAATAAACTAAGGTCTACCAAAACTACAAACTAAAACACGATTAAAGGAACACACTGAGAAGAAATAAATACGATGAGGGCTGTACGCCCATCGACACTGAACGACCCCCACAGATCTAACTGATCAGGTCTTCAGCTCACTACTAGCCTACTCAGTTTTTTCAGAGTTGCATCCACAAATTGTAAATGGCAACTTTCACAAATATTATCTTCTGACCTGAGTCTAGCTTCCATGACCCTTTCCCAAAGCTTCATTATGTGAGTCATCAGCTTCATTCCTCTTTTGTTCCCATTGCTCTGCATGTCAGCCTTCTTTCAAATGAGCATCCAGCGCAAACAATCAGCACACTTTCCATTCCATTCTAGACTTTTTCCTCTCTGGAGGTTTTGGTTGGGTAAACACCACAGTCAAACTCTCCTTCAAGCTCTTTTAAATCTCCACACCTTTGTCTGTCATCAGCACCAACCTTCAATGTTCTACTCTACAACCTCTTTACTATCCACACTACTTTTTACTTTAAACCGTCCTGCTAGATAACCTTCCTTCTTTTTCAATCTCTGTAGTTTTTCTTGTTTAACTTGTTCTTTAAGTATTCATTCCTCTTCCCATCACACCAGTAATACCTGTAGTAACCTATCTTCATTAGTGTCAATGACAAATGGAAGTCTATTGTTTTAATGAACTTAAAACTTTACAGATAATTTCTAAAAGATTAAGAAACATTGTCATCCTGGAAATATAACTGAAATTAATGAGTCAAGCGTATGTTTAGAAGCTTAAATAAAGACTCAGCCGGGAAGATATTTGACCTTGGTAGGTGTGTCCAGGGGGGAATATGAGATTGCAATTAGAACAGAGGAAAGAAGGAGATGAATGTTGACAAGCATTTTTTACTAGAGGTGGATTGACTGAGAGCAGGATAGTGGAGATGGTCTGACTGATAGCTCTGATATTGTTCACCATTTTTGTTGTATTGTTAATGCTAGGTTGTGGTTGGGAGGGCCTGTAAGCTAGCCGGAGAGAGTGTAAACAAAGGGATGATGGGAAATGAGTACAAGCTTACTCCCCACCAACGGTCCTGCCCACAACTCATAGGCAAAATTCAAACTTCTGCCACTCTGCGGAATTTATGACCTAGAAAATGACACAGAAATTTTTTATTTTGCTAAAAAACTGCATTATCATAAATAAAAGACCACTAGGAATGCTTTTACAAATAACCTAAAAGATGAATGGAGTGGATCTTTAAGTCACACCTAAATCACCAGGAGGGTGATCCAGAAACCTTCATGGAGACAACATGACAGACTATCAGAAACACGGCCGGATTACAACGGTTTGTTTCCAGACTTCTTAGAGTCCAGTTCTTTCTCCTCACTTTCTGTGACTGTTAGTCAGGAAGTGACCAAAGTGAATTTGAAGAGCCATTAAGAAAAATGAAGGGTTAGTTTGTCCAAAAGCTGCACCATTTCTTCCAGCTGTCCTGTTTGTTTCTGCTGTTGCACCTGTTGAATAAGGTTTCATATCGCTAATGTGTTTTCATCAAATCCTTTGCTCTCCTTCTTAGTGCCATTGCCTCACCCCAACACTAAATATAGAGCGACTGCTCTGAATGTGTTATGATGTAAAAATAGCAAAGGAGGGAAGCCGGCCCACTCACAGCAAATCTGCAGGGCAGACACAGCTTAGGCTCAGGCAACATAGCACAAGGAACAAACTGAGGGCAGTGATTTCTTTGTGTGTATTTTAACAGACAGGTGAAGTACAGTGAAACCTGAAGGTAAGCGACTGAAGCGACTGAAGGAAATGTGGATGAAAAGGCACTGAGAAAATATAAGACGTCTGGTAAGTCAACTATAATGAATATTTTATAGTATTTAGATTCTCAGTCATCCAGGTTTACTTTGTTCATGTCAACAGGTTTAGCTTTGTATGTGAAATATGGGTCAGTTTTCATATTTAAAAATGTTCATTCACATTTTCTTGTAACTAAAATCGGTGTCGTGCTTTTAAAGAGGATGAATGTGCGAGGCTGATTTGAATTGTTTGAGTGTCTTCATAGCTTTTAAAGGAAACATCATGAATTTAAGGGTGAAATCTGGAGCTGTTGGTTCTATGTTTGACTCTTTTTGAGTCGTTTTTCATGTTTCACATGTTCTTCAGAGAAATGAATAAGGAGCCGTTCATGCTGGTGCACAGTTAACAGCACTGCAAAGACCCATCACTAATTAGATAATCCTTCAGCATTTCTTTTGACCATCATTTTAACCTGTAGCCTTAACACAAATATTGCCTTTCCTTTTTTAAAATGCATACAATTAAAATAGTTGATTCAGGAAAAATTCTCATGATTTAATATAAGAAAAGGCAGAGAAATTTCTTCGCCTTAGAGAAACATATTGACATTTCCGGAGGTTCTCGTTCATTCAGGTGATGTTGTCTTGATGGATGTAATTTATATCTTTCCAAAAATGTGTTTTGCTTCATTTAATAAATTCTACACACTGGAGCATAAAACTTAACCTTTCATTTTGAAAAAACAAATGAACTACTTTCATCAGATTTTTATGTCATAACTTAAAGCTGCTTAAAAAATATGCCCAGAGTTGACCAAACAGCAGCAAGACTTTTGCTCTCTTGCAACAACGTCATGTCACATCTGTTGTTACTGTGCAGCTTCATTCACTGGCATACGGTGGCCCTGAAGTGGAAGTAACATCAACAAATCATCTAATGCAAAAACATAATAAAGACCACAACAACAACTGAAATAACAAAAACGAGTAATAAAAAACAACATTATCTTTTAGAAATACAAACAAAATTCCAGAAACCAAACCAAAACATAATTTAAAAAAAAACCTGAAACAAATTAAGAATGAAACGTTATGGAAAACAAACAAAAAGTCATTTTCAGAAATCAAAATGAAACTGTCAAAGATGGGTATTATGAGACGTAAACGGTCATCACTGATTAGATGATGATGTTGACACACCTTTTCAAATGAAAGTTTTTTTAACACACCAAAATCTTCCAACATAATGCTTTTTTTATAAGCTTCAGGTCACAGCCACCACAAAAGTTCAGTGATTGATCAGTCAAATCTTTACCACAGTTGAGACAAAACATCCCTCTGTTTTCTCAAACATCATCATCTGATCTCCTATAATACCTACTTTTGCTGGTTTCTCATTTTGTTTTATTTTTTAACATTTCATTTTTATTCTGGAAATTACTTTTTGAAATATACATTTTTTGTTTCTGAAAGTTTGTTTTAATTACTAAAATGTAATGTGTTTTATACTTATTTCGCTTTTTTAATTGTCGTGATTTTTTACTATGCTTTTACAAAGTCATGTGAATGAGTTAGGTTTGTTTTTCTCTTAGGCTTAAAGAGTGCTCTTCTGTCTCGTATTCAACAGGTTTTAGTCGTGATGACTATTTCAAACAAGCAAAGACTTTACCCAGTGACAAAGGTAGTTATATGTGTCTAAACATCTCGTGGTACGTCATCAGTGTTGAAATAAAGTGTAACATTTAACAGTATGATAGATTTTAGCCTAAAGTTTTTGATGATTATATAATTTAATGCAATAATCTAGTATACTTGAAGTTTTTTTTTTCTTTTTAACTTTTTTTATCAGCTAATGTATCTACTACTATCTTTCTCCAAATGTTTCATGAAACAGTGACAGACAGCCTGCTGGAACCTGATGGAGTTGTTCTCTTCAGTCACAGATTGCTTCTCCTTTAACCCTTTCAAATACATCTATTTTTACTCCAAACAGTGAGACCATTGCTATGTGATTCTCATTAGCTTCCACTGAGAGAAACCATTAAAGGGAGGAGACTTGAAGTCATTTCCTAAATTTAAGTCATCCTCAAACAGTTAATTCAGATGTATTTATCAACTGAGACAGTGGTAAACCTCACAGCACATTCTCCTCAGCCTGGGATTGAGCTGGGCCACAATAATCTCAACATTGGACACAAATAAGGCTTATTGCTAATTTCCGTTCGTCTATCACTATAATTATTATATTATAGTAATTATTGTATGTTATTATAATTATAATTATATTATCATGCCAGAACGTTTCCTTTTATTTAGAATGACTGTGCTCACAGTCTGGACATGATACTTGTCTAGAGTGTCACATGTATTTCTACACAGTGATGCACCAGAGATAAAGTGTACTCCCAGTTCTTTCCAAACATCCCAAGAAAGTTTACTTGTTTGTTTATCTTAATGCATGATGCTCTGCTGGGTTTAAATTTAGCTAGACGCTTGCTGTCTCCTGTCAGATTAGTAAGTCTATAACAAAACACTGTGCAGAGAGGTCAACAGCACAGAAGAAAACCAACCTTACATATTTTATAATTATTTGTTTGTTTGTAGCTATAGCATGACGTTTTACTTGTTGGACATATCTTTAAAAGAAAGAAAAGTGATGATAATGTCTCAAATCCTTTATATGTCCTTCAGGAGTTGTCTTTAGTTTGAAGTGGTTGGAAAAATGGGTGAGTTTAAAATCTTCAAATTTCTGAGCAGCTTAAAAATGTCCTCGACCCATCCGACATTAATGACAGGCATCTGGGTCACATGCTAATTGTGGTGAAACCCCCAGGCGAGGAATGTTGGGTCGGCATTTGTATTGTGTGTGTCAAACTGCACCACATCCTACTTTGCTAAGATAGATTTTGCAGAAAAAATATGCCAGATCTCTTAGCCAGTTTTCTCTGTATACCAACTCAGTGACAGACCTTGTGGTAGAGTGTCCGCCGTGAGACTGGAAAGTCATGAGTTCAAATCTATGGGTGAGTCATACCAAAGACTTTAAAAATGGGACCAATGCCTCCCTGCTTGATACTCAGCATTAGGGAGTTTGATTGGAGGGTTAATCCACCAAATGGCTGTATCTCCAGCTCACCGCTCCCCCAGGGGATAGGTCATATGCAGAGAACGAATTTGACACACCCAGGGAAATGAAAACTAATGGAATTTTAACTTTGTGTTAATGTGTGGTTACTTGGAAGTTTCAAAATTACATAATCTGCAGAGTTTTTCTACTGTGTTCCTGCAGATGGCAGAGCATCACCCTTATTGATTTTTGACTGTGTACAAATCAATCATAATCTGTGAAAAGGCCGCAGAGGAACTGTAGATGTCTTCAAACAATTTTTAAAACGTTTGTGTCTTTGACTCAAATAAAGAAAAATGTGAAACAGCTTCAAAGGTCTGGACACCGATGAAACGTTTGGGAGATGCGATCAACCAACATGAAGTCCATCCAAAAACCCAAAGAATGAATACCTGCCACTAAGACAGAAGAGTTAAAGTCAGATTATCTTTTGATCTATTTTAAAAGTGTTCCCAGTAATCTTTTAATTATGATTATGCTGTTTTAGGTAAATCAAAAACCTGTGTTGTGTTCTAGGACATAGTTTTTCTGCAGAGTGGCAGGAGTTCATAAGAAATTCACCTCTGAGTGAAACAAAAAGGACCACTGCTGTGGGTCAATGCAAGTACTTGTAAGTTCATGTTAGCATGAAGTGGCACTGACAAAAATGTTCAAAAACATTTATTTTAGCCACAAAAGATTATCTGCTGAGGATTTTCATTATTTTAAAAAAAGGTAAAGCAACAATCCAACATTTATGAAGCATTTATAAAGAATTAGAAGCTACGCCCCAGTCATTATACTAATAAAGAACTTAGTGGCAACTAATTAGTCTGCAGACAAAGATAAAACTGTCAAATTGTATAAAATAAATAAATTGGTTTTTTTTCTGGACATGTTATGTGTTTTTGTTATCTTGTGTCTTCTTTCTTATTTTTAGGCATAAGGATGTTGTCAAACAAAGAGGAAAAGAGGACCTTCAGCAATGGAGCTCTGCGAGACAAGTGGGAAAAGAGAACACAGAACATAGCAGAACAATGCAAACAGGAGGCTGAATGGAAGGAGAAGAGCTCCGTCAAAGTGTGAGAATGACCTTTCTGATTACCCATTGAAGACCCGAGCTCTCGTGGATTTTTTGTTTTGTAGTCACAGGGCCCCAAGTAAACAGAAGTAACTGCTTTGGTATACAAAACGTGCCGTCCACGCATGTTGACAACAGGTCTCAAGGGGTTACTTGTTGAAAAAGTGAAACACACAAACAAAGACTTTACCAAAGACCCTTGAGTCGAGTTTTTAATCTCTTCAATTTGGCTTGCTACAATCAGCACTAAAACCAGGAGTACAGTATATCAGACCTTAGCTATACCTGTGAATTGTTTTCTAAATTGTTTCATGTTTGTGCACACAGACATTCTTATAACTTTCGTTTTTTTACTCTTTTGTTGATCTCACAACCTTCATAAGAAGTTTTGATTTGGGATTTGGAGTCCATGATTATCTGAGAAAAGCTGCAGGAATATGTTCATATTGTTTCTAGTTGCAGCAGAAGCTTAGACTCATCAGATCTCGTGACATTTTTTCAACCTGTTGCAGGTTTGTTAGTCTACATGGTCACCTTGTTTGCTGTGGTTGGACATGAGGTTAGACAGGAATCTCTGGACCTTGATGTTTGCAGATGACATTATAATGTGTAATGAGAGCAGGGAGCAGGTGGAGGGATTTCTAGAGGTGCTCTAGAGGTGGAGGTTTGCTCTAGAACGGAGATAAATGAAGGTCACCGGCAGCAAGACAGAGTATTTGTCTAAATGAGAGAAACGGTGAGGTTACAGGGAATAGAGGTGAAGAAGGTGGAAGACTTTAAATTATTTGGGTCAACAGTCCAAAACTACAGAGAGTGTAGGAAAGAGGTGAAAAGGCATGTGGAAGCAGGTTGGAACAGGTGGAGGAAGGTTTCAGGTGTGATGTGTGACCAAAGAGTGTCACCAAGAATGAAAGGAAAGGTGTAGAAGACTGTGGTGAGAGCAGCCGTGATGTTTGTTTGAGACTGATGCAGAGACAGGAGGCAGAGCTGGAGGTAGCAGGAATGAAGATGTTGTTTTTCACGTTAGAAAGAATTGAAGTGTTTTTACAAATAAAAAGAATGAAATTTAAAATGATTTTTATTTATCGATGTGCTTTTGTCTAAATCCACAGCATGTTCTCCAAGTGGACCTATCACTGGTCACTTGACCAAACTGGAGATAAGATGAAAAGTGACACATCTGAATTCAGAAAGGTCACAAGCAGAACAAATGAGGTTGAGCAGAAACCCAAAATTAAATTTAAAGTTGTCCCTCCACCTCCCAAACCCAAAGCAGAGCCTCCCCCTCCTGCTCCCCCTCCTCCCAGGAAATCAGCTTCACCCAAACTTCACAGGCCAAAACGCAAAGTGGAGGTGGATGTTTTCAGGTTGTGCTGGAAAGAGTCCTGGATGAGCCTGAAACCTCCAAAGTATCTTTACCTCAAAGCCAGAGAGTCCAGACCCATGACAGGGTTCACAACCATCCAGCCGGCCAACAACAGGAAGCACAGTGTTCAGCACGCTGCACTAGATGATGAACCCACATGCGTTTTGAAATGGAGTCAGTCCTGGAAGCTGGTAAGTTTGGCACAAGCTGAAGATTTGACTGTAGAATGAAGGACAATAACACAAATAATATGGTAATAGGTGACAACCAATAATACAACCTTCTGATTATTAAGATTAATGTAAGAGAACTGTCAGTTCACACAACTTAATAAGTCTTTTTAAAAATGCACTTGTGTGTAAACAATTTATATTCATGGAACTAGAGTTTCATCCATAAAGCTAAGATTATGGTTGTGTTATGCCTTTTTCCTGTATAGCAGACCTTCAGCACTAAGAACCCACTCCAATTAAAATTGTGCTTTTTAGTGTTTCTAACATGTTCTTGCAGAGATTTTATCAGGATGGAGGACATATATGAAAAAAATTAAACTCAAAGTTGCATTTCCGAGTATTTCTTTCTTCAAATTGCTGTGAATCAGGAGCAGATGAAAAATGCTGTTTGAAAAAGCTTGCAGCTGTAAGTGTTAGAATCCCCAGGCCACAAGCTCCCTGCTCCGCTCCATTCTGATGCATCCACTAGCAGACAAATAGATCCATGTACGTCTTTGTTTTCCTCGTCTGACTCAAAGCTGTCCAGCTTGATAGCTGCTAGTGCTCTCCATTCTTGTTGAACCGCTAATGTTAGGTTGGGTGTGTGAGGGGCTGTAAGCTACTGAGAGGGCATGTAAACAGAAGGATGTCGGCTATTAGGGCCAGGGTTACTCCACCCCAACAGTCCTGCCCACAAATCAGAGGTGAATTTCTGATAAACTCCTGCTGCTCATCGAAACTGTGTCCTAGAAATGACACGGGTTTTTAATTTTTGGCAAAAAATGCCATAATCATCAATAAAAGACCACTGGGAACGCTTTCACAATGAATCAAATGATGAATGGAGTGGGACTTTAAAAATGTAACAAATTATAAACTCCTGTAAGAAGAAATGAAAAATTGAGTCAAGAACAATATTAAGTCCTATAAAATGACTGAGGCATGCCCACATCTGGGGTAGGAGAAAATATGGATGAAATTTGATTTTTGTTTCTATTTTGCCCCATCGGTTTGGTGTGAAGGTCAGAAGTCCAGCCCAAGAGGAGGTTTCTGAGGAGAGAGAGTTTAAGTGGGACACAGTGTTTGAAAGACTGCTACTTCACAAAGCGAATGTGGAAAAGTATTCCCTCCCTCCCTGGGCTGGTACTTGGAAGATCATGAACTTTCCCTTTAGACAAGAGAAGAAAAACTGGGATTGTATTTGGTCTGTTTATCACGAACCAAACTTCAGCAACAAGTTCAAGGCGTATGAGATGATCCAGCAGCAAATGGAGCAGGTGGGAGTTTCTCTGTCTTCTGGTCTCTTTTTCCTTCGCAGCCACTCTAAGTGAATGACAGAGTTTCTGTTGTAATGATTCATCAGAATGAGCCTTTAGAGTTGGTGGGTTCGTGGAAGCTGAACAGAGCAAAACTTGTCACAGAAGGTCCAACAGATGATGAGGTTACAAGTTCTTCCAGTACCAACTCTGAAGCCATGAAGACGGTCAATGATGTGCACATGCCGGGATGGAGTAGGTCCTGGCAGCTGTCTGCAGCTCCTCCTGAGGAATATGAAGAACGACACAAAAGCTGGAGCTCCTGCTGGAGTTACAGCCAGCAAATGAGGTGAGTTCATGCTTTTAATGCCCAGGGGCCCTTTGGCATGTGGTAGGGCTTCTCATCATTAACTGATGAACTCTCCAACAGCTAAAACACAGTCAATCCATTGCATCCATATGTCAGCATGAGCATTTTTAGATGCTGTTTCTTTGCTTTTTTGGATTTTTAAGCTTTACAAGTGAATGTGGAAATCAACCCAAATGAGTTTTAGCTTAAATAAACAAAAATGTTCATGTTTTCCCCTCTGATTGTGTTAAGATCATTCACAAAACAAGAACAGTCCCGACCATTTAAATCAATCCGAACTCAGACTCAAAGCCCATTTATAGTATTATAGCCAGGCTGCCCAGCAGTCTCAGCTCAGTAGAACCACGTTCCTGCTGCTTCCAGCTCTGAAGTTTTTTTTACATTTGTTTATGGTAAAATCTCAAATATTATACAGACGTTAAACAAATGTATCCCTTCTATAAGCACAGAACAGGCTGAAGTGGTAGAAATGAAGGCATCCATAGAAACCTCTGTAACGTTAGACTGCTTCACTGCTGTAGATCAAACTGAAATAACATCAGTTATTACATCCTCCAAAACTTCAACTTGACTCTTATACCCAATCCCCACTAAGCTTTTTAAAGAGACCTTCCACCAATTAATGAATCAATTTGAACTATAACAAATACCTGTTTAGAAACAGGTTATGTGCCACAGTCTTTTAAATATGCAGTTGTTAATGTCATGGCCAGACGAAGAGAGACTAATGGGTGATAGGAAACTAAAGACTTATTGAAAGAGAGACTGCTGGAAGTCCGATTGGGGGAAGAAGTTCAGGTAGGTAGGAGGTGTGGGGAGTCCAGGAGGGGCAAGGTCAAAACCGGCTTACAGGTCGGAGAAGACTAAAAACAGAAACAGAATGATCCAGTTAAGACAAGAGTAACAGGCTGGGGAAGCAGAGTGAGATGTGGGCTCAATACCACTTGAGGTAAGCAGATGGACTGGCAGGGATAAGCTGGAGGAACCTGTCTTAAATGCTGCTGGGGTGATGAGTTGCAGGTGTGAGAACAGAACCAAAAAGGGGAAAAACTACCAAAAAGAAACAGCAGAGGGCAGCGAAGGAACAGGAAACTGTCAAAACCTGACAGTTAAACCTTTTCTGAAAAAGCACAGTTTAGATCCTGGCATTCTAGCCAACTATAGACTAATATCAAATCTCCCCTTTATGTCAAAAATCCTGGAAAGAGTTGTAGTTAAGTAGCTATACTGCCACCTACAGTACAATAGCCACTTTGAAGATTTTCAGTCAGGGTTCAGACCTCACCATAGCACTGAAACTGCACTAGTTAGAGTCACTAATGACTTGTTATTGGCCTCAAAAAATGACTAATATCTATTCTAGTTCTTTTAGACCTCAGCCCAGCCTTAGACACTATAGACCACAGAATCTTACTCCAGAGACTAGAGCATGACATAGGGATGAGAGGATCTGAACTGCAATGGTTGAGATCTGATTTATCTAATAGGTACCAGTTTGTTAATGTAAATGGAAAGTCCTCTCATTGCACACAAGTTAGCTACGGAGTCCAACAGGGCTTTATGCTTTACATGATGCCCTCGGGAAACATAATCAGGAAACACAGTCTTAATTTTCCCTGTTATGGGGATGATACACAGTTGTATTTATCCACTAAACCTGACTAGAATAGATAAACGTAATGCCCGCATTAGATACATCAAGACCTGGATGACAATGAATTACCTCCTCCAAACCCAGAAATAACTGAGGTCATTATACTGTCCTAAATACCTTAAAGATGCTCTATCTGATCAGATGGTCTTCCTGGCTGGCATAAATATAGCCCCCAATTCCACAATTAGAAACCTAGGGGTTTTATTTGACCAGTTGCTATTCAAACATGTAGTTGTAGAGTTATATTAGCTAATTATTCTTTAACAGTTATAGCACATCACCTGTCCATCCAGAGAGAGGATCCCTCCTTCATGTGGGCATACCTGAGGTTTTTTATTTTTGTCCCCAAGATAGTTTTTTTAAGAATTTTTCCTCACTGAGAAGGAGGGTCTAAGGGCAGGGATACCAGTTTTGATTAGTCTGTTTAATTTAGCAACCAGTTATTTTTTATTTTTAATGATTCACTTTATGTTTTTTTGCACAAATACTGGTGTGAAGCCAATTGAGATGGCTATGGTTGTAATTTTGGACTATATAAATAAAATGAATTGAATTGAACCTTTGCATCTCATACAACCAGTAAGACTCAAACTACTAACATGGCCTAGACCAAAGAGCTGTCCAAAGATACCAAGACAACATTGTACACCTCCACAAGGCTGGAAAAGGCTACCAGGTAATTGCCAAGCAGCTTGGTGAAAACAGATTCGGTGCTGGAGCAATTATTAAAAATGAAAGAAGCTGAACTTGACTGTCAATCTCCCTGGGACTGGGGCTCCATGCAAGATCTCACCTCGTGGGGTCTCAATTATCCTAATAAAGGTGAAGAATCAGCCAAGTACTACACGGGAGGAGCTGTCAATGACCTGAAAAGAGCTGGGACCACTGTTTCCAAGGTTATTGTTTGTAATATACAAAGATATCATGGTTTGAAATCATGCATGACACAGAATGTTTCCCTGGTTAAGCAGCACATCCAGGCCCATCTTAAGTTTGCTAATGACCAATTGAAAGATCCAGAGGAGTCATGGGAGAAAGTCATGTGATCAAATGAGATCAAAATAGAACATTTTGGTCTTAATTCCACTCACCATGTTTGGAGGAAGAAGAGTGATGAGTACTATCCCAAGAATTCAATTTCTACTGTAAAGCATGGGTGTGGTAGCATCATGCTACGTGGGTGTTTTTCTGCACATGGGACAGAACAACCTCACTTGATGACTGGGGCCATGCATTATGAGATTTTTGGAACAACCGCCCTCCCTTAGTTAGAGCGCTGAAGATGGTTCATGGCTGGGTTTTCCAACATCATAATGACTCGAAACACACAGCCAGAAGAACCAAGGATTGGCTCTGCAAGAAGCATGTCAAGGTTCTGGAGTGGCTTGGTCTCAAGACCTAAACCAAATAAAAATCTTTGGAGGGAGCTCAAATGACAGCTTAGAAACCAGACTGATCGACAGAAGATCTGTATGGAGGATTAGGCCAAAATCTCTTCTTGAGTCTGTAAAAATCTGGTAAAAACTACAGGAAGCAGTTGACCTATGTAATCGCAAACAAAGACTACTGTGCCAAATATTAACATTGATTTAACCATGATTTATACGTGTGAGAACTTGCAAAATTAGAAGTTGTCCAAATACTTATCTGCCTCATGCTATGTAGAAAAAATAAGCAAACAAACTATGATAATGAAATTACTGATGTTCTGAAAATACTTAAAGCTTATGTATAAGTCATGCTTTTATGGGTTAAAGGTCTGGTTCACAATTATGTAAGTCAAGAGCCTGCTCAGAAATTTGCAATAAAAATATGACTCTATCTGCAGATGGTGCCAAGCCTCCATCAGCTCCCATCATCAACACAGTGCCATGCTCACAAGAAGAAGAGAAGCTATTAACTACCTGCTCACAGCAGAACTACAAGAAGAAAGGATTGACAGCACAGAGTGGAGAGAGGCTTGGAAGACTCCTAAAGTGTGGGCTCAACTACCACAGGAGGAAGATGATGAAGAGAAAAAAGAGGAGCAAGAGGATATTGATGAAGCAGAAGAAGAGGAAAAGGATAAGGCAGAAATTGATGATGAAACAACAGAGGAGGATGAGGATGAAGGAGTAGAAGATGAGGAAGAGGAAGCTGTCAGTGAAAATGAAAAAGTTGACGAATTAGACAAAAAGGAGATAGATGAAGAAAACTTTGAAATTGTTGAAAAAGGTGTTGAAAAAGAGGATGAGGATGAAGGAGTAGATGCAGAGGAAGAGGAAGAAGAAAAACAAGAGGAAGAAAAGGAAAAAGTGGAAGAAGAAGATTATGAAGAAAAGGATCCCAATGGAAATGAAGATGTCAAAAAAGCAGACATTGAGGACAAGGACAAAGAAAAATGCAAATGTTTTTTCAATATTACTAAAGAGGATAAAGAAAAAGTAGATAAGGATGAAGGAGTAGAGGCAGAAGATGAGGAGGAAGAAGAAGAAAACGAAGAGGAAGAAAATCAAATTTTAAAAGAAGAGGATGATGAAGAGGAGGAATATAATGAAAAGGGACTTGAGGGAGAAGGGAACAAGAACAGAAATGTCTTGAACAAAACCAAGATCAGAGCTGATGAAGAGGAGGAAGAAAAAGACACTGAAGAAAGTGAGGAAGAAGAGAGTGAAGAGCAAGAGAGTGAAAAGGAAGAGAGTGACACAGAAACAGACAAAAAGAATAAAGTGACTAAAGCTCAAAAAGAGAAGGAAAATGTATATTTGTCTGAAGAGGAGCTAGAGGAAGAAAAAGAGAAAAAGGAAGACAGCATATGTGAAAAAATGGAGGATGGAGTGATAAAAGTAAATACAAATTCAAATGAGGGGGAAATAGATGAGGATGACAAAGCATTTAAAAAAGAAATAGAAAAGGAGGAAATTGATGAAGACTCCGAAGAAAATGAGACAGATGACGAAAAAGAAGTGTCTTCAATGGATGAAGATGAGGATAAAGATGTAGATGAGGCAGATGGCATGATACCAAAGTACAAAATAAAAGACAAAAGAGATGAAAATGATGAGGAAATTAAAGGAGACAAAAATAAGTTTGATCCAGATGAAGATGTGGAAAAAAAGGAAGACAAAGATTTAGACACAGACAAATACAAGGAGAGAAATGAAGATGAAGGAAGAAAGGATGACAATAACAAGGAAGAAGATGGCAGTGAAGAGGAGGCAGTAGTCAAAGACAAAAATGAAGATGATGAAGAAGCCAAGACTGAAAAAGACAGAGATGAATCACAAGAACAACATCAGAAAGAAAACAGTGGGGGTGGTGAAGACGAAGTTAATAAATATCATGAGATGGATGAAAATGAGGAAAATGAGAAAAATGATTACAAAATTGGTTCAAAGGAAAAACTTCAAAATAGCAAAGGAGGGGACAAAAAGCTTTTTTATGAAGAGGAAGATGAGGATGGTGAAAAAGAATATGATAGTGAGAAGGAAGAGGAAGATGAGAATAAAAGAGATTATGATAAAGAAGATGAGAATGGAGAAGTGAAAGAGGAAGAAGTGGAAAACATAAAAAAGGAAAAAACGTTAACTAAGGAGGATAAGGAAAAAATGGGAAAGGATAAATACAAAGTTGAAGACAGTGAGGTAGGGGAAGAGAAAGATGAAAACAATGAGGAAGAAGTGGATGAACTTGAGGAAGAATTAGACAAAGAGGAAGAGGTAATAAAAGACTTTAAGGAAGAGGAAGATGAGGAAGCAGAAAATGAAGACGAAGAAGAGGTAGTTGAGGAAAAGAAGAAAGAGATTAATAAAGACAAAGAGGGAGTTAAAGCCATTAAGGTAGAGGTAGATGAAGACGAGAAAGAGGAAGATGAGGACAATGAAAAGATTCAAGCTGAAGAGGAAAAGATAGATGACAGCAACAAGGAAGAGATAGATAAAGAGGAAGAGATAGATGAAGACGAGAAAGAGGTAGATAAAGATGAAGAGGCAGATGATGGAAATGACACTGAAGTAGATAAAGAGGAAGATGTAGATGAAGATGAGGAAGAGGTAGTTAAAGACAAACAGGTTGATGACGGAAATGACAAAGAGAAAGATATGGAAGAAGAGGTAGTTAAAGACAATGAGGAAACGGAAGAGGTAGATGAAGAGGAAGCAGTGGATGAAGACAATGAGGAAGAGGTAGATGACAAAAATGAGGAAATGGTGGATAAAGAGGAAAAGGTAGATGAAGATGAAGAAGAGGTAGATGAAGATGAGGTAGATGAAGATGAGGAAGAGGTAGATAAAGAGGAAAAGGTAGATGAAGAAGCGGTAGATGAATACATTGAAGAAGAGGTAGATGAAGACTATGAGGAAGATGAAGATGGAAAAGGTAAGCCACATATGCAAAAGTTTTATATGAAGAATTATGAAAAAGTCGATACTTTGGTGAAAAATGAAGAGGAGAAGACTGGTGGTGATAAGAGTGTTAAGAATATTGCAGTGAAGAACACAAAAGAAGGAAAGCAGAACAAAAAGCTACAGAGAAAAGTCAAACCCCAGGCTGATGTCCCGCTCCATCTACAATTCCATAAGCTAAACGCCTCCTTTTGCACATGGAAGCAGTCATGGATGGTGGCAGTCGCACACAGAGGAGGACAGGGAAGTGAAGAGGAAGAGATAGAAGGAGAGGATGAAGCCGAATGGAGAACATGGAAGGAATCGTGGAGAATATGTCGCAGGAAGAAGTCAGATGAAGATGAGGTGGTGTGTTTCTCAATGAAGCATCGCAGTCAGAGATGCACGAGACTCAAAGATGAAAAGAGTTGTATGCCGGAAAAAGAGTGGAATCTTAGCTGGAAAATGGTCAAGACTTCACCAAAGAGGGAAGGTCCTGAAGAAGACGATGAAGAAGATGAAGAAGTGGAAGAGAGTTAGATAGCTGTGATAGCTGAAATTCTGAAGGTTAAGAGGTACATTTTTTAAAGGCTGAATATTTAGAGAAGATGGATGGAATGTGTCTGCTCATAAAGCAGCTCATCTTCATCAAAGACCACAGATTCCTCTCATCCAAGGACTTCCCAGAGTGAATACAGTTTTAGGTTTCATCCTTTTGCAGCAGTCTTGACACATAAATAGTGATGTTTGATCCAAACGTGGTTCCATTCCGTATTTTTTCTTGATAGCATTGACTCAGAGTTAACCGAGGGTTGCCATAGATGCCTAACCATATAGCCACACATCTATCTAATCCAAACTTTTCCCGAAGCTCTGGGACACACAACAGTTCCTGTAAGCCGACCGAGTCTGGACATCTGGGTGGAATATGGTCCAATATAGCAGAAGCTGTGGCCCAACAAGCCCAGCTTTGCTAACTTTGGGCCCATAAAGACTTTTCCTTACTGTGGCGAAAGAACAACTCCTAAAAGTCACCCAGAAATGTATCAAATGTGAATTGTTTCTGTATATTACATTTCGTCAATGTCTAGCATTGTAGACCATCATCACTTTTCTTAGTAAAGCAATAAAATTGTTTTTTTTTTTTGTTGCAAAATTCAAATATTTGTTCTGATATCAAGGATAGCTTGGGGATCTTTGTCAGGAGAATCTTTAATCAATTTACTTTACTAATTTTTTTTAGTTGTCTCTTAAATCAAGGGCCACTTGGCAAGGCCACACAATGAAACCAAAACTACCACAGCGGATCCTGATGCTAGAGAGGGTTTAGTTCATAAGTTAGTTAATAAGTAGTGACTACTGTGCTTCATGACTGGAATGCAAAATGTAAACCAGACATGTCATTTTTAAAGTTTCTAATATTAATTGAATTGTTTCATGCAAAGAACAAATCCATCTTACATTACAAACAAATTTTATTTTTCTGTGTTTGTGAGACAGCTGGCTGCTCACTCCTCTCAAAGAAAATAAAATCAAACAAATTAATTTAAAAAGAAGAATCTGTTTTCATGCCTCTGTGTCTTTATATAAACAAAGGTATTGGTGCAAAAAAAGCACAAATAAATTACTGAAACAGAATAGGACACAGTTGGACTCTGAAGCCACATCCCTGACAGTGAAAATAATCAAAATAATTTTTTAATTTCTGTCATAATTTTGCTTAATACTAATAACATAACAGTGTTGGCTTTAAAGATGCACTCCAATAAAATCATTTTTTGGATGTTTATAGCATGTTCTTGTAGCATTTTTCTCATGAAGGAGGACAAATATAAAGAAAATTAAGTTTAAAATTGCGTTTGAAAATGTATTTATTCAAATTGTTGCAAATCAGGAGCAGATGAAAAAAATGCTGTTTGAAGAAGATTGTATTTGTGATGTCACACATCACAAATATGCGACAAAGTAAGCTTGTGACCTCTGAAAATCAGCCACAGGGTCCCTGCTCTGCTCCATTATGATGCATCCACTTGCAGACAAATAGATCCATGTTTGTCTTTGTTTTCCTTGTCTGAGCTGGAATCTGGCTTTAAAGTGTATGGCTGGATAGCTTCAATATTGCTCACCATTTTTTTTGCACTGCTAATGTAAAGTTGGGGTTTTTAGGTATGTAAGCTAAAGAGAGAGAGTGTAAACAGATGAGTGAAAGGAAGTGGGGGCGGGCTTACTCTGTGCCAACAGTCCCACCCACAACTCAAGGTGCTTACACACCAAATGCGATTTGCGTGGCAAAGTTGGCCCATTTCAATTTGAAGTCAATTATTTAGACGCGAATTGAGTTCTGCGGCTCCAATTGAGCAGCCGGCGCAGCTCGAAAGTCTGGAAATAGTGCGAATAGAGCGGCCGACAGAGTTAAAAAAGAATCTGAACTCTGGGGAGGTGGCTGTGTCCCTTTAAACAATCAGGGACTCAATTTTGAGCATGTGACGTTTTCAGTGACAGCGGGGAGAAAACGTCCAATATGGTGGATTGATCCGTAGCTCTCCTGAACTTCCATTCATTTTCTTAACCCACTGTATCTCGGGGTTTCCAGAGCCCGTCCTGGTTAAAGGCGGATACACTCTAGAGTCTGTCGCAGGACCTATGGAGCTGTAGTGGAAACGTTCACTTTACCGGCAGCCGGGAGAGGAGCTCGCGGTGGGACATGCTGCGCTGCTGGATGGGAAAGCAGTCCGTTCAGGCCCCTGAACTTTATGATGTTTTTCTTTTTTTCATTGACACAACAACAATAAAAAGGTCCCCTCATTTTATTCTTGTTTTTATTTTTGCCCTCTCATGTTAATGTGTGACAGTAAGCATTTGAACTCTGTCAGAGAGAGAGACGGAAACACCGCAGAAGCAGCCGTCAGTCAGACACAGCAGCAGGAGAGAAACTCGCTGGAGCTAAAGGGAGACTACATGAACCCAAACATGGAGACGTGGTCACTGATGTTTTTGTAGAGCTAAACTATGTACTAGAAAAAGACAGTTTTTAAAATTTTGACTAAAAACAGCATATTCATAGTTGAGAGACCAGTAGGAATACTTTAAAAATAGATCAAAAGATGATCAGAGTAACTAGATTTATATCTGACGGCTTAAATTGAAACTCTAAAGGGTTGCACTGAGAGGATGGTTCCTAACAGAGCTGCTGAACTGAAAAACATGAAACCTTACAGTCAACTCATCAAGTGGCCCATGACAGTACCAGCTGAAAACCTTTATGCACGGAGATGGCAAACCTACTTCTACCTCAATTGTGCTGTTGGTAAAAAGAATAACAAGGTGTGTTTAGGTGTGTGTGACTCGGCATGAAGATTAGAAGCTGATGGTGCAGTTTGCCTTTGAAATTCAAATGCAAATGTAATCCATTATGCAGACTTTTCTGCTGTAGCTGTGCACATTAACACGCACTGTAAATCCTCCATAACAAAGTATTTCTGTGAAAAATGCACAAAGAATTTGTGATACATCAGACAGTGGCTTGAATTAAAGTGTGTTTCTTCTCTACATTATTTCTGTACAGATTCTTCATACTTCACACTCGTACCCTTTTGTCCTTGGAATCCTCTGAAGTAGCTGCAGTAGCCACGCTTTTTCTAATTTGTGTCAGGTTTTCTTCTTCTGTGTGGGGATCTCTGGTTTCCTGTGAACCCAACAATGCACTGAAAACAAACTGGGATGCATTGTTTCATTCATGCGTTTGATATTTCAAACAAAGGGGAGACGCTTAATGACCTGAGTGACTGCAGACAAGCTGGAAGATCTGCCAGCCCTTCCAGCAGGGGCTGCTCACGTCCCACACCCGTACACACAGCAGCAGCAAGAGGGGAGATGTTCATGGAAAATGAGCTTCACAGATAGATAGATAGATATGACATAGATATGCCTTTATTGTCACTGTCCAGATGAAAAATTAAATTGGAGCAGTCTTCAGTCAAAGATTCAGAAAGATATGTTTTACCCTTGTTTGAAGTATGTAAAGCAGTCTAAAGTAAAATGGAAAAGTGTACATGGTGTAATCACCTAAATGTTCAGAAGGATCCTTCACTTCAGCCAAATAACCAGCTGCAGGTCATTCTGTATGAAGCATCACTAAAGAAAGACACCAACGGGGTCACTGAAGGGGTCAGTGTAAGCACCGGCCCTGCATCAGGAGTTTGCTGAAATCCTGAAACACTAACATCCTGTGACGGAGATTTATTTAGGTCTGACTTTCATTAGAGCATAATTTGGACATCATCGTGACAAGGCCACACATCCTTCATCCCTCCTTCATGGCTCTCTGTGCTTCCTGCATGTTTCTCTCCCCCTCCAAGCCTCCAGCAGCCTCTCCTCATTCACATGCAGATTTCCTGTCCCGTTCTGATTGGCAGGTTCCTGAAGCCGCTGCATTCACAGCTGTGTATTAGCATGAGATCAGTCTGCATTGTGATGCCACACAGATTACAGGATCCCCATTTCCACCCCTGATTGTCCTTCTGCAGTCAAAGCAGATTAACAGGGATGGTGGGGGTGAGGAGAGATGGTTTTTGGTGTTGGTCAGAGTGGAGACTGTATTTTTCAAATATCATTTGAATAACCGATTGGAGCTGAAACATTTTTCTCAGGAAAACACTAAGAGTAAGATGTACTTAATACCAGTGATGATCTACCGTTTTATTTTTAGTAACCGGCTCTTTTTCTATTTCAAATATCTGTTTGAATTTTAAAAGCAATTGCTTCCCTTATTTAAAAAAAAATATTCTAATGACAAAAAGAAAAGGAATGTAAAGCTGTTCAAAAATAAAACAAAATGTATATTTGCAAACAGCAGGAAAAAGAGCTGAGAATTATCCCAGAGATTCAGAAAAACAAGTGTCAGGAAAATAGTGAGGAGGGTTAACAAGAACAGCGGAAAGTTCAACACAATACACAGAGAAGATGCATTTCAAAGTGTAGTGGCTCATGATGACTCCCTGACCCATGTTCAGCATTCATTCACAAATACTCGGGCAGCTCTTGTCATTCCATTCGAATCTCAATCCCTTCAGTAGCTTTTGACATGTTTATATTAACATAATGAACAATATGGAGGTCATTTTAAAAAAGATTCTACATTTTATTTGCTCTTTCAGTGCTTCAAATAAATTCCAAAGGACCCCAAAAACTTCAGGTTAAAATCTGCATCTGATTTTTTTAGATCCTTCAGTCACACACACACAAAAAACTGTTTTTGAAGAATTAGGATTATTTCAGTCTGATACAAAGTACCACATGGATAATTCTTCAAAGAACCTGCTGTCATAAAAACGTTCTGTTTCTACGGAAAGCTAAGTGGGATTGAACGTAGCCTCGTCATATTACTGGCAAGACTTAGGGATTGAAGTAAATTAAATATATGTTTATTTACATATTTAAAAATATTTCAAAGTAACTGGAGTGAAGTCAGCAGGTTACCACTAGTGTGCATAAAACAAAAGCAAGCTAAATCCCATTTATAAGAATGGCAAACTTATTTAGAGATGAACAGTCTGGTTTCAAAGCTTTTTAGTGACATTGCTTAAACTTTAGGAAAAAGATTTGATGTAGATCTTCATTTAATTTCATATTTGAATATGACATTGCAATTTAATGTGATTTTGGTCTTTTAATTTACATCCATTTAATTCTCGGCTTTACAACATGCTCGTTGGAGTTTTCCAGCGGTTCAGGCTGGTAAAGATGACTTAAAAAAGACAAACAAGATGGTTGGCATGACCACACACCCCACCCATCATCTCTACAGTCAGTTGTTCCTTATAGAAAACCATGGCAGCTTGTTGGATGATGATGTGTTCACATAACGGACTGGTACTGGGCCACACTGACCTTTCATGGCAGTTTCCTCAGTACACGCTTAGGAAAGCATGTATCCCTAACAGGAATCTGAAAACACACAGCAAAGCTCACGCTAAAACAACGAGTGCCACAAAAAAAAAAGCTGACACGTTTGAATGTGCTGTATAACGTATACAGAAAGTTATGACAAAAATCAGCAAAGTTGGTTTGTTGTGATGGTTTAGTCTTGCGGATGGAGGGAGAGCAGACACATTCCCATGACTATGAATAGACACAGACACGGGGGGGAGAGAGAGAGAATTGTGCAGGGGGTCACTGGGAGCAGGTCAGTGATCTCTGTGAAAGTGGGCAACAGAATGTGAAACCCCATGTAAGCCGAAAACAATCTGCTGGAATAGTAGGCTACTATATACCGTACACCTGAATAGAGAATCTTGATCATTGTCGTTATCTTCTTAGGCTTCATCCACAGACTTTTGGACCCAAACATTTCTCTGACTTGTTTCCAAGTTTGTTGATTCCAGCTGCAGAGCAGACGGAGAGTAGGTGTGGCCTCCACAGCCCCTCCCTCCTAAAGAGGGATCACCTGTAGAGAGGAGAGGTGGTGTGAGAGGCGCAGGACGCCGAGTTTCCTCCTGAAGACCCACGGAGGACTAACAGCTGTTCTTTCACTATCTTCATCAAGCTGCTTCCGCGTTGAGGATAAAAGTACAGACAGCAGGAGCGCCAACAGGCTTTCAACTGATGGACATAGTTTTCTTCTGGTTTCATTGGGGAGCAGACGAGTAATTTTGCGCATTGTTACGCTTCAATTTTAGTGCTTTCCACTCTTGTTAACGTGGATCGTAAGACGGTGACTGCGCATTTTGCGCATTCGTGGATTTCAATGGGTCGGGCGCAGATGCTCAGGTGAGTCTTGAGAAGACTCCGGTACATTTAGAGTAGTTTCCCCCCCTCCTTGTACATTCACCTTGTGTGTTGTTTCCAGGATCGCGCTCTGCGTCGTGATGAGTCTGCAGAGCGCCGGCGCACTGCGCACCTCAGGTCTGTAGGTCTTTTCCTCCTGCGCCTCCACCAGCTCAGTTAGTGGCTTAACCCTCTCATGCACAGCCCGATCCATGTGTGCATAACCGGGGTGATACAGAAGTATACCACCTGTCTGATTCGTGTGGTAAAAAGTACATTTTTGTGTTTGTTTCTGGGACCAACTAACATTTCCAGACAAAAACAAAAAAAGCGATCATGAAAGCAGCAAGCATCGTTAAAGGATTGTAATTTTGAAAGGAAAAAAAAAAAATCAGATTTGCTCAGGCAAATCCAACTTGCTCTCTATTCATTTTCATGCAAGATCGTGATGTTGGGCTACATACATAAACTGGATTGAACTAGCTGTTCTTCAGATTTAAGCTATTTTATTATTCCTTTTGAACCATTCTTGTTGGAACATATCAAATGAATCCTCATATTTTGGATGAAATTCTGAGGAAAAAGGATACTAATGATGATTTATCTATTTTTCCAGACTGTAGAGAGGGTAACTGCAGCTCAACTCAAGTCTCCCCTGCATCCTCTTCCTCCTCCACTGCTGTCCCCTCTCAATCTGCAGTGATCTCCTCACAGGACTTCCTGGGTCAGTTTACCCAGGCGAGTTCGTCAAACAGCGGAGACCGTAAACACCGAGACGCCAGCGCCGTCCTGCCCTTCATCGGGCTCACAGGCAGTAAGTGAATTCTTGGCTACTGTACACAGATGGAAGCTGAGGAGAAAAATTCAGCAGTTTACCTAAAAGTGACACGAGCTGTTTGTGCAGAGCACACAGGAGACAAAACCTTTCAGTTCAGAAGTTGATTGTTAAACCAAGCATTTCTTTTTGTTTACATGAAGGAAACCTATATTTATGTTAATTTGGAATTAAAACAAGCTATATAAGTGATGTTATAGAAGGCTAGAAATAGTTTTAAAAACTGTGCAGAAAATACTTTGCCAACAATATAATGATGTAAAATGGTCATATTTTCCAATGGTCATAAAATGGTCATTTTCTCTTTGGTTTGGCCCTGAAACACTTATTCTGGTTGTGTCAAGTTGGTGCCAGTTTGTTTTGCTGCCAAATTCCGATGTTTGTTGAGATTCTGTGTTTGCTGATGTGAAGCGGAGGATTGCTGGAATACAGCCAGCTGGAAGCTCTGGTTTATTTCACAGACTTCACAGGGAGGGATGGACAGCTGAAGGGCAGAGCGCCCAGCAGCCTCCTAATTATTAATCAGAACTTACACAGAACACAAATGACTACGATCACAGTAGATTGTCAAATATCTTTTGTTACAAAAAGTATAAAGTAAGCTCAGGAAATGTGTATTTTCATGGAAGGGGAAAAGTATTTGAAGTAGAAAATGCTCCTGAAATGTTCTGTTTCAGTTAGCTGCACCATCAGTGCCAGTTTGGCTACATCAATACAGGAATGTTTAAAGTCCCACCCCAACTAAATACATTTTCTATTGTAAATTGTTGTCAGTGATCTTTTAATTATGATTATGCAGTTTTTAGCCAAAATACAAAACCTGTGTCATATACATAATTCTGCAGCTCAGCAGGAGTCCATCAGAAATTCACTTCTGGGTTGTGGGCAGGACTGTTGGTGCAGAGTAAGCCCGCCCCCACTTCCCATCACTCATCTGTTTACACACTCAACCGTTGGCTTAAAGCACCTCGCAGCCCCCACCTAACATCAGTGGTGCAAAAAAAAAAAAAGGTGATGCTGGCAGTTACTGTGTCACAAACCAGAGCATTTTCAAACCGCAGGTTTTCATCTACTCCTGATCCATCACGATTTGAATGAAGGAATACTCAGAAATGTAGCTTTAGGCTATGTCCAAATTCTTGCCATACACCTAATCTGGTGCCCTGGATTTTAAAGGCAAGTCAGACACCATGCTAACCACTTTTTAAAAAAAAACAGCAATTATGACATCACTTCATTTTACAAAGACTATTTATTGATCCACTGTGTTCTGACAACGAAAATGTGGATTGTTCGTTGGAGAAAAATACCACATTAAAAGTTTTTTTTCCATCAGAAAAGTAAAGCCTTGTTGTTTATATTTGACAGTCTGGTGAGCATCGATGCTGTAAATAAGAGGCGAAGACGTTCAGATCCAAGTGCTCCCTCTGGTGGTTGGAGGTGGAGCTGGACTGACAGATGCACACTGGTTTTTCACAGAGACTTCAGGGAAATTTCTTGGGCACTCAATTTTGGATTTGTAGATTCAGACGGCACTACAAAATTGAATTTGGACATAGCCTTCATCTTAAATTCTTTATATGTTCTTTTATTATGAGAAAAAATGTTACAAGGACATGTTAAAAACACCAAATACGCCTTTTTTATTGGAGTGGGTCTTTAAAGTTTTTACCAAATGTGATGGTGTTTAAGGTCTGATATCCTCAAAGTGTCTTTAACTGTAAGATACGTCTATACAGAAGTATTAGCCAATTTGTTAGCCTCAAGGGTTTTTCTTTTTAAGGTGCAGAGCAAAGTCGGAACTGCTGTAAGAACGGAGGAACCTGCATCCTGGGCAGTTTCTGTGCCTGCCCTCCATTCTTCACCGGGAGGACCTGCGAATACGACACCCGTGTCAGGTAAGAAAACTTGCCGTGAGAGGGTTATTTTCAGGATAAAGTCCATCCTCTTTATATTTGTGTCACCACATTAAGAACAACAGTGACTGCTTAGCAATCAAAATGTTCTAAATTGCAAACGGTTATCTCAAAACTGTGACTGTTGTTCTCAATGGGGTGGCACAAATACCATTTCACACATTTCTCCACTGCAGTGCAGCTGGATTTCTGGCAGATTAAGTAAAAGTTCTGTTTCTTTGCAGGCAGTGTGGGTTTGTTCCTCACGGTGAGTGGGTCCAAAAGGGCTGTTCTTACTGTCGCTGTGTTTATGGAGTCCTGCACTGCTTCCCTAACGTCTTTCATAATGACTGTGGTAAGTTATACTGGAAAAAGTTGGACAAAGCCTTCTGTCATATTGACCACCGCAGGCCTTGGCTGGAAGGCCTGACATGATGAAACTGTCTTCCTGCATTATGCTTTTTAATTGGCGTCTTTTGCTAGGATGTTGCATTTGCTATTTTCAATGTGGTGGTGTTTTTTTGTTGTCAGTCAGCATTTTATTACAAAGTGGTTTTTACCACCAAAGGTGGAGGAACCACCAACTCCTGTTGATCCTGTCAAATTCACACTTTTCATTCCTGCAACAGAACATTCCTGTAGAGTGTGAATTGCTGTCTGAGTGACTGCAAACTACTCATTTACAATAAAAAAAAAAAAAAACCATTTCATTTATATTCATTATAACATAACAACCACATAAATATAAACCAGCCGTAGTTTTCTAAAAGGCGAAGTAAGACTTTGTGGCTCCTGTGGGTCCATAATGACTCCCCAAAGATTTAATGATGTTTTTTTTTTTTTTACAAATATAGTTTGGCTGAATCTTTTTAAATTTACTTCAGTTTTGCCATCTATGGCAGATCTTCTTGTATGTGCTGAACAATCTATCAAATTAGTGTAGAATTTCAAATTCCCCCAAACAATGTCCTGCTGTATCTGACTGTTGTCCAACACTTTGCTGAACCCCAGTCTTCTGTGCGGCAGAAATCAGTCATCATGCTGAAGCTTGGGGGAACAGCCTCCTTTGTTGTGTCCCGGTAAAAACCATGTCTCCTGAGGAGTGTGCGGAAAGATGAGATAAGACGAATGTCATTCAGGGAGAGTGAAGTGGTGTTTAAATTAAAGGAAGTACAAAATTATAGCTTTTATAAGCATCCGATACAGATAATGAGTTCTGAATTTGAGAACGTGTAATACTAAACAAACTATGAAGTGTTAGCTACTGAAACTAGTTTTTCCTTTTTGCACTCCAGATGACTCGGAGGAGGTGGTACGTTGGTACCATTCATCGGCTTCTGGGGGGATCACCGGCGACTCTGTGTTTTTGCTGCTGCTACTCGCCCTGCTGTGTTTGCTCTGATGCTTTCGCTGGTTCAGACTTCAGCCCCAAAGCTGCGTTTCAAACTCTGAGCTTCAGCAGAACCTGGAAGATGAACAATATTCTTTCAAGTTGAGAGAATCTGCTTTATGCTGATGCATCCAGATCTAAGGGAACATCTGGATGTTTTACTGGACCGTCTCCACCAAACGAAGCATCTAGAGGTGGATTTTCGTTGGAGAATTGGAAAAAGAAGTGATCCAAAAGCTGGGAATTTTTGGAAGACTGGCCTTCTGTGAAGTGCAGATCCTTGTTCTTCATGCAAAGACATTTAAAGTGTCTTTTTTATTTTTGCACATATGGTGTGGAGTTCAGTTTTTATCTAAAAAAATAACTATTTTATTTATGGTGCCATTGTGAAGCTGTTGTGTTGTGGGGAGCAGAAATAAACCACAAGACCTCTTAGTTGCGATAAGAGACACAACTCTGCATGTAGCTGGCGTCAGTGTAACCTCATCCTGCCTTCCACCTCCCTGACTCTTATCTGTAGGTATTTTCAGAGGGAGCTGTTCCCTCTGCTGCTGTTATCTGCATACTTTATTGATGAGGCTTTATTTGATTATCTGCTGCTTTCTTATCTAAAACAAACACATCAGCTCTTGTTCTGCAGTCTGTCAGCCTATTGACTGTCACAGCTCACTACTTGAAAAATAACAGGCAGACGAAAACTGTTTAGGAATTAAATACACTGTTATTTCTGATATAACATTGTGTCATTCATAATTTATTTACAAAGTGGACAATGCAGAACTCGCCTTCGACATGTCAACTTGGTGATATATTGAGAAACAGTTTGTTTACCAACAAGATATTAAAGTAAAAGTAAAGTAAAAAAGAATAAAAACGTCAGAAGTAAAAGGATGAAAAAGTGCAAATCAGAACCTGAACTATTTTCACAAAATGAACACTTTTGTTCATTGGGCTCAATGAAATATTGACCCCTCATGGATGAAGTCACCCCCCCCGAAGCGGTCACACGTGAAGCTTCCTGATTCCATAAATACTGGAGCAGCAGGGTAGAAGTTGCTTCTCTGATTAGGAATGAGAGCAATTCTTTACTGGTGTCACTAAAGGACATTTCTTTTGATCAACACGTTTGTCAAGTCAAAATGTTGAAGAATCGCTGTCAACAAAAACTTGGATGACTGATGAAAATGATCAGTTTTCTAAGAAAAAGAATTAGGAGTAGTGTCAAGTATTTTGATAATATTTTGCATTTGCAATACTTGGACTACTTCCTAGTCAGATAAAATGTGCAAAAGGTACGTTTAGGGATTTTTTTGGAGTACTTGTCACATGGTTTCCCTCTTACGAGTCTTGTTTTAGTGTTTGAAAAGCAGTAGCAGCCCTGTATTTTGCAATTGTCTAATCTCCCAGCTTTATCAGCAGCCAGGAAACAATCAAGAAATAGACATAAATGAAAGCAACTAAAAACATTTTTGCCTAAAATGGCCGTTAATTGCAAAGCCAAAACTGTTCATCCTGAAACCAGAATTGTCTTTAAACCCACTCTTGATTGCACGAACATCGTGTACAATGCTGGTGAACAGACACGTCAGTGATGTCTACAGTTGACTTTCATGCTATGCCACGTGTGCGTAAGGAGTTGATGTAAAGTCTTTTCATTCAAACCTGCTCTCCACTGATTTCTCTGACCTCTATCAGTAGCAGAGGAAGTCTATTATTTTCTGCTCACTCGTCTGTAAATGACATCCAGCTCAAATTGAATTTACTTTTCTATCAGACTTTCATTCAGCTGTCAGTAATGTTTCCCTTCAAAATACCAACCAGGTAACTAATCATCTATGATGTCACAGTGTTGGGGAAATTACTTTGAAAGAGTAATAGATTATTGTACCTGAGTATCCGTTTAGTTTTACTTGACCAAGAGACAATGTCAGAGTCAACTGTTTTCACAAGTAAATTTGTTTTATTAGTCACCAATGGCTTCACTGCACCAAAATGTGAGTAATGAAGTAATGAGGTTTTCTGTAGTCTAAGAATTCTAATTTAATTACTGTGTTTTGAACTGTAATTTTATATTAGTCCGTTACTGACTGTAATTAAATTACAGTAATTAATTACTTTGTAATGTTATACCCCCAACACTGGATGTCACATACATATACTCCAAATAGAACTAATGCAGGGAATAAAACAGTGCCCCCCCCAGCAGGAATATTTCACCAAACACTGCCAGAGCTGCTCTACAACCATGAAAAAAAAAACATATTTTAAGTCACCACTTGAACAAAAAGGCATTCTATTAACATATTTTTTTATTTTTATATATTCATTTATTTATTTGATCATTTAGTTTTATTCTGTTGGAACTTAGATTTCTAAGGAAAAATGTAAAATAAAATAATTAGAACATAAAACCTTTCTTTGTACTTTTTAAATATATTTTCTTTCATTAATAAAGTCCGCATGAAGAGAGAAATTGAATTTGGTTTTATTCATTTCATTAATGCCTGAATTTATTTCTAGGTATGAAAAAAAAGAAAAAAAATCACTAATTGTTTTGCTTGCAAGTAGATGCTACATTTAGGTAATTTTAGAACTGAAGTGGTATGTTGCGCATTACTGACCAAAGACATTAAGGGATTATTCAATCTTAAAAAAAACAAGGAAAATGGATCTGACTACACTTCATCAAAAATGAAATGGGACAGAAAGAAGGTTAATCCTTAAACATCTACTCCAATTTAAAAAACAAACAAACATAATAGCGCTTTCATTTTTACAATTTTTAAATCTGAATTTACTGCATTAACTCACAATTATTACAACAATAAAAAAAACTTTTCTCAAGTCAATTTATGACAAAAATGGTGAGTCATATCATCAACTTAATCACAAGGTTCATATGTTCACATGGTTGCGTCATATTTTATCGACTTGTCTAATAACATTACTGTTTTTGATTCTTTCATTTCATTTTCTAAATTGTTCCTTAAAACCCTCCATTCCCAAGTAAAAGTCTGTTCCATCACTTTGGTTTTGGATTGTTTCTTAAATACGATTATTTTTCCTTTCCAGACTGCAGAAGCTCTCTTTTTATATTCTTTCTTTCTTTATTTTTTGTTATTTGGACCCAACTAACACCAACTATAAACACATGTTATTTTATCTTAAATCTGATGAATAATAGATTAAATGAGTCTTTACTGTAATCACTCTCAGAGCTCTTTTCTGTTAAAAGAAATGTGGGATGATTATATATGTCATATCTCTATGTTTTATACATCAACTCTTGAATAACTTGATATGTCACTAGAGACAGCTACAGGGTGAATAATACAAAAATTATTAAGAAATAATTGAATTTAGGAATCACACTAATGGCTTTAAATATTGTAAGTTCTCTGTATGACTTCTAAGTCACGTTTTCATCAACAACACCTAAGAATTGATTTTCATTTGCCCAAAACATTTTGGTTCCTTCCATTTTATTTGAAACCTACTTTGTCTTCTTATGATTGAGAGATAATGTGTTAATGCCAAGCATTTTTAAAATAAACTTTTTCAAGCTTCTCATTTACCACTTTTGAAAAATGTTGAATATTTTTCCAGAATAAAACATGGTACTGCATGGTGGAGTAGTGGTTAGCACTCTCTGCTCACAGCGAGAAGGCCCTGGGCCAGATCCTAGCTGTGACCTTTCTGTGTGAAGTCTGCAAGTTCTCGTCATGCATGTTGCTCCAGTTTTCTCCCACAGTCCAAAAACATGCTTCATAGGTTAACTGGTGTCTCTAAATTTTCCCTAGCTGTGTGAGTGTGTGGCCCTGCAACATATTCAGGGTGTATCCCGCCTTCACCCAAGAGTAGCCGGGCTATATCAGCCCTTTGACCCCAAAAGAGATTCTGTGGGATCTGAAAATGAATGGATGGAACAGGGTGATATCAAACTTCAAACTTTATTTGTACAGCGCCTTTCCTTCTTGCGAAAACCCAAAGCGTTTTACATAAAAAAAAAAAAATAATAATAAAAATATAATAAGATATAATAATAATAATAAAAATAAATAAATAAAAAAATAAAAAATACAATTACAACCACCCTTCCCTCCCCAGCTCCTCCCTCCATCCACCCAGCCCCCAAAATACATGACACCCCCCACAGGAAAACTGAACAAAGACTAAAAACTGCAGCTCTAAGGAAAAAGTCTGGCTCAGTACTGCTGTGGAGAAACAATATTATGGGGATCCGTTTATTCCAAGGTCCAGCCCAACCACAGGGGTCATCACCGCAGTGCCCACCCAACACAGGGCAGACCAGAGCCCCCTCTACATGGAGGTACCCCAGCTGCCCCAATGAGAATGAGCACCGCAGCACCAGCTCACCCATAGGCAGGAGGACCCCAGAACAGCGGATTCCCGTGAGGAAACACTGGAGTTAAAGAATAAATGAATAAAAAGCAAAAAATTATAATAATGAAAAAATATTTATATAAAAAATAAAATAAATAAATAAATAAACATGGTTAGTATATTCAAACAATAATTGTGTACATAAATTAACTATAAAATTATGCAAATAAAAGTTAATAATTACATTTTAAAAAAAGAGGAAAGGATCAAATTAAATAATTCTAAAAATCATAAAAAAAGCCAGATTAAAAAGGTGGGTCTTGAGCCTCTTCTTAAAAACCTCTATGGTCTCTGCGGCCCTGAGGCTCTCCGGCAGGCCGTTCCAGAGGCGAGGACCATATGGTGGAATGAGTTCTCCCCATAGGTTTTGGTCCTCACCTTAGGGACAACTAAGAGGCCTGTGCCAGAGGACCTCAAGGTCCGCGAGGGTTCATATCTTAAAAGCAGGTCACTTAAATAAGAAGGCCCAAGACCATTAAAACATTTATAAACCATTAAAAGAACTTTAAAATCAATCCTGAAACGCACAGGGAGCCAATGCAGCGATTTTAAAATGGGTGTAATGTGTTCCCGCCCCCTGGTCCTCGTCAGAACTCGTGCCGCTGAGTCCTGTAATAATTGTAAATTTGAAAGAGACTTTTTGGGTAACCCAGAGAGCAGGGCATTACAGTAATCTAAACGACTAAAAATAAAAGCATGCATCAGCACCTCTGTGCTGGCAAGAGAGAGGAATGGACGGACTCTTGTAATGTTTTTAAGATGATAAAACCCTGTCTTCACAACATTTCTGATATGCGGGATAAAATTCAGCTCAGAGTCAAAAAGTACGCCCAGATTTCTCACACAGTGAGAAGGTTTAAAGTTTGTGAGTTTGGGTAAAATCATCTCTCTCTTGTCTTCAGGACCAATAATTAAAACTTCTGTTTTGTGCTGGCTGAGCTGTAAGAAGTTTTTTGCCATTCACTACTTTATATCTAAAATACAATTTAAAAGAGTGTTTACAGGTTCACGGTCATCAGGAGACACGGCGATGTAAAGCTGTGTATCATCAGCGTAGCTGTGAAAGTTAACCCCGTGTCTCCTGATGACATCCCCAAGAGGCAACATGTATAAATTAAAGAGTATTGGACCTAAGATTGACCCTTGGGGAACCCCACAACTTATTTTGTGGATTCTAGAGGAGCATGTATCGATACTTACATAAAAATGTCGATCTGTTAGATAAGAACGGAACCAGTTAAGAGCAGTTCCTGAGAGGTCAACCCGACTCCTAAGTCTGTTTAATAAAATCTGGTGATCTACTGTATCGAAGGCGGCACTAAGATCCAGCAGCACCAGAATAGAAAGTTTCTGCGTGTCAGAATTATTTCGGAGGTCAGTTAAAATCTTTAAAAGGGCCGTCTCAGTACTGTGATTTGTCCTAAAACCAGATTGACTTTTTTCTAAAATATTATGTTTATTTAAAAAATCATGCAACTGAGTAAAAACAATTTTTTCAATAATTTTACCTAAAAATGGTAAGTTGGATACAGGTCTATAATTATCCATAATATTTGGATCCAAGTTGTTCTTCTTCAGAAGGGGCCTCACCACCGCCGTCTTACAGGCAGTGGGGAAGACACCCGTCTGAAGAGAGCAGTTTACTATGGCTAAAAGTTCCGGCTCGAAGAATCCATAACAGGTTTTTAAAAGAGAAGTGGGAATAGGGTCTAAAAGGCAGGTTGTAGTGTTTGCTTGGGAAAAAACTCGACCAAGCATCATCTCATCATCCAGGACAAAACTCTCCAATGTTTCCTCAGGTAAAGCCAACGCCACAGATCTATTACAATTAGTGCTATGAACCGGTTGAAGGTTAGATCTGATAGCAGTGACTTTACTCCTGAAGTGGTCTGCAAAGTCCTCACATGTAGTCTGTGAGTGAGGCATTATAGATTTATTAAAATTTTTGTTTAAGAAAAAATCAATTGTTTCAAAAAGAAACCGGGGGTTGTGTTTATTGTCTGTGATGAGATTGGAAAAATAAAGTGTCCTTGCCTGTTTGACAGCATGGTTGTAAATTTTCAGTTGATCTTTAAAAAAGTCATAGTCGACTGTTAAATTGTTTTTTCTAAACTTTCTCTCTGCTCGTCTGCAAATTCTTTTAAGAGTTAGAGTAGCCGCATTTCTCCAAGGTGTCTTTGGATTCGGATTCAGGATTTTTGTTTTCAGTGGGGCAACTAGATCGATGGCAGACTTCAGTCTGTCGTTAAAGTTGTCAGTTAAGGAATCGCAGGATTGAGGTAAAACCTGAGCAGGAGTTTGTTTTAAAATGTCAATAGAATTTGCAGCCACTTCAGGATTTATATATCGTTTCGTCACAGTTCTCACTGAGGCCTCCTGCTGGATAAAACCAGTCACCTTAAAAAACACACAGTAATGGTCTGACACAGCCAAGTCAACAACAGAAGACACACCAGCAGACAGGCCGTAGGTAATGACCAAGTCCAGGGTGTGTCCTCGGTTGTGAGTAGGCTGTGCCACATGCTGGGTAAAATCCATACAATTTAAAATATTTAGAAACTCAAAGGCAAAAGGATCTGTCAGGTTGTCAACATGAAGATTAAAATCCCCAGTAATTAAAATCCTATTATGCCTTAAGAGAATGATGGATAAAAACTCAGAAAATTCTTGTAGGAAACCGGAGGGAGGATTTGGTGGTCTGTAAACAGTGACTGCTAAAATAGGTGGGTTGCAGAACAAGAATGAATGATGCTCAAATGAAGAATACAAAGTTGAAGCAAAAACTTCAGTTTTAAAACCTTGTTGAGCAATTGATGCTGTTCCACCACCTCTCTTACCTCCCCTGATTGAAAATAAAAAGTAAAAATTAGGTGGAGAAGCCTCAGTGAGAATAGCTGGTGCATCAGTACCAAGCCAGGTTTCAGTTAAAAACAGACAGTTCAAATTATGGTCAACAATCAGATCATTCATTATAAAAGACTTGTTTGACAGAGACCTGATGTTTAAAAGAGCCATGTTCAGTGTAGCAGGTGAATCCAAAGATGTTGATCAGCAAACAAATTCTTCTCAGCAGTTTAGATGTCTCTATGAAATCATTAGTGTTTGATATAAATCATTGTGGTTCAGGAAGACAGCCCTGGGGGGCCCCTAGTTAATGTTACACAGTTCTGAAATTGTAACAATTATTTGAACAAATTGCTTTCTATTTGTGAGCAGCTTTTTATCAAAGGATGGTCAATCCTTCCTAGACCTGGCAGGTTTGTTCAACAGGCCACGCCTATCACACACAGCTGATTTTGACCTGTCATGATAGATGAAAAACATTCTGAGGAATCTGCAGGTCAGTGATTGAAACAAACCAAGGTTAACTTCATTTTTATCCTTACATTTGTCTGCATTTGCCTTTCCCCGGTTTCAAATGGAGAGCAGTAATTTTCTGTGCGAGGATTTTTATCCTCATTTTTTTTATTTGTTTGAAAGCAAACTCCGGTTTTTTTTTTACCTTTTGTCTACAAAGGTCAAGGATGGAGGACCTTATTTTTTTCCTGAAAGGTTTCCAAGCAGAATGAGAAAGGCTGTCTCCACACCATCTAACAGGAATGCAGGGATTGAATGAGAGGAGGAGAATGGAGAAGCGCACTTAGAGAGTGGGGATTTCATAAATGAATCCCACAGTAATCTGAATGTAATCTCTTCTTTGTTAAAGCCAATAACAGCACCAGTCATTAAAAGTAAATTCACCAACTGAACTAAAAATGGACATAAAGGCTAAGCGGAAAACAAGATTTGCCTTAGCTTTGCTCTCACTTAAAATCTCCAGTGGTGTCCTCAAACCCAAGGATAAGACCTGAAAAGTTCATGTCAACATTTGACAATCCCCCTGAGAGCCCGCTAAAGGGATTGGAGCAGATTTGAAAAGCTGCAGATGAAGACAGCAGAGGAGGAGCAGTGGGAGGCAGGAACAGATTAAAACGGATTAAAGATGTGAATGAGAGGTGGAATGATCCTGTTTCTATCACTTCAGCAATGAGTTGTACAGTATTTAGACCTTAGAATGGCTCTGAAAAGTTTTAGTGTCAGTGTTGAGGAAATAAATGGAGTCTGAGGAGATAAATGGGATGAAGAGGAAACTGCATGTGGGCTTCTTATCTCTGCAAGTTCTTCAAACAGCAGCTTCATTTGTTGATAACAGTAACAGACTGCAGATACAGAAACACACCATCATTTGTGTTGATGTGCTTGTGAGGAGCGTCAAAGCTTCACTGCACAGGAAGGTAATTGTCTCTTGTTGCAAGAGTACGCCATTCATTATTTTTTTTTCTTTGTTGCTGGCAAGCTCTCAAGTTTTCTTTCTACAGAAAACTACAGGGGATTCACTGAAGCACAAACATCAGGTGTGCTGAAACTCAAAATGTGACTCGTTTTCATAGCACATACCTCTGCAGGTTTGGTAAGACTATAGGATTTACATACAGTAATGCTCATAAACTTAAACAAAAGGCTTTATTTGTTTAAATATAAATGCTACATAAGTAAAGGAGTTCCTTGTTTTTGGTGTTTTTAACATGTAACATTTTCTCATGATAGAGGACATATATAAATAAAATTAAGAATAAAACTGCATTTGTAAGCATTTCTTTATTTAAATCAGGAGCAGATGAATAAAGGCAGTTTGAAAAAGTCTGTAGCTGGTTTTCAGTTCTCCTCAAGTCATTTGCTTTGTCACCTTTTTGGGTCTCCACTGGATTTTCCTCATGTTTCAGTTTACAGTATTTATGAAATGTTTTACATTTTTGCCACCAAGCCTGGTCTCCTGCGTAGTGGATCCCACACCTCCAGTTCCGGACAAAATCCACTGATGATTTGTAAGATTTGAAGAAGTCTTTGAATGTAACTGTTTTAATGGCGGTTCTCTGTTAATTAACTATTTGGATGGGTTTGTATAAAAGCCGTTTTGATGGTGAAAATGACTAGTTCCTCTTATCTGTCAGATCCATCAAAACATGTGAGCTAAAGTCATAGAAAAAGTGCAAAAAACACTTTTTATTTTTAAATAAGTCAGCTGGATAGAAAATGACTGTCTGGAATCTTCTGTGGACAAATGTTTTGTCATATCGTGTGACAGAACAAGCAAAGACGAGTATGGATCAAAAGCAGGATGGGAACATGAAGCTGGCACAGATGAATAAACTGGAGACGTTCTTGCAATATTGAAGAAAATATCACACGTGGGGAGTTAGTCATTAAAGTTGGTGTGTTTGAGCTCCCGTCATCTGTCTGTCTCTGTACAACATTCAAACATGCCCAGAGTGGTGTCCTGATTTTTGGGAAGAACCAAACATAATGCAGGTGCTAAAGAACACAGTTTTCCATGCCAACAGGGATTCAGGCCCTTTAACACGCTGGGCTTGAGTGAAAAAACCACCAAACGTATAAAAATAAAGAGCAAAATCAGACCTTGATTTCTGCCAGCGTCACCTTTTAGCCAGCGCTTGACTGCAAGTCACTCAAAAGCTCTGGATTTGTGGAGCTTCTGTACAATTTTAGTAGAGTTTCAAGGAAGATCCCCCTGACCTCTAAGAACTTTGGGCTGTTATTACTTCACTTTAAATAATACTCATCAGTTTTTTTATTCTAAAGTTACATTTCCTACCTTTCTTGCCAGTCAATCAAAATCATATTCTGACATTTTAAATTCATGATGTTTATTTCCTGCATTCCAGACAGTCTCTTTTCCCCTTCTTTAACAATTCTTTGGCATGCTCTGGCCTTTAGCCACCAGTCTAGACCAGGGGTGGGCAACTTTTTGACTCGTGGGCCACAAATGGTTCTAAAATTTCATAGAAGGGCTGGACCAGGAGCAGATGCATAAAGTGTTTTGGTAATTTGCCTCATAAGAGAAAGAAATAATATAGAATCTGGAAGAAAATGTGCTTTAAATTTGATTTTTAAATATAATATATACTTTAAAACTTAACATTTTGGAGTTTTTATTTCAAAACTGACTTTTGTTCTCGTTTTACTGTCAATTGCACCAATGTCTTGCTATAACCTTAAAAAAACAACACAAACTTAGAGAAATACTGTGTTCATGTGATGTTTGAATGATTGGGAAAAATGACCAACTGGCTCAAAAAACACACATAAACTCAGAAAAACACCTAAACTTCCAAGCTAGGTGTTGGACTAGCACGCAGGAATGGGTTTGGTTCCCAGGGCGTGCAATGAGCTTAATTCATGCTGTTTATGGGTCTCCCTGTGCCTTGAACGTACAGGGTTGCGTCACGAAGGGCATCCGGTGTAAAACTCTCTGCCAGACAACCTGTGTAAACCAGTGAAAGCTGTTTCACAGTGGCGACCCCTGATGCAATAAGCCAAAAAGGTCAATGTATTTATTTACCATCTAGGACACACCCGAATAACAGGGAAAATAAAACAATATTAAGGATTGTCAATATAAATTATTCTCATTTTACATACAGAGAATATCGTCAAATCTTTGGTTTTAGGAGGAACTAGTCCTGGATCGAGAAGATCTATGAAACGAGGAGCAGGTCATATTTTTAATTTTGTGTCTAAAAAAAAAGCAATGTTGAGTTTACTATTGATAAATGTCAGCTTTATTGTATTTTTAAAAAAAATCTCTAAAATTGAACCTAAGTTTAGACTGACAAAAGACTTCATTTCTTGTGTTTTCATTTGTCATTTTTACCCCAGACTTACTGGACTGATCACTGTTGCACATATTAAACACAAAGACCCAGGTATTTGAAGCTTTCTGGTCCAAACTTTGCTCTGCACCTGTGTGACAGAAGCAGCAGTGTCAGTTGTGTTAACGATAATGTGTTAATATGTTGGTGTAATAAACAGGTGAAAAAGTCTAACTTTTTGATTTATATCAAATCTATAGCAGAACTTACTTTCTGTCTGAAGTTCAAAAAATATTTTAAGTTTGATTTTAAAGTTAAAATACTTTGGTATTTTGACTTTTTAATGCCTGCTAGAATATTTTATGCGGTTTTCTGAAACTTTGAAGAAAAGTCCTTTAATTGATTGCTCTGTATTTTTTTGCAGTAGTTTATTCATGAAGGACAAGAAGAACCAAAATGATCTGGTTGGTCTGATCCAAAAGGAAAACGACTCACTTCTTTCTTAAAAGAGAAGAAAAGAGAGCAAATGAAGCAAGCAGAAGGTCAACCTGATCATAAACTAGTGAACATTTCACGGTTATGGCCTCAGGCAGATGTTGTTATGCGTCTACTCTGAACACCCAAACCTTCATCCACTCCTTTATTCTTTCTCACAATAAAAGAAGCAGGCCTTAGTCCACTCTCCGCTCTCACCAGTTTTTCTCTTCTTCTTCTTTTTTTTTTAGTGTTACTTTTTCCTCATGTCAGTTTGGTCTTCATTCTATTTGCTGCTGTTAGATTTAGATTTTAAGAATTTTAATAGGTATTAAAAAAAGGAACTAACACATTGTTTGCTCTGTTGTTGCACCTCCCTGACATCGCTTGGGCCTCTCTGTCGCCCCACTGCCTTGCCTCCTCCCTGAGTTGCTGCTCAACAGAGAAAATAGGTCAGTAAGGAATGAGTGCAAATGTTGGCATCCAAAAAAAGAAGAAACTTACAGGCTTTTTGCAGAGGAACTGGTGTCACAGCAAATTACTTCAGTCATCAGCCTACAGGAGAACCTGTGCACAATGGTGGTTGAGAAAAAGAAGTTTGGGTAAAAAAAGAATTCTTCCAACATCAGCTCACAAAAAGAATACCAAAATGGTCCAACAAGGTTGTATAACATTTTTTCTTATTAGTGAGGAAGTGTATGGATCCAGATGTGCAGCGATCTGGAGCTGCGCGTACTTGTTACGACTGCTTTCCCCCTGTACTCTCCCTAACTCTTACCACTGCCTTTTTTTGTTCTTTTCTCCTCTGCAGACTCAGGTGGGTGAGGAATCAGTTTCTCTAGCAGACAAAGGTGTACGTAAAGCCCTGCAGAGGTCCAGAAGGCTTCACGCAGGCTGTGACTTGAAGATCAAGCAGTAAATTATGAAAACTGACTCTGTCTGTCGGCCTACCAGGGGACAGACGCATCTTCTTTTTGGGAAGGATTCAAAAGTCGATTTTGAATCCCAGAAAATGTTGTTTCTAAATCTTAAGTAAAAGATAACAAGAAGACAGACAGAATAATCTAAGAAGAAGAAAAGATGATGACTTTGAATTTTGCCTACTAACATTTTACAGTCTAGTCAGTGTAGTCTTTCTGACTTACATCAGAGCACGGCTTTAGTTCTAAACCTGCATGTGTCTCCTGCAAGACTAGTGCTCACAGCTCTTTGAGAAATGGTTACATCCTGTGCGAAATAAGTGGTTATAAGCTCAGGTCGAAACATGTGTCCTCAAAAAGTTTTTAATAAGCCCAATCCCTTTATACTTGCTACATCCCTGTCTTGCTCCAGGAAACACTCAAAACTTTTAAGGAATCATTCATATTTTCAAACCACCTGAGAGCTTTCTTTAAACCAAAAAAAAAAAAAAAAAAAAAAAAAGATTTGAAGCATGTCTCCATTTTAAATGGTTTTGATCAGTCTGGTTTTGATATGCTGCTATGACTGAATCTGGAGGACTTCCTGGGTCTCCTGAGGATTTTCCCTTTCAGAATAAAACCCTTTGTCTGCCCTTGTTGAAAATGTGAGGCAAACATCAAATATTAGTTTTTTACTCTAAAAATACATTTTTATTCACCAATTGTTTCCCATAAACTAAGAAATGAACATCAATTCAAAATATTTGTAAAATATATGTTTGCATCAATAATACATTGACATTTATTAGAGCTAGCCTGGCTGTAAGTCATCCCATAATAATGTCCAGAACATTTTGTGGTGCTAATGTTTATCAAGTGCATTGGATTTCCAGCAGCTCACTAACAGCTTTGAACAAGAAGAAGATTAAATTGTTTTTTTTTTTTTCATGTCTAAAGGTAAAGCAGTTTGATAGCTTACAAAAAAATCTACGTACAAAAGTATTGATCAGACATTTAATGAATAAATCACAGTAGCATTTTTTTGATGTTTGTTTTTTTTTTCAGAAGTGTGACCGCAGACAACAGAGCAGTGACAGTCATTTGCGAACAGCTTGTGTGTATCTGTGCACAAATGTGTGTGGAAATGATGAAACAGTCGGTGCTGCAGGGTTGAGACAGTCTGTTCCTAATGAATGCTGCCCACACACACAAACAACAACACTTGGCCACAATCCAAAACAAGTGGCATGCTCATCACACGGTGCACAGAAAAACAGAGGAATAGGATTCTTTTAGCTGAACTATGTAATATTGCATTTCATTTCATTTCTCTCTTTTTTATTTACAAAGTTTTAACATTTTGTCTTTTTTTAATATTTGAAGTGGACGAGGGTAATACCCAAAAAAACAAACCACTTTTGACAAACGATCACCTTTCTAAGTACCTCTATGTGAGGGTTAGGCTTTTTGAGATTTTAGAGTTAATTTTCTAGATGATGAAGAGATGAAACATTAAAGTCTGATAATATTAGATCTAAAGATTGTTATAATGAATAAAACATTTGAAGAATAGGACACTGTTCCTAAAACAACAAGCTGACTATTGTTCTCCTACATCTAAACGTGCATGAGTTTAACTTAAAAGAACATTTGTTTTTACACATTTATGAGAAGTCTACTGTTTTACTTCCATTAAATGTAAATGTGTGTGTGTGTGTGTGTGCATGGGTGTGCATATCCATGTGAGTGTGTGTGTCAAAATGAGTGAATGAGAGTTATATTTAATCATTTTCTTTTTTTAAAAAGCTGTATTATTGTCCTAGTGATTGTGTGAGTGTGTGGTCCTGTAACAGATTGGCTGCCTGTACAGGGTGTACCGTGCCGTTTCCCCAACCGTGACTCGGTCGGCTCCAACAATCCTGCAAGGTACACAGTAGGTTTTAAAAATGGAAAGATACATGGATTATATTTCAGCATTGAATTGAACAGGTTAAAAAATAGATTTATTCCCTTTTGACAAAAGTAAATATTTAGACAGACCTGTGGACGAGGTTTCTGGATCAAGATCATAAATATCACCAATTCCATGTTTAATGTAATAGTTTTTCATTTGTTTATGTTTTTATTTTATATATTTTTTATTCAGTTGCACTTGAGACACCTGAAGTACTTTGTTTTGTATGTGTTTACATGAAAAGAACTGCATAAATTATTTGATTACTTGATTGATCATCACTTCACCAGGTTAATGGCTCAATGATTGCACTTCTACTTGTGACCACCAGGGTGCAGCAAAACATTAATAACACTGCTCTTCTGATTTCAAAGAAATCATTGGTTTGGTGGCATTGCTGCTAATGAAGCAGTTCTCTTAAAAAACTGAAAACACTCTTAAAATAAAATATTCTTTCTAAAATGTTTTTTTTTTTTTTTTTTACCAAAAAGAAGCAAATGAATATTGTGCCCACTGTTGAGTTCTGATTAAAACTGAAATTATGTTTTCTTGTCACTAACTGTGTTTTAGTGTTTTCCCATTGATTTGGAATTTTCCGATATTTTTTAGTTTGAGTTTTTTTAAGTTCTACAGATGTACTTTAAGGTTTTCATCTCTGAAATATTAAACATGTTTAATAAAAACATGGTTGTATTTATAAGGGTTACCATATTTCTTTTGACCATTTTGCAAATCAGGAAATTCACAGATTTTCATCCAAAATGTAACTTTTTTTTGGCTGAGCAACTGTATTTTGGCTTTAGACAGAAATTTCTCAGAAATGTTTCTGGGAACTGGAAAGGGTTCAAATGTTTCTTATTCTTTTGACACATTGATGAAAAAAAATCCTAAACAGCAATACAACAATAATTAGAAAACAGTCAGATGCTGCTTTTTCATCCAATTTCGAAGAAAATGTGAGCACAGACACACCAACCGTTGGTCCTTCAGCCAATCTGTGCTTTACATAAACAGTTTCTTACTCAGAGTAGTTTCTCTTGGGGGAGGGCCAAAAAGCTGAAACGATTACATTCTCTGTTTCCTGAGCGTCTGTTATTTTTACTCAGGGAATTGAGCGGTCAGTCAGCAGAGCTTTTATATGTGCTGAACTCTTTTGTCAAACACAAAATGCTCCACAGCAGGTTAGCAACCAAGCATAAGTTTCCATGGCAATGCATCCTCGTGAGACGTGAACCCGCTTCTTGACGCACAGCATGTCAAGCTTAAAGTTTCCCTACTCGGTCCTGCTTGGCTGAGTAGACCTTGGATTGAGCTGACCTTGTCTGAGAGAAGGATAAAAGCCATTTTTTCAATATCCTCTCTTCCCGCTGAATTACATCTCTGTGAATGATTCACTCTGAGGCTGGATTACCTGGAGAGACATCTGCAGCTTGATACCAACACTTTTGATGATCAAGTAAAAAAAAAAAAAAAAAAACAGCAAGTCACCCCCTTCCACCCACAGCAGAACATTCAGAGAGCAGAAACTGAGTGTAATCTACACCCAAACTTGGTGTTGTTGTCAATGCCTTAGTCACATGCACTTATGTGTGAAACCGGGCTCTATGCAGGCAAAAAATGGGCAAACCAGTATGGTGCACACAGGTATCGTAGACCGCTTGGGGAACTTGTAGAGTGAAAATATTCATGCATGGTGTTTTCTATGGGCATGCTGCGGGGAACAGGTTGTAGTGAACACTTATATACAATAAGTAACCGTAAGCAATGGTGCAACAGGTGACATGCAAGCATATGGTACGAATCTTTCATTTTTGCAAGCCCCCTAAATCCTGCGCAGAGTCCATTAGTGATGTTTACGTGACAAGTGCACGCTCAGTGCATGCAGCCTGTTAGAAATGAGAAAATTAGACAATGAGCGTGTAGTTTGTGTGGACATCCTACAGGCGTTCTACGGGCTCTTAGATATCATGTGCACACTAACGCACATGCATGCAGCATTTGTGTGGTCAGTATAAGGTCAGTACTCACACCTTAATAATGACTAGAGTGTGGCATAAGGGCATGTGCGACAAATGATACACTTAGCACACACACAACAATGGTACGTTCCATTTTCAGTGTCCCTGGAGGTGGTCGTTCGAGCCTCAAGGGAACTGCAAGACTCACCTACGCTCCCTTTGCGATGCAGCCTCTCCTTACTGCGACCCTCAATGGGTCAACCCAAAAACCCACAGCACCTGTACGAGTCATCCCACCCGGTGCGGGTGCATGTGACTAAGACTTCAAAGAGAGACGTCTAGCCTCAAAGGTGCAAGAAGCAGATGAAGCCTTCTTCATGTCAAACCGAGAATTGATGGAAAAAATTCCATGATCATCCCTTTGTGAATAGATGACAGTGGGTGTAACCTGCTAAAGACAATTCTGTTTTATCTTTAAGGATGAGAACAAAAAAACATACGACAGTGCTAATGAATGAAAGTGTAGGTTTCTTGGTTTTAAACCAGAGGCCTGATGTGTTATGGACTGTAAAAGCTGTGAAACCTGACAAGAGTCAGTTCAGCGCATCCTGACTGTGTGCTGTCTGAGCTGAAGGCCCCAGGCTGTATTCATAAGCATCCTGAGCAGACGGTCAGACAGCTCCCGAGGAAAAGTTTCTAACAAGGAGACCTAACTTGGGACAAACTCATGAAACTAACTCTCAAGAAGGAGTAGACAAAAACATTTGTTATCCTGCTGCTCTGCAGCATAAATCTGAAATCTGTAAACAGTACAGCCGCTCAGGGAAAAAAAAGAAAATTAATGAATCTATGCTGGTCTGAAGACAAATGAAAGTAGGACCAGTAAACCAGAATGTTTCTGCTTTTCTGTCACATCATTCCCAGTGAGATGCTTACTAAGCACAACAGTCTACTTCTTTTACTTTAAGCTACATTTAGAATACAGAACAAGCATCTGCATTAGAGAAATGTTGATGTTGTCTTCCGCTATACAGTCATTGCATACTTTGAACTTCTCCATTTGATGGTGTGTGGAGAAAAAGGACTGATGGTTGTCATGGATGCTCTGAGGTCCCACCTGAAAAACAATGGAGTTAACGCTATCTTCTATTTTTTCTGTTCTCTGGTCACTTTCTGTGCAAATGTCCATCTGGGTGTTAATGCAGGTCTGAAGGGCTTTTTCTCCTTCTCTTTTTATTCTCCAAATGCTCACTGTGTGTTTAAGTTATTTTAAATTCCGAATGTAGTACCAGAATTTGATTGCATAGAATAGAACCCATCACATAGAAGTGAATTTTCCTTGAACACTTTTTTGTTAAATCCCAAAAATAAATTAAAAAAAGACATAAGACATGTATTCATTTTTCAAACTTGCTTAGTCCCCTTTTGGGGTCACAGGGTTGTTGGAGCCTATCCCAGGACTGTGGGAGAAAACCCATGCATGCACTACCCCCATTATTTATAATATGCAATTAAAAATACAAATCCTTTTTCACTACCTTCCAAACATTTCTGTATCAATAATATCAGTTATCTGGTTAATGTAACTGAAGCTGTAAAGCATCACCTCGATTTTTGCCAAACTGCTATAAATAATTGCACTAACTCTGTAGAATATCCCAGTTAATGTAGCTATTCAACTAATTCAGAAATTTTCATTGATTTGCCTACATTGACCTAAAAAAGCATTTGACACAATAAACCACAATAGTTTACTTGACGAACTCAATAAATACAGCATTACAAGGAAAGCTTTTCAGTGGTTACAAGTTACTGAAACAACAGACTACACAAAATTGCCACTGACAGGGTCATTCTGAACAGAATTCCAGGATGTAAACAACAAACAAAGGCAATATTGTAGAAATATATGTTTAGACACAGAACCTTCTTTGTTTTTAAAAATATTTTTTGTATATGTATTTTTTTTTATTTTTGTAGATGTATGTATGAATGAATGAACATGATTTATATTTATTGAAAGTGAACTGTAAAGGAAGGCCTATTATTTAATAGGCCTATTAAATACTACAGCAAGAACACACTAAAAACATTAGAATATTTCATAATAATGGAATGAAGTTATTTATAAAGAAAAATCTCCTCTAAAAAAGCAGAGCTGTTGGAGTTCTGAGTGTTGAGGCTGAAAGCCCTGTTTCCCGTGTAAACTAGGAAATAGTGACAGTGTCGGGGCTTTCAGCTTAAGAGCCTTTGGGTTCACAGCGGATCCAACAGGAACAATGAGATCTTTTTAAAATGTGGGCTCTGACCAGACCGGCTTCATATGTGACCAGAATTTTGAAATGTATTCTGGTCAAAATGCAGCCATCACAAAAAAAAATCTAAAAGTTGTACAAGCAAAATAAAACCAGTGAGTTTCCTGTGTAAGTAAAACCTTAACTACTGGAATAGCAGATGCATCTGAGAGACACTTCTTTGAAGAACACTTTAAAACAGAACAAAACAGAAATCTTCACTTTGTTAACAAGTGTCTGGGTGTCTTTATGGACAAATTTTTAGATTGCGTTGCCTGGAGCAGACTTTGGGGTAATTCTTTTTTAAATACATTTTCTTTGGTGTAAACACGAGCCTTTTTTTGGTTTGACATTTGGCAGCCTCAGAAAATAACGTGACTTCTTAAAAATGGGATCTAATGGGTTTGTTAGATTTGGAAGTAAGGGGATAAAGGTATGTCTACTCTTTCTGCTTTTCATTAAACTGAAAATTATCCTCATCAGCACAACCACAAGCACAATACTATAGTAGACAATACTATACTTACCATTTGCAATAGTAAATGTGCTTGTGCTGATGATGATCCTTACCTGTTTGTGTAAAAAATGTGTTTGCCTTGTGTGTATGATGCCAAAGAGAAAACACAAATATGTAAAATAGTGAAGAAGACATTATTTTGTGATTCAATTTTAAAACATTTGAAATCCATTCTGTGGTCTGTATGCTTTGGAAAAGTGATTTAAGAGCAGACAAAAGAAAAGAAAGAAGATCCAGCACGCCAACTGGTTTTCCAGAACACAAAATGTATCCCATCTGCAGGACTCAATTTAGAAGTAAATTAGGATCAAGAACACAATGATACAATCAGAAAAATATACATGGTTCTGACATATTTTAAAAGACTAGCATGAGAATACTTCTTTTCTCTGAAAACATGACCAGAGATGAAGGTCTTTTTTTTTTTTTTTTTTAACTGAGGTTAACAAAGTTACAACAAACCCCAGAAAATCTCAAAACACAAGTTTTGGTCTGGGAGGATGAAAGCTATGTTCAGTAGTCATGCATGTTGGTGGAAGAATTATGATTTGGGATTGTGTAGGTACAGCAGAACTTCCCTGCATGCTGTCATCAGGTGAACTGTCTCTTTTAGATCAGCTTGTTCCAGAGTGGAATCCTGCTTATTTCACGATAAACACACAAAGGAAAGAAAAAAAAAGCATTTTGGAGGCTTAAAAGCCATTTGGATAGTAAGCTGATTGAATCTGGAGACTGCTGTGTGTTGAACAATAGACATGCTGAAAGCAGATAATGAAGTTTTTAAAAAGTAATGACACATAAGAAAATTGATGAAAAAAATCTTTATTAAAACAAAGTCCTAGCATAATTTTTTTTTACACATAAATATTGTTAATTTTATACTATAAGCAAATTTCTGACCCAGACCTGAACATTTAACGTTTTTATCATGGTCTTCCAACATATTTGCCAAGAAAAGACTTGTAATAGTAGAAACTGATCCCACACAGACTTAAAGAGGCAACAGCAGTGATAGTAGTGGCCAGCAGGGGGCAGTGGTGATGCTATCTAAAGACAGCACCGTTTTTTTTTTTTTTAACGTTTTCTGTAAAATCCTTGTCAGAGCTGACTTTACCAGGCTGATTTCCTTCCATGATGACTCCATTTGCTCTGTGATTTTCAAGATTGACATTCCCAGCTGCTCATTTGAAACCTGTTCATACACGCTGAGGCTCTCACTCAGGAAAGCTCCGCTGGTTAAAATACTCAGTAGTGACCCTTAATCCCTCCATTTCCCCCCCCAGAATGCTCCTGGCTCCAACAAACTGAACATAGTTCATAAATGAGCCATGAAGAACGGGCAGATAGTTTCTCGGGCCTTTCCTGTTAAAGCACTGACACAGTGACAAAGACACAGACCAAACTGCACAGAAAGCAGCAAATAGAAAGACAGGGTCAAAAACCTGAGGCATTAAAGGGCTAAAACACACAAAGACGGTAACCTCAAACAGATTTTTGACATTGCTTATGGAGGCTACTCAACTTTTTCATCTTTTTTAAAAATGTATGAAAGAAACAAAAATGACAGAAATAAACAGATTCTAATATATAACTCTTGACCTTGTTCTGAAAAAAATAGTGGGTTTTAGTCACAGGAAGGAAGCTGCAAAATGACCTAAAATTAGGGACAAAGAAATGAATGTAATTCAATCTGAATTTCAACATGATGGACGTTTCATTGTCATGTCATCTGAAAGTCATCTAACAGTCTGAACTGGCAGAATACAGTTGCTTCAGTGTGATTAATTTGATTTAATATATATTAATGCGTTGATTTTTTAAAAATTCGTGTTGTTGAGAATTTTGTGCACTTTTATTCACAGATTTAAATAGATCTGTTATTTATAGTTTGATTTATTCTCAGGTTAAAATTCACCCTTGATATTCATCAGTTAGCTGTTAAAAATGCTAGTGGCTGTCTTAACTGTGTTGCTTTCTAAATCCTTTTTTTTTGTTGTTCTTTTTTGCGTGGCACGTGGTGTGATGGTTAGCACTCTAACCCTAACTCAAGTCCCAGCTGGCTTCTCTCTATGTTAAGTTTGCATGTTCCCCCTGAATATCTGGGTTTTCTTTAGACACCTAAGCTTCCTCCCACAGTCCTAGAAAAGTGCTTCACAGGTTGATTAGTGTGAGTGCTTCATGTTTGGCTGCATGTGTGTGGCCCACTGACCTTGCACAATAATAAATGGATATAGAATATGAATGGATTTTTTTTCAGTATGATAGTCTAAGTCGCAGATTTAAGTAAGTCAAATACACACACATACATATACATATACACACACACATATATATATATATTCATTCAAAGTGTGCATTCCTAATTGTGATGCGGAAGCCTGAACTGGCAGAATACAGTTGCTTTGCCACTGTGATTAATTTGCATTAATATATATTAATATGTAGATTTTTTAAAAATTCAATCAATATTTATCTTTGCTTTTTCTGGACTCAGTCACATACATTGATATATATTGTTGTATTGGCCGTCTCATGACCTATGACGTGAAAGACATGCGGCATTACAATGCATTGAGTATGCAACAAATCACAAAAGGGGACATAACGTTTTGCACTCAACTGCAAAAACCATGACAACAAAATAATTTGTTGTGATGAGAGGAATCATCACAAGATAGGAATCACATTTTAATAGAGAGAAATTAAGATGGGAAGCGTGAAGTTTGTGTTAAAGTGGGTGCTAACAAGTAGTATGCTAGTTTGGTTCATCGTTTATGTATTTATTAATTTTTTAATGAATGTTTGATGTTTTAAAACACGGCTGATGTTATTCGCACGTATTTACGTATACACATTGCTGCATCGCCCACAGGTAATTTAAGTGCGTGTGAGGCTAAAAGTTGTTGTCGGTTTCACTTATTCTTTGAAAGAAAGTGATTATTCGTACGTATTTTTTCTAAATATGTGCTGCAAGTGTTGAACTTCACAGACCAGAGAAAGCCCAGCTAGAATATGCAGTTCTCACTTTCAACACATTTAACAGTGAAGAATTGTTAAGGAAGAAGCTGCCAATGACAAAAATAATAAAATACTTATGTAGCCCGGTGTAGAATGAGAGACAAAAGCAGCTCCAAAATAATGTGGGTACTTTATTTCCCAACTATTCCAATGAAAGGGAACAGCATTAATTTTAGCTTGATTTGGTTGTGTAGCAAAAAGAAAACTCAGGAAGGAACAAATAAAAAAATAATAATTCCCAAACAAGATAACAGCAGCGGTCTTATTCTAAAATAAAACACGAAAGAGGCCACTGATCATTTACATGTTCACAATAATATGCTAACACACTGTCACAAGATTAAGAAATTCAAACTCAGAAAAGTGATAGCAAATGGTCGTCTCTGACTGGCGCGGCCTAACCCACGAGCAATCCTGACAATGTTTTCTCCCCTCTGTGCAGAACATGCATTATAACATTACCCATTGTGGTCAAACAAAAATAAAATTGAACTGTCCAGGAACAGCGGTATATACAAAAAACAAACTCACGCCGTCCTGAAGCTCCGCAGCCTTTCAGAACTCCACCCCAGCTTTGCTAGTTAGCGCTGTTTTCATGAACTTTGCAGCTTCCTTCAGGACTCCGCCACACGCCGTCATGCAGCTCTGGAACTCTTCAGAACACCAGCTAACGAGAGCTTTTTCACTCTTAAAGTGCAACTTATTTCTGTATCCTGCCACAATCTATGAACACCTTCTTTTACTAACGCACATATGATGAGGCAGGACCGTCAGGCTGCCATATTGTGATGCCCTCCCGCATGTGACGACGTACTGGCCTGTGAACTTTGAGTCTCCACAAAAACAATAGCGCCACTTACTGGCCACTGTTGGTATTACTTAATTTAGAAAGGGGTAGCTCACTTGACCTGGTTACACTTAGTTTCATTTTTTTTTTCATTTTGGCAGATTTTTACAAGATGTTGCTTGCCTAATTTTCTTTGTATTTGTGTTAGAGGGTGTTTTTTTTCTCTGTGTACAGCACTGAGGTGTTTTTAAATAGGAAATGGTATTGGTACTTAACTTTGTAAAGTTTATCAACCATTCATGCCATTGAACTTCATCAATTTCCCTCCTTTCTGGGATGGGTGACAAGTATTTACAAGCTAAGTTACATAGATTCTAGACTAGTATACAGGCAAAATAAAAAAATCACTGATAATTAGAAGTTGGAACAGCAATGCGTTATCTGTAACACTAGAAGGGGCAGTACTTGCACAATTTACAGATCAATCTTTAGAGATAATACATATATAAATCTACCACGAGATCGATAACTTTCCAAGCTTTAATTCGAGCTTTGTTTTGTGAAAATCAGTTAAGAAATAAAGGAGCTAGCCCAATTTTTGTAGCTGATGCCTGCCAGTCCTCCACTGGAACAGCAGTGTTCAGCTGACGTGACACAATACATAATGCCTGCACCTCACTGTGTATAGCAGCAAATAGGCAAAGGCCAATCCAGTAATTTATATCAATGGTCGCATAGCTTGAGCTTACATGTGCCGCAATGTGTTGTCTAGCACAGGTCTTTTCAAGACAATGTGCTACCAAACCTGGACAGCAGTGGCAAAATCCTAAAAATCTGGGTGTTTGTCAGCTATTAGATAGCAATCCTTGCAGTCTATGCCATCCACCAGTTATGACCTCCTTCCATCTTACAGGCCTTATACGCTGTTACCTTCTGGGCCTTACCCCCAGATTAAAGCCAATTGATAACATCAAGTCTAGAGATAACCTTGTATTCTTAATTGTACTCATGCTAACACGCAGGATCAGAAGAAACATCAGGAAGAACTTGGTCTCATTCAGCTTCTTATGCTTCGATTTAAATCCTAAGATTATGTTCTCCTCATATCAGTGAACCACAGCAGGGTTTGAGCATTCGTTGTCTGTTGCTTCTTTCCTGCGGCAATATGAGACCTCTGCTGGCTAATTTCCTTAAAATGAGCATGGAATGGATCTGACAGCACTCTGTTCACTAACTGACAGTCAATTAGCCCAAGGTCCTCATGGAAATTAAATAGACATTATTCTCAGACCAGAATAGATGTGACGTGTTTCTCTGTCAAACTGCTCAGAGAAATCCCCTTTTTTAGCTAACCCGTTCAGTGTGAGCAGGCAGGTTTGTAATTACAGCATGTGAGTGGAACCTGAACCTGAACATTACTTCTGAAATGAACAATTTGTAAATGAAAGCATTCATAGTTCTCATCTCTAATGCATTTTTGTGGTTGCTCACCTGAGGCAGCTTGAAATTAATACATCTATTTAAAAACATCACAGTCAAAGCCTTATTTATTTAAGGTCAACAACTTTCATATTTAAAAAAAAGCTTCCACAAATAAAAACTGATGCAACCATGAAACAAAATTGGTTTAGCCAACATTTGCTCATTTTATTTTTTATTTATATTGCATAGCTCATAGCTATGCGTCTACTGAAATAACTTATGGGTAGAGGGAAGATGTGAATGGTTTAATGAAAAATAAATACATAAAAAACCTGTTTCCAAAAAAACAAATACCTCTAATGATTACTCAAATGAAAAAGTTAAGACATCATGACTTAGTTTACATGTGTAGAAGGGTGACTTGGGACGCCTGGACTGTTGAAATGTACCAACTCACTCCAAAGTTCACGCTTGTTCAGCCCAGTTTCTGAACTGGCATTCGGTCCTGCAAGGCGTGGGAACCGAAAGGCAAATTTCTGCTTGTTTTCTAATGTTGCTCATTGGCAGGACACACGTGATCCAGGCCATGATACCTGGAATTATATCTAGGAAATTAACTTGAAACACCTGCGAAATGTCCCTGAGCCTTTAAATGGTCTCTCCATCTTGTCAGTAAACATTGGCATCATGGGTAAGACTACTAACCTGACAGATGTCCAAAAGATGGTCACTAGGGCAGGCCACAAAAGGTGATTTCTAATCGAGCTGGCTGTTCAAAGAGTGCTGCATCTAAGCATATGAACAAAAAAAATCAAGTGGAAGGAAAACTTACCATGCATCAACAACTGAGATAACAACAGATTTGCGAGTGTCTTCAAGCAAAATCAATTAGAGATTGTGGGGGAGCATCTCAAGCTGGAATCAGTGCATCAAGATACACTCCACATAGATAATTCCATGTCCATGCTCTCATTAAACCACTCCTGAACAAGAGATAAGTTCAGAAGCATTTCATCTGTGCTAAAGAAGAAAAGAATCAAACTATTGCTCAATGCTAAATGGGTTATACTTATTTAGCTTTTCCACCTTGCTTTAAGGTCCAAAGCGCTTTAAAGTCATAATCCCATTCACACACACTTTCACACACTGAAGGCAGCTCCACGGCCTTACACTGTCACCAACTTCAACCACAAATAGCAATGTAGGGCTGAGTGTCTTACTCAAAGACACTTTAACACATGTAGGGAGGGTGGGAACTGAAGCTGCAAACCTCTGATCAGAACCTACTACCTCTGCACCACAGCCGCCCCATAAAAGTCCAAAGTCCTCTCTTTTCAGATGAAAGTAAATTCAGAGGAAGTGTTGAAAAGCTGAGGCTTTGAGAGTGACTTGGCTGGACAAGTTAGTCATTTGGGCTAAGATAAGGTTCATTTGATGCATCATTGTCTCAAAAAACTATGCAAAATCTTCTAAAGATTGCTTGTGGAAAATTAAAGACAGATTATTGTCTAAAGACAGAGAAGGTTTTGAGAAAAACAGGTATGAGAACATACATCAAGTGTCGGGATTAAGCCCCTTTTGTTGGTTTATGTTGTTGGTTTATGTTGTGAGGAGCATAAAGGCTCATTGCTCCTTACCAAAGTTTAATGGTTGTCACATGTGAAGGTGCTTGCTGCTGAAAACTGGTGTGCAAACTGCCATACCTGTCAGATACAGTTGATCATCAGAATGAAAGAAACATCCAAATGCAAGGCCACATTTGAAATTCTGCTGACCAGATAAAAACATGAATTCCATATAAAGGTGCAGCTCTTGCAACATCATGTTCAGAATGGCAACCTTGAGATGTTCCCGTTCAATGAGAAACTGATGCACTGCCAGGTGAAAGGCTCACATCTTAATCTTCTTGAGGAGAAATTGTCATTTTATTCCTCTTTGGTCTTCATAGAATGCTTTGAGTGGGTCAGGGATCGATCTAGCTCATCACCAGCTGACCTTAGCAAGTGAACACAATATACTAAAACACGACTGGTTTAATGTTCACATTGACTGTGATAAAACTAAGAACAGAGAGAAGCTGAGAGCTGCTAAGGAAGAGCTTTCTTCTACTCTTGTCAGGATATCAGCTTTATGTTTATCTAACAGGTCCAAGTATTACTCTGAATTATTATCTTTAATTTAGAGATGGTCCAACAATTGTGTTCTAAATTGTCCTGTTAGGCTTTAGAGTGTCAGTTTTTTGTCATTTTATATTGGTGGTGTGAGGAAGGATAATATCAATACAAAAAAAATGTAATTGATCCAAAAAGGTCCAAAGCACAACTGTAAATGATAAACTCTTCAAAAGAACTTGGTATTCAGCTTTGTGTTTCAGCTGAATCAAAACCACCCCAGACTTAATTTGCAGCTTAAGTTATTTAACAACAACATTTGAAAGACACTGATGAGTTAAAAGTCCTCACATTTGTTCAGTAATAACACTTTGAGACACAAGACGCCAAGACAAAAAAAAAAAACGGGAATAGAAAAAGAGTACATGCAGGGAAGTGATGATGAGGAGCAAGCTGATATACAGTATTTGCTTGTCAGAATTCATTGAGGCTTGACTACTGACACACTCCTACACACACTTGCACACACACACATACAAAACAGTTTTAATTGCAGGATCTCATTTCAGATCTGATTAATTACTCTCTCACGCTTGACGAAGAAAATCAGCAACAAAACTAAAGGGATTAACACACAGACACACACACGCGCAAATGCAGGCACACAGACACCACAGCACAAATGAATAATTTGTGTTGCTTGCTTTGGTTTCTTAAATTTAAAATATAACATCACAAATAGGAATAGGAATAGAAAGAAGTGATATTTGAGGAATTGTTGTCAGCACTTTGGCTTTCCAGCAACAGGTCTAAAAGAAACAATAAACTTTTGAAATTTGATGAAATGTTAATATTGCAAGGATGATACTTAAATTGATAAAAGCTGTTCAAAATCTATTTCAAAATGTACTTGACATATTGAACTTATTACTGACAATCATCAAGACTTAAGCAAAAAAAAAAAAAAACGACCTAAGCACACAATCCCCTCAAACAGTAACAAGTGGAAAACATCCGCCTTTCACATCAATGTGCAAAAATGGGAGTATGAGTGAAGCCTACAACTGTTGAAGTTATTTTTATTAAGTCTACACAAAGTGACATTCAGCAAAGCTGCTTTAAAGATTTGAAAGCCGGAATGAATGGCAGAGGGATGTCACATTCAATGACAGTGACAGCTTGTCATCCCATTGTATTCACTTTTTTTAATGTCTCAAATGACTTTGCAGCAATGTCAGAAGTCAACATCAGTCCTAAAAAACAGGGACAATTTTAAGGTGAAAAAATGTGAAGAAAACTGTGATGAAAAGTTTGGTTTCTTGAAGAATCTTCAGTTTCTCTTCTGTCTCTCAAAGGTGTTCCATTCTCTGTATTTATTTCTTTTTACTTTGTCTTTTGCACACAGTGATGCAAGTGCAAGTGCACTTTGTGTTTCACTGAACACACTTTACATTCACATGTCAGTCTAAGCGCTTCTGAAGGAGCAATCATAATCAATTACCACAGTGGCTGTCACTCCATGAAAATGAATTCTAACTAGTTTCATGCCTCATTATGAACCTGTGACCTCTAGCAGAACAACCTCTCGCTGAACAAATTGTGTTGTTAAAAATGACAAAGAATTTTTCAGGACTGTTATTAATTTAAATGGTTTTGTTTCATCAACTAATGACTATAAAACTGAAAAAAACCCTGTAATTTATAATCCGTTCTAAAGACTACTTTTGGTTATGATAAATGTTTTGTTCAAGTTATAACAATTTATTACATTATATGTCATAAAATGTTCTTTTAAGAGTGTGCCATTTTTAATGATTTGTACAACTTCTCGAATGTAGATACTGCTGTCCTTCCAGGAGTTTTCCTGATCTTTGAGACAAAGTTTGCCCAAAAAGTTTTTCCTAATGACTTTTTGGTACAGGACACAGTCTTGTGGTGAGCCAGGGCAACGTGTGAATCCAAAACAGTTAAAGTGATTTAAAAAAATACACAAAATGAACAGCTGAGTCACTGCCACATGTGACTTCAAAATCTCATACAATGCAATGTCCTAACAGCTACAATGTCAAAACACTCCAAATGGAAACTGGATTGGTGAAAATGCATTGTTTGCCTTTATCTGCAATATTCACTATGTTATAAATGGCTCCACATGTTTTGGTAGTCTGGAGTTATGTTAATGGATGTGCTTTCTCCTTGAAATCTTTATTGTTTTATTTGAATCTGTAGCTGCCAAGGAAACCGTGCTGCAAACAATGGGGTGGGCGTGTATGTGCTTGGGTGCTATGTGGTTTTGGCTCAGGAGTTCTCTTTGTGCTGTTCCTGACAGGCCGAGTGTTCTTTCCTTTACTGTGTGCCTTAAATATAATAATAAACCTGGCCGGGTTGACCAGCACAATGGTGTCCATTGTGTTTGTAACCACAATGAGCGAGTCAGAGATCACAGGGACCACAGGATTCATCTCCACTTTTTGTAGATGATGTAATCATGTTGGCTTCACTGATGCAGGACCTCAGGAGTGTGTTGAGGCAGTTCACAGCTAAGTGGGAAGCAGCTGGGATGAGGGTCAGCACCGCCAAGTCTGAGGCCATGCTTCTTAAGAAAGGTAGTTATCCTCTCTGGATGAGAGCTCCTGCCCAAGGTGGAGGAGTTTTGAATCTCAGGATCTTGTTGGAGAGTGAGGGAAGATCAGAGCGTGAGACTGACAGGCAGATTGGAGCAGCGTCCACTCCCATGCAGTCGTTGTATCAGCATGTTGTGAAAAGAAAGCTGAGCCAGAAAGTGAAGCTCTCAATTTACCAATAGGTCTTTGTTCCTGTTGTCATGAGCTCTGGGTCATGACTAAAAGAACTAGGTCCTGAACACTAGCGACTGAGATGAGCTTCCTCTGCAGGGTGGCTGGATGCTCCCTTACAGACAGGATCAGGAACTCAGTGACCTGGAAGGGGCTCGGAAAAGAGAATGCTTTCACAATAGTCAACACAGGAAGCAGCATTCAAACAGGGATTAGCACTCCCCAACAGTTTAGAAGCAATGAAGGAAGGTCACAAATACAAATATGATCCGATGGAAACATTACTGGAAATGGGGAAAAATTTCCTGCCTGCCTGCAAGTTGTCCTCACTCAAAGTCATTTTAGCCGGAGACAAGGTTATCCCAGAGTTTATGCTGTCTTCTTCATCATGGAGCATTTATATTTTCAAAATCTTTTGGTGATTGTGGATCTTTCACACTGCCCCACCTTGTCAGGATCCACTTGCAGTCAGTTTTGGTGAGTGATTTCTGCGTCCATGACTCCTGCTTAACTGCTTTAAAAGTGTGATTCAAGATGATTTCAAGCAGATGCAAACATTTTGTTGTTCACTTTGAATTTACAGATGGAACTGAAATTTTTCTCTTGATGGCTTCCTTCATGAAATTTGTTTTTTGAGCCTTCATGCTGTCACAAACTAGCATATTTGATGTGTATATGTTTTTTTTCTGGGAAAGCATCCTGCAAAAAGGATGCAGACCCAGAAATGTTTTTGCTATATTTGGCATCTTTTCAGACCGGTTTGGCAATATTTTTTTTAGAAAAATTTGATTGGTGACAAATTTGGTGAATTCTTGGCAACTGTACTCATTACAGGTGATGTCTAATTTGGGGGAGGCCCTGCGTTAGACTCAATCTGTGTTGAAGAGATTGTCTTTCTTGGCTGGCCTATTAACGGCCGGTTTTCTCATAAAAGTGGTGAAAGGTCTTGTGTTGTGAGACTCCTGCACCAGGAGACATTTTAATTTGTATTTAATTGTTTTTTTATTCATTGACAGAATTTGTAACTTGAATTGAATATCCTAAATGTAACATTTCTATTTGAGAGAAAACAAGTAATTTAGGAAGGGAAAGGGGAAAATGCCTTCTTCTATTGTCTCTTACAGCGGATAAAATTGCACCCCCATCAGGAATCTCCTCAACCCAAGTCTTCTGATGTGAACTACACTTAGCTTAAAGTTGGAATATTGGTAGAAGCAAGCAAGCAAAGCACTTAGGACAGTTCATTGGAGATTAATGATGGCAAACCACATTGATAAATAGGACAACTATTGACATGGTAACATGGTTAGAGGACTTGAATGGACCAGTGGCCTAAAAAATGTTTTGAGAGTCATCAAAGTCAAGGGGGACAGAATCATAATTCTGTCAAAGAAAAAAAATATCCCAGGAAAAAGTCTGGAGGTCTGATGAAGGATGGAGGAGCTGGGATGCACTGAAAATGGCTTGAAGGTTGGACAAAGAAGAAGGAGAATAAAGCAAGCTACAAAACACCACCTGAACCCTAATGCCCTATAGACCTTTTGGCAAAAATGATGACTTCACAATCTAGTCTGATATCTGAGGAGTAGGAAGCAGACGACCCGTGACCTGGATATTGGATGAAGAGGAAATTTCCTACAGAGAAGTTTGTGTGCTTCAACTTACTTTTGTTTACCCAGAGGGGCTTCAGGCTTGGCAATGATTCGATTCATTTCATAATTTGTGGCTGCCGATACGATTCATAGTAGATTTTGGTTCATTTTGAACGACCCGATTCACTGACCTAATATGGATCCAGGACACCTTTAGCCAAAACTTCAACCAGTGTGACTCACAGATAAATACCTGGGTACTAAACAGTGCAGGTGAAGTTTTCCAGCTTTCTTGTATTTTTTGCAAGATAATCAAACAAACAGGTAAACAAGACTTTACATTCTTGTTAGTACATTCACATTTTAGTTCAATTAAGTTTAGGTATTAATATATTGCTAAACCAAGACTGAGACATGGTGTGGAGGGGAATTGGCACCAGTAATTTAAGGAACAAGAGGAACTGAGATTTCATTGTGACTTTAAGAAATAAGAATAAAGAAAGTACACTAAACCCTTAAGCTTTACAGATTTAAAATACATGCTTAAATGTGGTTTGGAATAAAAGTAAAGTGTCAAGTTGAGAATGAAGTGGAGCGGGTCATAAATTCACAATTCGTAAAAGGCTTAAAGAAATATGCAGTACAATAGAAGATCCATAAAGGGAAAAAATAAATCTTTGCAGAGCATGCTTTAGAGCGTGTAATAACCTGACAAACTATCAGAGAATGAAGGTAAGGCTTTTGCTGCTCAGTTTAGAAGCAGCTTTATTGAAGACTGGAAAAAGAGACTTGGAAAATTAGGATTATGTCATCTAGCATTACTCTGGATTCCTGCTGCTTGGAAGTAGATATAAGTAACTTTGACATTTTATTTTGTTACCTTATCTGAGACAAGGAAAGAGTAAAATGTTTGTGACCAAATCCATTTTTATTTAGAGGTAACGAAGCTAACATTTTAAAATATTTTTTATTTAGATGATTAAAAAAATAACAGCGCCACTTTGAGATATAAAAGAATGCCATTGCTTCAGCAAAGGTTCAATAAAGTAAAAAAAAAACTCTAACTGAAAACAGAAAATTTTAAACAAATGTGCTATGGCGTTTATGAAGGGAAAACTGTTTTTTTAATCTATACTCATTTTATCCTAAATAGGATCGCTGAGGTTGCTGGAGCCTATTATAGTTGTAAGGTACTCTCTGTATGTACTCCAGCACAATGCAGATGCACAGAGACAAGCACACACACTCCTGATGAGCCGTTTGGAACAACCTAAACTAAGGTTTTGGACTGAGGCAGACACTTTTTTCCATTGTCAAAAATATTTTGTCACAGTTTTCTTTTACATTTTTTCCAATATAAACTAAGCAATAGTTTAATGAAAATACTACAGAGCAGGGATAAAAACTTAACCAAAAGGTATTAACACTCTCGTTGATAAATAATAGGATGAATTTAAATTTAATGACTCCAATGTGAGCAATTGTTTGTAATGAGAGGTAGGTTAAAATACAACCAATCAGAGCACAGAGTTTTGCATGGTGAGGTTGCATGCGCTTGATTACCTAAAAAGACGTGAACAGTTTCCATGTGTGGCTTTATGAAAGAGAAAAAAAATCTACTCTGGGGAGAAATAAATGTGACCACGAACCGAAAGCACAACTAACTTAAAGGGACGTTTGCAGGAAAGTCATTCTGAAATCCACTTAGTTAGTTATTTGTTTGAAAAAACAAAGGTGTAATTTTTAGTTAAATCATAATTTTAGACAAATACATGTTTTATTTTTATTATTTGCAGAATACACAATTATTTTTTTTCCCAACATGCTTAATTCAAAAGGAACAGGACTTGATGACAATACAGCAAAAACTTTTAAAATTCTTTAAAAGTTTAAGTTGGTGATGTCAAAGTGTAGACCATCCCTTGGTTTTATAAAAATGAAAAGGAAGGCCAAGTTAATTAAAGTATTAAAAAATTAAAAATAAAAGTTTTTTTTAGTCTGTAGTTCTATGTGTATATGTATCCAATACATATTTACATTTTATCTTACATTTTAACTTTATGTAATTTAATTGAAAAAATCACTGTCTTTTACATTGTGATTTTTTTTTTAATGGAAAAATACATCATGCCAACTCTGACGTTATGTTCAGTTGACCCAAACTAGAGTAAAACTAAGTCAACATGGCTGAGATAGGACAATAACTAAACAAAATATCAGTGAAGTGACTATGGCAAAAAACATAACATTTTCCTGTCAAAACAAACACTGGTGGCAGGTTGTCCAGAGAAAATCTGACTCTGATGAAGAATTTAAGCCAATTGGAAACACTGCAAAAAACTCACTTTGGTTGGAGTAGAATCTTAAAATTAGGAGTTTTCTCAGGAATGACAGCACATTAAAAATTAGTAAAGACTGCCAGGTTACTGTTCAGTTACTGTTGTTTAAAGTAAAATGTATTCATTCTGCAAAGAAACAAAAGCACGTCTTCTCCTACGTCACCTTAGCCTTCTCTTTTATTAAGATTAGGAATTAAACTGTCTGTTTTGATAAAGCTTAAGCAGCATTGACTTTGACCTGAAACACCCATTAGTTATGCTGCTGTAGGCCCAAAGTGCTTTGGGACCTCCTATGATGGCACCTGCCTCTTCCTCTCTTTCACTCTTCATGCATTTTGTCCACTAATGCATTCCATTAATTTTATGTTGTCTGACTTTTCTACTTTAAGCTGATTGCTGTTGTTCCTATCCTGTCCGTACACCTTTCTGCAACCGTCTCTGGGTCAGGTGCAGCATATTTTTCACTTGAGACCACAGATCCAAACAGCCGGGTGTTAAGTTTGCGTGTGTTGATTCCCAAAACTAAACAATATTCTCTCAGCTATAAAAGTAGCCAATATTGTTCTATTGTGTTTATTCTGAATTATATAAAGTTGTGTTCTGTTAGATTATCATCCAAAACCTATATAGTAGAGTGCATTACTGCATTTAAAGGCTTTCCTCAAAAAAAAAAAAAAAAATGCTGTTTTTATTGAGACAAAAGCATTTGTTTGTTTTTTTACAGAATTTATTTTAACTTATTTTGTTGTCAGATCACTTTTTCCCCATAAAATATAATTATATTTTGGTGAAATGTTACATGTTTAAAGCCTAGCTTGTAGCGACACAGGCCTGGTTGTCACAAGGGTTGGCTGTCACAATGCTTATTTCAGACGGACACACTACATGGCTCTGTCAAACAATTTTGATATCAACAGTCTTTGATAGCTTACTCATTTGTACTTCCAAATTTGCTGAGCAGACACAAGAAACTGAGGTGAGGTCACATTTTTTAATCTTCATGAATCAGAGTAAATTTTCATGTTTGTGTCGTTTTGTGTTGTTGATAAGCTAAAGGTAGTAGCTTTATTTTGAGTCATCTTTTAGCCACCATGAAGCAGCTACCTTACCACATTTATCAAGAAGTCAATTGAGGATAGTTGTATCAGAGCTCTTGGGGTTGGCTGTCACATGTCAACCCCTTACATGTTTTTTTTTTCAACTGTGGGTATATGCAGACATACTACATTTGCCATGTGAGCGATGATATAAAACAAATAAAAGAGTTAATCCAAACAGAGTTGTAAAAAATGAAACAGTGGCTTGATTCAAATAAACTATCAATAAATATTATGAAAAACATACTCCATAATATTAAGCAATCACAGGACTAATACTAATAACTCGTTTGAAATTGCAGGCATTCAGATTAATCAAGTGAAGGAAACCAGGTTTTTAGGAGTTATAATAGATGAAAAAATACTGGAAATCACATATAAAGTACATTAAAACAAAGATAGCAAAAAGAATAGTTTTGTTGTATAATGTCAAACGGTCATTGTGCAAAAAAATCATTATACCTCACATATAACTCATTGATTATTATCAGATTCGTTGTATAGAAATTTGGGGAAAAGCAAGTAAGAAATCTATTAATTCTAAATGTATTCTACAGAAACAAGCAAAAACAATAATCACAAGAACTAAAGGAACCCTACAGCACGATTTATAAAGTTGAAAACATAAAAATTTTAAGATTTAGAAGATCATTCCATTTTAAACTAACTAATGTGAAGAGCACATCATAATAGGATGTCATATGATATGCAAAAAAGTTTGAAAAAAACAGAGTAACTATAGCCTAAAAGTACATGACATTTTTGAAACAAACTAATTCAAAGCAAAAATGAAGGAAAAAAGGTTTCAGTGCAGGGTATCAGACTATGGAATAACCTTAAGAAATCAATAAATAAGTCAAATTCAACTATTACATTTAAAGAAACTGTGAAAAAAAACCAACTGCTCAGGGAATATGAATTTTAAGGATGTTTGGTGTGGGGTTGAATTAAAAAAAAGATTCTGAGGGTGTCAGCCATTTGATGTATTTCTTTTGTCAGCTTTTGTCATTTGATGTATTTCTTTTGCATTACAAAGAGATATATTTGGTTCAAATAATTTCGTAGTTTGGTTAAATGGGGCAGAGATAATGAGTTTTCTTCATTGTATCCACTTTCATTTTCATCAAAGACAAGAATGTTGTGTAATTTATTGTGTACTGTGAAAATGACATAAATAAATAAATGAAATAAAATACTAACATATATTGTCACCAGTGTGACTGAATGAAGCACCACCGGTTCTGATTAGGATTTTTAGCTTTACAGTGTTTCCTGTTTCCTACCTGGTGTTCCTTGTGGAGATATTTTAACATATTGGTCATCTTTTAAAATCCCTTTTCATATTAACAATATCAATATGTATAGACAGTTTGTAAGTTTGTTTTTGTTTGTTGTTAAGGAACTGACATCACGAAATGATTGCTATCACAGGGGTGGTAATCATATTTAAACTTATTTGCATTTTGTTCTGTTGGCAAAAATGTGTAAATATTGTTAAGAAAATAAGTTTAAAGAAGTTTAGGAAATACATTTTCTAAAAACTAAAAAAGTACAAACTATTTTTCCAAATCCCAGTTCATCACTAAAATCCTTTTGAACTTCTATAGCGACAACCAACCCTACACCCTGTGACAACCAACCCCTTGTCACAGGGTGTCAGAATGTCCCTAATGCTTTATTACTTGTTGTTACGATGACTTCTCAAAATAAAAGAAATGCACACTCAAAGCAAAAACTTCCATCTTTAATTTCATGTAGGGATTACTCCTGAAAGATTTTTTTGAAGATGAGCAATGCATGGATAAACAAAAATTATGACAACCAATCCCAGTCTCCCTTTCCTTTATTCAAGTGTAATAAGTGAACTTTATTCAAATTGGAAGAAATATTCGTGGTCATGTTTACAGAAGCTTTATTTGGTATTACAGTGTAATAAATTCAGTAGTTTTTTTTCATTTCTAAACAAAAAAGAAACAGTGTATGTCAAGTTCATGTTGCCCCACTTGAAAGGGGAAGGCATCAAACGGAAGAAAACGTCAGCAGGACTCCACTCATGACTCAAACTTCTTGTTTTTTGTTCCTTTATTTGGATATCAATCCCAGAACAGCAATTAGTTTTCGAGTTGTGAGTAACCAAGCAAGGTGAAAAACATGTGCAGAGATAAATCTTATGAAAATATATTCCGTCTAATTCTAAATTACAAACAACAATAAATGACTACAATTCAATTAACATAAAGGGTTAAATTCCAAATAACAGCAATGCTCCGAGATCAATAAACATCAATAAACATGAACATAAATATAAGAAATATAAAGTAAATTCAGCAGTACGGATTTACAGACAAGTCATTTAAAGCCCGTGAAAATACGACAAACGGTTAACACCCCCCCGCTTATTTCCGTATTTCCGCATCTTACCGGCTGCCTCTCCACTTTTTTAGACGCCTTCGAAAGCTGTCAGATCAACTGCCCCAGCATCTGCTCCTTTCTGCTGATGTGTCAAAACAACGCTCACCTTTCTGACGACACCCAAATCACCCTGTGCGCGCGGGTGCGCTGACGTGGTCTCAATTAATTTACCCGTGGCGATTGACCCACCTCCGTAATTGTGCACCCTCTTCTTACTCTTGAACTCTAAGATTCATTATAACTAAGTTAAGATAACTAAGTTTTGACCTTACAGTGTATATGTAATATAAACTTACAAAAAATTTTAAGTTTGAAATGGAAAATTGTTTTCCAATTGAGTGCAGGAAAAACAGTGTTAATGATTTGAAAAATTGAATGAAAAAAAAGCATTTCCTCTATTACTGTTAAATCAAAAGTTCATAGTTTTATGATGCTACATTATTTGAAAAGTAACAAGAACCAAGAACTGTTTACTTGTTTGTTTAATCTGTTGTTTTAGTCCTGTTTGCACAGCCTGAGCTACATGTATGCAAACAAGCTAAAACATGAAATATTAAACAGATCCAGACCTTTTTTTAAAAGTTTGAGTGTATCCATCTGTTTTCTACACTGGCTAAATTAAGTTAAAGTTTTGTTTGGTCTATTGATCTACTTTGTTTTTGTTAACAACCCTGCCCACAACTCAGAGGTACATTTCTAATGAATTCCTGTCACACTGCAGAAACTATGTCCTAGAAAACGACACAGGTTTTTTTTATTTTGGCTAAAAACTGCATCATCATAATTAAAATACCATTGGGATTGCTTTGAAAAAAATATAAAAAGATTCAGTTCAAAACACCATGAAAAAGCCTTCCAAAACCTATAAACAAAACAACTATGAAAATCAGAACACATTAGGAAAAGGTAGGACCTCTGAGTCAGATCAGCAGGCTGATGAGCTGGGATAGACTGGCACAAACTAGATAATCCTTTGTATTTTTGCTCAAAAGGCTATTCAGTTTTATGTGCTTGAAGGTGCAGATGTGGTTTACAAAGAATAGACAACATGTAAACATATTTTCTACCTCTTTATTACACTTCAAAACACACTGACAATTTATCTAATCATTCATGGACTGTTCAAGTGTTCCTGTTGTCTACTGCAGACATTTGTCTTCACATTTCCAAATTACTACGTTTAGCTTCTAGGATTTTGTTTTTACAAAATACCTTAAGTCTGTGTCACACTTTTTAATGATACATATCTGTTATTCATAAGTGTTTCTTCATTTGTCGATGTGCGCAGATGTTTGTCACGGGTTCAGGCCCAGGGGTTTTTGCATGAGTTTGGTTTTGAGCTGCTCAAAATTTTTGGTTGGTTGAGAATTACGCAGTTTGTGTGTAGTTTACACGGAAAAATTACGTAAATCTTATGCAATTGTGCGTGATTCTTGCAAGATGCATATGCAAATTTGTGGCTTTCCACATATTTATTTCCACGTATGTCCACATATGTCTAACTGGCATTTCATGTACCACCAATGTATAACTTTGTTATTGCCTGTATGGCACAAATATCACGCCAAAACTATGTAACTGATGCACAAGTCCCCACTGAATTTCACACAAACAGGACAATAAATCCAGACGATTTGTTCATTCATTCACGTATTGTGTTACGGATATATAAATCTGCAGATTTTTCACCCCTTTAACAGTCTAAGCCGAGTGGGGGTCACCCGCTCCCCCATCCGGCTGATCTGGGGCCGTGTCTCTCAAGGTGCTGTATCCAGTGCCACACAGATGGGGGGTCGTGAGAGGGGGCCAGGTTGCAGCGGTCATGGATGCAACATACAAATGGGCCAGCAGACCAGGTTTACATCAGGAGCTTTCTTCCTGTGGAGTTATGCAAACCACCCACCGCCATTCAGTTCTGTGTGTATGAATCCCCAATGTGCAGTGGAACAGAACTTCTACAAATATTGCTCAGAATATTACAAACACAGCAATAAATCTCTTTGGAAATGCTAAATGGTATGTTTATATACATAAATTTGGTTTTTGACATTAAAATATTTACAGTTATTTGATCAAGAAGTCTCAGACATGTCCACATTTAAACATATAAAACAATGTATTTTTTAGATGCATGGCTGAGGCACTCAAACTTCTAAGTTAAAAAGGGAGTGAAGAGTGTGAACGTAAGTGTGTGCAAGTGAAGAGAACTGCAAAGCGCTTTCAGTCTTAATGAAAGTAAGAAAGAGCTGTATAAATATGCTGTATTTACCACAAGTGAGTTTTTTTTCCAAACTGAATGTCTTTCAATCTAAACCACAAAATGCATCTATTAACAAAGCATTGCAGACAAGATTTCTTTAATAAATGAAAAATATTTCATGCATCATAAAACTAAACATGAAAAAATACTGCAGAGTAGATGAAGCCTTTATCAGACAATAATCAGAAAAGGAATAATTACGGATCAGCAGGAACCCAAAATGCATCTTCAACATCAAATGTGGTATTTTCTGTTTTGCCAATTTTGGCAAGTTTTTTTTCACCGTCCTTCTGAATTTTTTTGCCTTTAACCCTCAAGAAGGACGAGCCTCAGACAACTGTTGTCAGACTATCCCTATTCATCAGGGTTCTAGTTATGTTACTGTGATTGTGCATCTAAAGGGAAGGCTTTCGTCTGGCTCCTTACTCTCATTAGTACAGTATATCTTTAATGTAGCATTTTTTCAGCAAGAAAGACTAAAAAAAAACAGTGAGCATGAACAAAAAACGGGGATATTTGGAAAACAGAAAAAAGGGAAAATCTTTTATCCATTAATTTTCTTGATGAACCATATGAGGTCACGGGGTTGCTGTTGCCTATCGCAGCTACTAAGGGGTAGGGTTGGGCACCAAAATTTGGTTCTAAGCAGGAACCGTGACGACTTACGCAGTTCTACCGGAACCGAAAGAAGTTGCCACATTCGGTTCCTCATTTTGGTGCTTAGTTTCAGTGAAAGTCAATTTGTCTTAGCCAGGCCATGTCAATCACTTCTTTTCTGATATCTCATATCAGACTGGTGCCTGAAGGGCGAGTGTGGGCGCACGCTTTCAAAATACTGAAGTTGAAGCGCCCAAAGATCTGACCGCACTTCACAGCAAAAACAGAAAATTCAGCGACGTGGAACAAGTGCAGCAAATTTATCTTGTGCGGCAGAGGTAACACCTCAAATCTTAGCAAGCATTTGACAACGGATGGGATTGCATTAAATGCTGAAAATTGTCTTTCACTGCCTGCGGGGAGAAAAAAGTGGAGTCACATCTGCACGTCCTCCGGAGCTACCATTAACATTTTGGGGCTAGAAGAACCTTGGCCTCCTCACTGATATTTCATCAGCTGATGGATACAATTGTGACAGCAGCAGGAGTCATTCTACTCTGGGTGAGTAACATAACATCCTCCTGATTGGTATAAGTGATGTATTATATCCCATGCTCCAACGTAAACAAAATGTTCCCACGTGGAATGAGAGCCTATACACAGCATTTTAACTTTGATGTGTTTGTAAACGGGCATGGTGTACTGAGTATATGAAAAAAAAGGGGGGAAATCGCTTCAGGCACTCTCCAGAGTCACTGTTCTGCTTTGGATTTGGGAAGAGGCAGGCATTATTTTTAATACTCAAGTACCGAAATCGACAGAATAGGAACCAAAAATGAAACAAAAGAACTGCTTTGGCTCCGGAACCGAATAAAACCCCATCAATGCCCAACCTTACTCAGGGGTAAAGCTGTGGGAAACACCCTGCATAGTTCTCCAGTTCATCACAAGGCCACACAGATACAAACACTCACATTCACACCCAGAGGCCAACTTAGAATAACAAATATCCTGAGAAAAATGGGTTGTGGGAAAAAGCTAGAGCTTAAAACCGTACACATGCATAGGGAGAACCATACCAACACTGAAAGAACTTATCTGGGATTATAACCAGGGCTTTCCTGCTGTGAGGTGAGAGTGCTGACCACTGCTCCACCATCCAGCTCCAATTGTCATTAAAAAAATATTTTCAAACACAGTTTGTCTCCCAAAAACAAATCTTCACTGCAATAATTTGACTTCTCCAGAAATTGGAAAAACATACTACCAGTAGGTCATATTTTGAATGAAACATTCTTTTGTTCATGTGACATTTATCATTTGCTCATTCCTCATGTTAAGACCAGTTTAGGGAAACAAGCTTTGAGGTCTGCTGTTTCTTCCGCCTGCAACTCTCTACAGAATGAGGTGAAACTATCCTGTTTTCTTTTCTTTAAGTGATTTTTATATTATCTTAACAAAAACTAGAGTCTTTCAAACAGTGTTTGTGCTTCTGATTTGTTACTCTTTTGGTTCTTAATTGTTCCACTTCTCAATGCCTTTTTTAATGTGGAATTTTTTTACATTTAGTTTTAGATTCCAATTGTCCTTTTCATTGTCACACAGTTTTGTTCAACAAAGAGTGCTGCTGACCTCTTTTCCAGGTCGCCCTTGAAAATTGGATCTTGATCTCAATGGGTCTTTTATCAGGATGTAAAAATCTGTATAAATAAAGAGTCATACATTCATTTTATATGGTTAAATAAAGATGACATAATATTAATAATAATAATAATAATAATAATTCATTTTTAACACATGCTGTCTTAAATCTTGTCAGACACTGAGGTATTTAACTCAAATGACAATGGCACAAAGTTACACACTGCCTGACAAAGGTCTTAAACTTCCTCTAAACATAGATTTGATGGCCAAAAACAGCCTTATTGACTTTCTCCTCAAAGCACTTCCTGTCTGCCCCCTGCCAGTCTGCTGACATGGTTCAGTTTTGAACAGCGAAGGCTTCCTGCTGGGCATCATGGGAAAGGCCTCTGTGTGTGTGTGTGGTTGGGTGTGGGATAGAGGGGTGTTGTTTTGAGTGTAATAACTCCTGCAAAGTTCAGGGCTGGACTGAGGTGATTTTCAGCAGTTTATACCCCAGCATGACGCTCTGACATAAACACACACTTTCTTGAGACAGCAGATTCCATGTTTCCTAATATAACATTTTTGCGTTTGTATTTTTTATTCTTTAGTTTCATAAGGCACAAATCAAGGTGGCTGGTAGGACCTTCGCCCTCCTCCTGAGCAATATGAGCAGGCACAGAGGAGCAGACAAGCAGAAGCTGCATGTCTGTCTGGACTCCATGCTGTCTGATCTCCAGCAGCAGCAGACTCCTGCTGTTAAAACTCAAGTTACAGAAAAAAATCAGCCCCAGATTGATTGGTTGGGAAATGCTTGTTAGAAACTTCCCAGCCGTTTGTTAACTAAAGCTGTCGCCTTTTTTACTTTTGCAGCAACCACTTATTTAAATTATTTATCAAATATATTTTAATTGAGCACATTTGTCAAAGTTTGAAATTACAGTTCTTCTTTATTATGAACCATTTTATCAACTGACAAACCTGTTTTCTTAACCTCTTCTCTTCTACTTTTTATTTCTGAAAAACAAAACAAACAAACAAAAAAAAAACAAATAAAGAGCCTTGATTCTTTGTTGTTCCCTGTAGTTTATATCCTCTTCTTTACAAGTTTTCTTTGTTTAACCTACTAACTTTTTATAATTTTGTTTCTTTCTTATGCTTTTAGGTTTAAATTTTGTTCTAGTTCTTTAGGTGATTCATCAATTACAGCTTCATTGACTGCCTAGACTTTCAAGGTCACAGGAATTGAACCAGCACTGTTCTTAGTCTTCTTAGTCGTGATGTTTGTGCCTGTCTTAAACCTATACCTGCTCTTATATTTTTGTGAGAAAATGTGGAAAAAACAATGAAAAATGACTGACTGTGCTATTCAGTCAGCTACGTATTTGGAAATGCTAGCTCAAGAACTCAGTTTCTATTGAGACATAATGTTTGTTTTTTTTTCTTTTTACAATTAGGTTGTTGCTTCAGCTGATGTAACTTCTTCGTAAAAAAACAAATCTCTCCCTTATGTCTGCCAGCTTCCCCAGCTGCGTTAATGAATTTTCCTGAAGTCCATATAACCTTATTTAGGCTGTAGACCCATGAAACAGGACATAGACACATAGACATTACATAGCATAACAAGACATAACTTGTTATGCACTTATTTAACATGACTCAAAAAATAGTTTTAATTTATACATGAAGTCTTGGTTCACATGTTCACTAACCAATAGCAGTCTAGCTTTTGGATTTAAAATATTTTTTCTTAATGAGGCTTGATATTTGTTCTAGTCAGTTATGTTGCTTGAAGGAACACTTGACTCTCCTGCTTTATCACCCATAACTAATGAGGTCTGTGGCCAGTTTGTGAGAGAGAAATGTTGCTTTGCCATGCTGGTCAAAAATGAGTACAACATTACAGACTCACATGAAACATTTGTTTTTCTGTCCGTCTGTCTTAAAACTGTTTTGGTGGTGTTTTTTTCAGCTTTGCGAGTGTTCCTCTTGATTCTGTTATTTGTCCCTCTGGTGCGTTAGCCCACGAAGTAGCCCAAGAAGTAGTGAGAGATTACAAATAAACTCAGCTGGTACAAAGAGAACGTCTCTTCATTTTCCTTCCTTCCTTATTTCTAAATACAGATTTAAGTGCTGGGAGTTGTTTTGGTTTGGGCTGAGGAAACATTAGTAATTCGAATTGCAGGTTTTTATTTATTTAGTAATAATTTTATATCAGGCAGTAGGGGGGAAACTGACTCCAACAGTCAATTCAGCTAGATCAGTCACATTCTGCTTTTGCTTTGGTTAACATTCCAGACCTTTTTCTCTTTTCCAGAGCACAGATCAATATTTTATCAACAATAAACTGTATTCCTTAAACATATTTGATGGAATCTCGTTCTTTAATCGTACGCTCTGTCGTGGATAAAGACATTACACATCCAGGCCGCTAACATAAAATAAATAAAAAAATACATTCTCCTTGAGTTAACCAGAGACTGGTTTTCTAGGAGATGGGAGTTTTTCTTGTGCCAGTGTATAGTTCAGAGTACCTAGCCTTCTTGGAGTGGAGGGGAACCACGCTGTTCTGCTAGAAAAGTTGAATTCAAAATCACAACCCTCAAAAGTGCAGTAGATGAAACTTCTTTATTTCACCAACACTTTTTCTACTGAGGGAACAGAGTTAATGGGCTGGGCTACCTGTTGCTGCAGTTTTTACATGAAAATTGTGAGGAAACAAGCATTTTTTTTAACGTCAGGAACAAAGATTTTTACTTGTTATTTGTGACCAGTTTTTTCCTCGTTGATATCACGACAATCAACACTTTCTCTCGATTACATTTCAGTCACTTGAGCGCTAAAAGCAGTCCGGGGGTGTGCAACACAAGAAAAGTTGTATGTGGACCTTTTCTTTGCAAATGGGATAAGTGCATGAACAGACAGAAGAACTGCCTACAACTTCAAGACATTGACAAAAATGCTCAAACAAGTTCATCCATTCAGATGCACATTTCACACAACTTGTGAACACCCAATTCATGCAAATACTACTTGTTTAGATTACTTGAAAACTACTACTTGTCTGTATTGACCAAAAGATTTCAGTTGTAAAATTTGCAAAGTTGTTATTTACACTAAACCAAATAAAGTTGATCAAAAATGGAGATCTCAAGTTCTTTGTATCTCCTGCTGAGCTTCAGCCAGTACTTTACACTAAACGGATTCTTAAGAGAACTCCTGCTGGATGCCCCAGCAGACCAAAGATTAGAAGACTAACCCCTTTAATAAAATATTTATAAATGCAGAACATAAAAAAGACAATAATATGCAAGTTCAAGTTGAGTAAATTTTACTCTCAAGAGAGGTAAATTGTTTTATTTGCTGTTCTTTAAAAATATTTTTACTAGTTGTATTCAACACACCAGTGACTTATTTTTCCAACATTCAATTAAATCAACAAATCTCTGGTTAAAAGCCACTATTTTTTCCAGTTTAAAGTTTTGTATTGTTTTGTTTTGGGTGCCAGTATGGCTTAAATTTTCTGTTTCATTTTAAAATGTTGGATTAAAGTTATAAAATCTATTCATGAGATTAGGGTTTCTTCTAAGCAAACTATACGGACATCCTATATCCAGGGGATATTGATGCATGCTGCAGCATACATAAGAACAATTCCATAGGGAAAATGGAAAGGAAAAGTAGAGGCTATTTTGTAAAAGGAAAACATCCTTTTCATATTGACTGGGTATTTTTTATTTAAAATCCATATGTGAATGCACATTGTTGGTACCAGAAAAGACACAACATCTGCAAAAATAACTAGAAATTGAAAAAGTAAAAATAAATATACAATTACTGAATTCAACCAATGAAAATCCGTCTTGGTTGTCAAGGTGTTGTGTAGAGACAAACAGCCCTGAAAAATATTGATGCAACTCTTATCTTCATTGTTTGTTGCATTACTTTTTGAGGCAAAGAAACCATATCTGTGTTTCTCAAAGACACTTTTGCACCTGCTAACAGTTATTGTGTCCCAGTTTTTGTGAGCTAACTGTTCCAAATGTTTTGGGTTTGAAGGGGATTTTAGCTCCTTCCCCAGATTGTAAGCAAGATTTTAATTGGGCCTTTTGGATGGACACTTCAGAAAAATCCAGGTTTTGTTCTTCTTGGCAGTTGTTAACAGTGTTCTTTAGGTCCTTATCCTGTTGGAGGCCCCCTTACTTGTGACTCAGACCAAGCTTTCTGAAACAAGGAAAAACGTTCTGTTTCAGAATGCCTTGACAGTTTTAAGATTTCCTTTTATCCTTTACAGATTGAAGACACCTTGTGCTAAATGTGGTGAAGCAACCCTAAAACATAATGTCCTATTCATGTTTCACAGTAGGGGCAGTCTTCTTTTTTTGATATGCTTGATTTTTGTGTCTGTGAATGTAGAGCTAATGAGTCTAGCAAAATATCTAACCTGTGAAAGGACATTTTGTCAGAAGTTTTGTTGCATACTGTTGAGGCAAATTCCAGTCTGGCCTTTCATGATTTGCTTTAAGAGTGGCGTTCTCCTTGGTGGTATGATATTTTCATTTTGCCATTAAAAAATGTTGGCTAATCTAATCTGGCACGGATGTAGTTTGACCTTTATTGTCTTTGAAGGTAGTTGTGGTTTGTTATTTGTCTATTTATTGTCAGTTTCCCTTTTGTAGCTAAGTTCATGAAAGTTGGCCACAATCCTGTGGACACATGGCTTTGCTTTAGTTAAATGCTCATGGCAAAGCTACTTCTTATTTTTTGTCTTTTCATCTAGATAAAAGCTGAAGGCCTCTTGTGTTGGACAGATTTGATTGTTACAATCAGGAGTTATGAATCTTCTGACACAATGGAGTTTATTGTATAAATGCCTTTTGTATTTGAGACTAAACTTTTTTAAATGTTATTCACGCCACAATTTTTGTCAGATTGAAAAAAGGAAAAGAAAGGTAGGATGTCAGAGATGGGGGGTACGGGTACAAAAGAAAGCAAAGAAAAAAAGACAAACAAAGGGGTTATGGAAGCTGGAGGACAATTAAAGAATTGGGAGGAGATATAATCACAAAGCAACAAGTTTATGGGGATTTTATCATCATTACTGTCAGGTGTTAGTCAAAAGGCTGGGGCCTGACCACACACACACTTGAATAATACAAAAATACCTGCTGGCTCCAAAAACTATCATGCACATACATGTACACGTACACACTCACAACGGAAAAACATCAACTCAAAACACAGATGGTCACAACAGAAGTGTACCTGCAAAGGAAGTTGCACTGCGTTTATTCTGAAATTTCCATCAGGCTTATCGGCTAACAGAAAGTTACGTCACAATTGGTGAGCTGTGTCACTTCCCTATCTGCTTTCAGAACTCAATCTATTTCACCGCTCACCCCGCAAGCGCAAACCATTTTCTTTCTTTCTTTGCCACTTTGCAGCATTACTTTTTTTCATGACAGTAAGTCCGTGATCACAAGAATTTATGTTTTCTTAACAACAGAGAGCTTCTCTTGAGCTTCTCTCTCTTTTGTTTTTTTTAAACATTATAGTAAACGTTTTCACTATGATAAACTTTTTCAGTCTTATAAACCTTTTAAGAGGTTATTACTGTTGCTTACATTAGCAGAAGTGACGCGATACCCAATACCACATAACCATTGACATCTACATTACTGAATTTGCCGTCATGTGACATACGACGTGACAGACATGTGGCGTTACTATGCATTGAGTCTTCTCGAGTGAAGAACAGAGGAGGTCCGAATAAGTACACAATGAATCACAAAAGGGGACGCAATGTTTTGCAATCAACTGCAAAAACCATGACAACAAAATAATTTGATCGAGAGGAATCATCACAGGTTAGGAATCGCATTTTAATAGAGAGAAACTGGACTGGGAAGCATGAAGTTTGTGCTAAATTGGGTGCTAGCAAATAGCGTGCTAGTTTGGTTAATCGTCAATGCTTTATTTTTTTTCATTAATGTTTGATGTTTTAATGTTTTAAAACAGTGCTGATGTTATTCGTACGTATTTACGTTTACACATTGCTGCATCACCCACTGGTAATTTAAGTGCGTGTGAGGCTAAAAGTTGTTGTCGGTTCCACATGTTCTTTGAAAGAAAGTGATTATTTGTATGTATTATTTTCTAAAAATGCGCTGCAAGTGTTGAACTTCTTTATAGCCGCACAGACTGGAGGAATCCCAGCTAGAATATGCAATTCTCACTTTCAACACATTCAACACTGAAGAAGTGTTAGGGAAGAAGCTGCCAATGAAACAATAATAAAATCCTTTGTTTCAAATTTTTTTTTTTTTTTTCATTTTGGTAGATTTTTACAAGATGTTACTTGCCTACATTTCTTTGTATTTGAGTTAGAGGGTCTTTTTTTCTCTCTGTACAGCACTGAGGTGTTTTTAAATAGGAAATGTTATTGTTACTTAACTTTGTAAAGTGTGTCAACTATTCATGCCATTGAACTTCATCAATTTTCCTCCTTTCTGGGCTTGGGTGACAAGCATTTAAAAGCTCAGTTATCAGAATTCTAGTGTACAGGCAAAATAAAAAATCACAGAGATTTAGCTGCTTGAACAGCAATGTAACCTGTAACACTAGAAAGCGCTGTTCTTGCACTATTAACAAATTAATCTTTAGAGACGGTAAATATTTAAATATACCACGAGAGCAATAATTTTCCAAGCTTAAATTCAAAACTAAAAGAAGCCATGGAAACCCCCCCTTGAAACCAATGGCAAGCCACTTGCACAAGTGTCCATCAGATGTGGCTTATACCAAGGATACGCTCTGTCCCCACTGCTGTTCTGCATAGGTCTGAATCCCCTCAGCCAAAGGGTAATTAATGGTCATTTAAGAACAGGTTTCTACATATCAACTAGTTCTAAGATGACCAGTTCATATTTCATTTCACCTTATATCAAAATTAAGCTCAGTGTTTACAGTTTTTCTTTGTTTACATACGTTTCTAAAATTACTTATCTTTTTGTATATTTTAGTCACTGTTTTGTTGGCAGCAGCAGCCATGCTGTAGGCAGCAGATGGAGGTTGACATCTTACTGTGGAGAATGGAGATGAGCTGTCAGGTTGTTTATCCTGCAGCTCCATCCTCCACTACCATCCAGTTCACCACAGGCCTCATTCGTCTTCCTCATCACCCTGCAGACAGAAATTGGGAAGCTCGTCTGTCGCCACATAAAAGAAACTAGTAGAAGTGAAAAATAAAGAAGTCACCTTCACATAAACCCTCTCATTTTGTTCTACAAACCCTTTATTTGGCTGCAAACTGTGACCTTTTTAGAAGGTAACCATTTGAAGCATTAAGGCTACATATTGGATGGTAATTAAAAGGGAGTTTACATCAACACTTTGGCTGAAAGTTATTGTTTCTATTATTTTGTGTGGAAGTATAAAGACATTAAAGTGGTTTTGATGACAACATTATATAACATTTTGGACACTAAGTCCCTTGGCTAACGTCTCCCAGAATTCCACAACTACTAGAATTATCAAAACAGTTATTTTGACTGCTTTGACATTTTTTGTATATAATGCGGGATCATATGGAAAAGATCTAAGAGGACACTAAATGTTTGAATGTCGGACCAGTACAGCGATCACATAACAGCAGATGCTGCTCCAATCTGTTCAAATGTCAGCGCAAACTTCAAAAGGGTACTCTACTGAGTAATAATATAAAAGCTAAAGTGCATTAATACAAAATGAAAAGAGGTTTAAACCTGATAAACAGGTTCAAAAACAACTTAAAAAGATGTTTAAAAGGAGAGACAGTAAGACCAGAGCTCTCAGTACAGGAATCAACTCGTTACTTGAGTGGAAACATGAGGCCAGTTCCTTCTCTACAGTCATTGACATTTCAGCCAAATGAGTGGACGTTTGTCATCCTCGTCTCATCTGTACTTAGATAATGAAGCCAAGGTTGTCCTGCTGGGTATATTAAAACTACTGGTAGTCACAGCTGCTCTTGGTTTGTTGGATTTATTCAGTTTCCAGACCATAATGGCAAAATAAAAACTTTTACAAAAGGTGAAGTGGCCAAAACAAGGAAGTTAAATTTATATCAATTGCTCCCATTTGACGCTTCCTTGGGGACTCCTCAAAATGTGAATTTCTTATCCATCACACTAGCATGCCTCAAACATTGCCGGTTATAGTATTAACAAAACTCAGGTTTTATCATAAAAAATTCAGGCTGTAATATTTCTCTGGTGCCCTTTAAAAACCATACAGTTCTCTATCACGGACATAAAGGACACATATATATGTCACTTTTCCCAGCACATTAATCCTTTAACAGCTGAGCTTTAGTTTCAGTGTTGACTTTCTTACTCACTCTCAACTACTTACTCAGACTCAACTACTGTAACTCTTCAACTATATATACATAAACATGATTTATTTAGGTGTTGCCTGCGACATGTCCAGCGTTAAAGGCTTAATGGTTCAACGTTCAAAATATGTTGCTACATGTGACTTATTCAAGCTTTTAATTTGTGTGAAACACCCAGACACAAGACGTACCTATCAAATAAATCCCTTGCATAAACTTTGCATTGTTAGTGACATGTTTTGACCAACATGTGAGTGAACTCAGTGTTACTCTTACTTTACCTTGTTCTGCTCAGTTCCCATCCATTCATCTTACTCCGCTCATCCTGGAACCAAGTCATGGGTGTAGCAGTTTGAGAAAAGATGTCCAGACTTCCCTCTCCTCTGCCACTTTTTCCAGCTCCTCTTGGGGGACCCCGAGGTGTTCTCAGGCCAAGTGAGAGACGTAGTCTCTCCACCATGTCCTGGGTCTTCCCCGGGGCCTCCGCCCAGTGGGACATGCCCGGACCACCTCCCCAAGAAGGTGTCCAGGAGGCATCCGGACCACATGCCCGAGCCACGTGGCTCCCACCCCACCACATGGCAAGGATAACCACACAAACTCACACACAATTAAGAGTCTCACATTAACTTATGAAGCATGTTTTCGAATACAGCAAACCCCCATTCGAAAGAAGCCGGGGGGACACACACATGTCCGAGGAGAAAATGAAAATTAAGAGTACTAATTTCTACACCACTGTGCAACCGTCTAACTTTTTTCCATTCTTAGAAGAATCTTTAGATTCTAGATTTTTTAAATTCTTCTAAGATTGTGTGCTTTAACATTTTCTTCACACATATAGAGATTTTTAGTTGTAAAGGTAAAACCAGATTTTTTTTTTGCCACCTTCATTTTCTAACCCCTCAGTCCACAATGTTTGTTCAAAGGAAAACTCCCTAAGGAACACCTGCAGAAAAGAATCCTAAAGGTGGAAATACTCCAGAGATTTGCTGCTGAAGGTATATTTAAAATCTCTATATCTACTGGCTGAATATTTCATGTCCCTGGAGACTTGACAACAGTAGAGAGGCTTTTTGAGCATTAACCATCATGTTGTCCCAAAACATGAATGAGTAGGTTAAATAACTCACCGTTACAACCTGGACTTTAAACTGGATATATTTGCCTATACGTTCATCAAATGTTGGCTCTGGAAGATATAATTTTAATAGAAATACCAATTCTAAAGCCAAACTAGTTCCAGTGCAGACAAGAAATACCCAGACACTTTCTTCTGAACAGGGTCTCCATTTTAAACGTTAAAGACATTCAAGTAAGTAAGCACAAACCCACACATGACTGTAGATAAGAATCAGCAAACAAAATGTTATGTAGCTGATTCCATGAAAATGGAGTGATGGATGAGTAATCACATTGATGACTTGTTTTTGTATCAAAACTTTATTTATCAAACAAAAAGAATGCACCATTGAAATAACATTTCTATAAAAATGACAATGGGACTGTTCTACAGTGCATTACAAAACCAGCTATGGTATACAACAAGTGGATAGAAACTTCACTTTACCCTATGTGACACATCCTCATCATCATCACCATCATCATCATCATAGTCAACATCCTCTTTTATTCCTCTCACACAAATGAACAAATGTACACTTAAATATTGCATCACTAAGCTAATTTAGTTACGATGACTCAAGGCTTGGGCGTTTCTTGAAGGATGGATAGAATTGTTTCCTAAGAACTGTCCATCTGTCGCCTTCTGTGGAACAGTGATTTAAAACATGAGGAAACTGTCTGCGTAAGAGGAGATAAGGGTCATTTTAATTTGGCTCTCTTCACCCTGATGAGATGAGGTCCAAATCATTTTTCCATTTTTTTCAGGACTATTATTTTTCTAATATGTCTGCATCAGAATTGTCTGTTGTGTAACGGTATTGCGTTCACACAACATCGTTCCAGTCTCAAACTCACCACAAGCTCAACGAACTATATATATTTTTTTACCAGTTTTCACTTTAACCTCATCTCCAAACTACTTTCTTATCCCCAACACTGGTCCACATATACAGGAGAAGCACCAAAATACTTTAGTTAAGCTCAATTGTTCTTTAAAATCCAGAACCAAAGACTCTGATGTTTTCAGAGGTTATGGTCACTTAGTCTCACAGTTTCTCGCATTTATCACACAGCAAATTAGGCATGGAGTTTTTTTTTTGGGCTAGATCTGATTGACATGCATCATCGACATTTTTGCAAAATCATAAGCTCCAAATCAGATTTCTTGTCCTTTTCTCTTTCAGAGATTATTTTTGGTCAAAGAGATTATATTTGTGTAGCTTCAAAACTCTCCAGCGTGACACATTTTGACTTCTCAAAGAGCTGACTACTTATGACCTGTCCTATTTGAATAAAAACCTTGAGCTCTTCACAGAGCAAATATTTTAGCTCAGCATCAAATGAGTGTAGATTCACTGCAGGCAAAAAACTAAAATGTTCAATTCAGATGCATCTTAGTATGAAAGCAGATGTAAAAGCCCTACACACCACATGGCTAACAAAGCCACAGAGATTTAAAAAAGCTTGTAATAATTTGGAATTATTTTTTAGAATAAAAGTTGTAAGATCTAACAATAATTGAACATGTGTCAAATATGTGGCTAAAGATGAGCCCTTTCACTGACCAATTTTTCAAATTTCTTTTGTAAGGTTTATGTAAAACCACCAAAAATGCTGTTTTCTACTTTACCCTTCACAGACACATGCTCACATGCTTCACCATGTTAGGATATCTACAGTTTTCAAGTCACAATGCCAAACCACGGTCTCCATCAGTGTCTATTTGTTCCTCTCTTCTTGTGTTTTATTTTGTTGGTTTTGTTCCTGCACATGTGGTGGGCAAATTATTTCACCTAATTAATAGTTCTATTAGTTTGGAGGATTTTTAGCTGAGAGAAATTATCCAGTAATGGCAGTCATGGTAAGAGCTGGTTAAATTCTCTAAATGATTGAAATGATAAGGAATTGAAAGGAATTGAAAGATTTCTTTTCATTACCTTTGCAATATGAAGAACTGGAGAGGGAGAAAAAGTTCATTTTGAAGCTAAAAATTGGAAAGTGGATGGTAAGAGTGAGAAGGTGATCACAATTTCACTGTTCTTATCCCCAATAGCCTCTGTTGTAGCCTGACATGACTGTCTAAGGAAATGTGACTATTCAAATGGGTACAAATGTAGACTTTCTTGGCTGTTTGGGATTCTCTTGGTAAGGTGGTATTTTTCGCAAGATATCACCAAATCCTTACAAGCTTAGGCTAAGCAGTTAGCTACTCTTATTTAAATGCTGCATAAGAATTATTTAAACCTCATATGAAGATATTTACAGAGAGCTGCAGAATTAGAGTATGCATACTACATTAGTTCAACTACAACAAAACATGAGCAAAGGTAAACACCAGTGGAGGTCTAATAGAATCATGAATCTGACTTACAGGTCAGGATTTCCCTTTCAATTCCTTATCCTTCCATATCATTGTCCATAACTAATTATCATTAAAGTCATAGTTTCCATTTAAGAAACAAAAGATAATGGACTAGGAGCTTTTTTTTGTTCAAGTAATTTATCTTTTTTTTATTTACCTAAACTAAGGAGTTCTGAATTCTTTAGACCTTTCTTTGTATGCTTTTAGTCCTTGATTTTGAAGTTAAAAACGGAAAAACTGCATAGATTTAACAAAAGCCCTGAACTACACGAGTTAAACTGCAAATGAATGCAAAGGTGTGATGACTTTATCTTTTGAGAATAAACAACGAATAAATCAGAATAATCAGTCAATTAAAAAAATTATAAACCTTTTACGATAATGAAAAAAATGTAAATTGGCAAATCTGTCCTTTTTCATTTTGTCTTACTAAACTAAATTTACATATTGAGAAATATTACATGGTTATAAATAATAGATTCCAAGAGCACTCTAATAGGTAATAGCAATAACAATATATTCAATTTGAATATAAAAAAGTCCTTCTACTCTAGCAGAACTGTACACTGTAAAAAAAAAGGCAGCTTTCTTTGATGTGGTTCTGTTGCAGCAATGCTTTCCCACAGGAAAGTACACACATGGAGCCAAAATGCAGAGTATACAAACAACTAAATAAATAAAGAAAATATAAAAGCGCCTGCCAACTTACAAGGCAGTGAAAACCTTGAGCAGGACAAAAAGGTAAATGCAGATCAGGGCTGTTGGAACTGATACAGTGGTTTAGTTTTCTGTAAAAAAGAAAAAAAAATTCTGCTGACAACACAAAATCTGAATCAGAGAGTTTCACTTGCTCTGACTGACCCAAAATAAGACTAATATGTTTTGTTCTGGCAAGCATAGGTTACTCACCATGGGTTGGATAAAATCCCATGCTTTTAGTTTTGTTGTCATTTTCTGTACTTTTAGGCAGAAACCTATGATGTTAATTTGCATATAACGAACTTAAATGCCAATAATAATGTTGCGCTTCTGACATATTAAACAAATAAATGATCACAAAGGAAAATGTCTCAAGGTGCCTTTCAGAACCTGAATGTAGCATTTGTTTCAGTTGAAATAGTTTGTTTAGGCACAAATAGGACAACTACTATGGTTACCCTGGATTTAAAGTGGGGTCATGCTTCAACTACAAGCATGAAAGAATGCTATGGGTTTTATTGGCCACAGCTTAAGTGTTGTAGTAATATATATTTGTAGCAGAAGTTTATGAACGGTTTCCTGGGCTAAATTTACTAAAAACAAAAATCATACACAACAAAAATATAGCTACAAAAACACAACAAATCATACCGACACTGCAACAGAATGATGCAGGCTTCTCTTCTCCACAGAAACTCTTCATCTCTGACATGTTTGGAACTAAGCTTCATTGTCTATCTGAGCCATAAAAAACGGCGTGACAATGCAACAGACAAAATCGTCTTTGTTTATTCATTAAAAAAATTATTTCTCTACTGTGGTCCTTCAAAAAAAAATTAAGCTGAAAAAAATCAGATTCTGTAAGTCGAACCAGTAATGGGTTGAAGAAAGTAAAAACATCATTAGAAACAATAGGCTTTACGGTGCTAGTCAAACACTTCTGAACTGCTTTCTCTGATTGTTTTTGGCTCTAGGTAATGACTTGTTAATGTAAATACATGTGGGTAAAACCAAAAATAAGGAACATGTAATCAGGGCTTGTGTTGTGTAAAGTTCTTGACCGTGTCAGTAGAAATGTGCATTTGTTCTGTCAGGCTCAAACACGTTTTGGTTCAGAAAGATTTTAGAAGTTTATCTGAAAAACAAATCAACTAAGACTCAAACAATGTCTCTAATGCAATGGAAAAAGAATGGGTCCAGTCTTTAGCCAATAGTGGTGGAACAGAACCACCGTTGTCAATCAGACATTATTGTTCTATTAGTACCTGATTCTGGGCGAGAAGAGCCTGTCTAAAAGCAGCTTTTCAGTCAGTGAGTGAACCAGGTGGTGCTTTAACATGAAACACTGACATTTTGAAGCCCCCCTGATAGTTTGTGGATTTGAACTTATTATGTTTTATTAACTTTATTAAATGTATTGAATGTTTTAAGACAACACCTCCTACCACTAAGATCTCAAGTCCTAAGTGTTTGCTGTGTTTCAAACAGCAGTTAAAATGTCTGGGTTTTTTTTTATTTTTTATTTTTTTGCGTTTTGTTTCGTGTTTAAAGAGAATAGTTATTCTGGGTAAAGCCCTGCGAGAATGGGACATCTGATCTGCTCCTTGTGGAAACGTTGCTGCAAGAACAAAATAATAGAATGCATTTAAAAAATTCAAGACTTTAAATAAGATTGCAAAAAAATTGGGGGAAAATCACTGGTGACAAGTTACGTAAAACCTCCTATTTAGGTAAAAAAAAAAAGAAAAAAAAAAAGAAAGAAATAAACCGACTATTAGCCCTCACAAATCACAGATAAAACCTTTGACACATTTGACACACCAAGTGTGTGAGCAAGAGTTTGTTATGCCCTAGAAATTGAAAGAGCATAAAGTTTCAAGAATATTTCTGAATCTAACATCAAATGTCTCAGAACACATCATTAGAATCAAGGAGAATTTTCAACAGCCTCAGGGATACTCAGATTTAATCATGCACACAGCCTAAATGCTCTGTTTGTAAAGTTTTACTTCAGCTTGGCTTCACAAAGCTGAACTCATCAAACTAAAGAAACTCTGACCATCTGGAACGTATTAAACTGTCTACCAGAGGTGACTCCCATGTATCAAAACTTGTTTATTTTTATATAAATTATGTAACTCACTTTACTCCATCATCCTTTCTACCCACGCTAATGTTTCTATGTAGTCCTTCTGCCTCCTTAGAGGTTTTATCGGCCGAGTAATAAAAAGTGAAAATGAAAACAGTGTGCTATTGTGTGTAAGTATAAAGCAAGTTTTGCCACTATGTTAATGAGAATGATGTATCAGAAACATTATGCTATTTCCAGTTTCTTAGCTTTTACTGGAAAACAGCAGCATGTCGCTGAGTGGACAAATGCAGTTTTTACCTTTTCTCTCATGAAATCAGGTTTGTCAGCTTTTGAATTGTACCCATATCATTGAAGTTTTTCAAAAAGCCATCCGAGTGTCTTTTAGATAACCTGTTGTTTCAAAGTGTTTCTTTTTATAGGTGTAAAGCAATTTATTCTTGCCCACCACATTTGATCTTTCATCTTTTTGCAGCTCTGCGTAGAGCGAGGTGGGGAGGGGACGTCTCTCCAAGAACCTGCTGATGAGTTTAATCCTCATGCAGGCTGCTCACACACCTTTGTTCACTTTACATTTCAACATGCACGGTGAGATGCTAGCTTTCACTTCTAAGATTTTTTTTTCTCACCAGCATAACAGCTCAGTGAGCGTGAGTTTGAATCATAATATTAGAAACTGCATTCTAATGAATTCACGGCCTCATACCTCTGTGGCCTCGCTCACACATACAAACCCGCCCTGCATATCAATTCAGCTTCTCCAGCAGCACTCTTTCTCCCCCAGGCTTTTCCCTTTCATCACCAAAAGATAAAGGTCTGTAAATTACAATATGGTGACTCTGTGACACAATGAAATAAGAGCACTGATGTCGCTATTTCTCTTTTTTTAATTGATGTGTGCCTTGTTCCTGTTTTGCTCCCACAAATATACATATCTGGCCATTTGGTCTAATGCCTTCCCTGTGAGCTTTTATTTGTTTTGTTGTTCTTAAAATGGATTTCTATGGCAGTGAAAAACACATGTTTGTGTCATATTTTACAAGAACTAATCATCTTGATTGGATTTTTTTTCACAGTGTACATCTTGTTAGCTTTCCTTTGTTGGTAAATAAAAAAAAAATCTTTCTTCACTATGACAAAATGACACATCCCATTCTTTGATTTTTGCAAAGCAATTTTCTGGTCTCCTTTGAATAGTTGCTTAAAAAAACTGACCAGCTTCTGGCCTTCTGACTGACTTAATTACCCAGAGTGAAGATCAAATTCTCCATGTTTGAAATCTTTCAGTACAAACTGTTTTTCTCATTCTTTTGAGTTACTAATTCGAAAAAAAACAAAAGTGACCCATGAGTGGCATTATACAGGTTAACCTCAGGACGTAAATGTGTGTTGAAAACTGCAGATCATCATTTTCCACTCTGGCTGAAGTATGTTTCTGCACAAACATAAAAAACAGGGAAAAAATAGCTCTGGCATAACACCAAATGCAAAAATATACTTTGTGACATTTGTAATACTGATATTTATTTTTTCTTTTTCTGTCATTTTTGTATAAAACAGAAACCCTAAGTATAGACTGTGGTTTGGCAACTTTAACAGATTGGCAATTATGGCTGACGGTGGTGTCAGGTGTGTGCTTAACTTATGGAGAAATAAATGTTCAAAACTAAAGGTTTGAAATGTTGCTCAAAACAATTTTCAACTGACCATCAATGCATCTCATCAGACAATGACTTTTCCTGCTTCACTCCTTTGTCTCCTTAGGAAAATAAACAGCATAACTTTGGAAACATCAAATTGACAATATAAGACTACCTTGTTTGTGCAAGCCACAGATTTATGCATTTATGATTCCAACAGAATTTGTGTTTTTATGCCAAGAGCTCAGGTTACAATTTCTTTTGAAGCTACATGAAGTTGTGATAACATCCAAATGCAGCTCTGAGTTTCAAGCCAAAAAAACACAAAATGCAACAGTGCAGCCAAGGTATATCCATTGACTTCCTCCAGAGAAACTTGTAACCAAAATGCATTTTGGTCAATCTTGTGTCTACTTTCTAAGGTGATTTATAGTACAGATTGGGTTTTATAGATTTTATAATTGTTTACATCTCTGTTTGTACTTTCTGAAAGGAAAAGCAGCTACACTGATGCTTCTGTTTGTATCTGTGGCTTGTAGCACAAAATGTTTGGTGGTTGGGATAACTTCAACTGAGTGTCAATGTGAGCTGCAAGGTCACAAGGAACAACAGGAACTAAAAGTAACTTCTCTGTGTTTTCTTCCGAAATGGGAATCAGAAGGGAGTTGGCGACAGTTACCAACTCACCTGAAGTCCTGTTTACAACATATACAAAGGTATTTGTACACTCAAAACGCAGGAGGCTACACAGACCTGCCTTACCAGTTAAGATGACCGTGCCTGAATGATCTGACCTTGTGTGATGCTTCATTCAAAATTAACCTGCAGTTTGTTCAAAAATATCCATTACCACTGGTCCTTAAAATGCCATTCAATGTTTTCAGGCCATTTTTAGGACAGAGATAAACTTGAACAACTGACAAGAACATGGAAAGAAAGAAAGTTGCAGTCTGCTTTTACAGATGAAGGTGTGGCAGCAACAGAGGACACTGTGGGTAAAGATCAGGGTGTTGAGTAAAGCTATGGGTGTCTGCAAATAGTTTTTTACAGGCTAGTGTAGTGAAAAAAGAAAAAAGCAATCTCCACATTTTTGAAACTGAGGTTCTTCTCAACTCTGTTCCTCAAACTTCTATAATGTAAGGTTTAATGTTTGAAGGTTAAAGAAATGGAAGTGCTGGGTTTGAATGGGGCGATGGCCCGTTCAGAAAAACAAACATTTCCTGTTCTTTTGTGAAAAATATAAAGGATTTTAAAATCGTCGAGCAGTGAAATCATCTGATGCTAAAATATCAAGGAATTTGGGATTTTTGAAGGGAGAAAAAAAAAGAACGTCTCTGTAACTTTGGTGCTGGAAGATGTTATCTCTTTCAAAACTATGGATTTTTGTCACATTCTCAAACCAAATGCACAGTGTTGAAATGTGCAGTTAGCCTTCCGAATCAAACCAAAGGATGACTGGATACTTTCAACAATGACTACAAAAAATGTGAGGTACAATCACAGTAAGAGAACTGAGGAGAGCTCATTTGAGAGGATTCTTATAAATACTGCACACAGGAATAAGAGGAGGGGTCATTTAGTTTAGTCCTTGCTGTTGTACCCCCATCCTCCTGTTCCATCAAGTCCAGGGCAGCGCCTTTTACCTTTCTATTTTAGTGTTTGAGCTTAAACAGTCTAGAAGGGCTTCTGTCTGAGCTCTTAAAGAAGAACCTCTACATTTAACCGTCTGTTGGAGCAACAATGTACCATGGTAGTGTTAATCTCCAGTCTCATCCTCCTTTTTACCACCCTGGTCTCAGAAGGCGGAAGTCTTTACAGAAGCTAAACAGAAAGAGTTAATTCCATGGGGACTTTTCCAGACCCAGATTGACCTGTTGCTGCATTCAGGGAGTGGACACAAGGTGACATCCAGACTCAGGTCCACGATTACAGACTGGGCCATACTGGGCTGGAATCACAGGTTAGAAGGCAGAGCCAGTGATGGCATTGAGCTGCTTCATCAGCCCCTCTAGACTGGCCATCTGTTCTGAGAGGTCATCCTGCTCGTAAACCTGAAAAACAACCAAATGTGGACAGTCAGTTCATTGATCAAATTTTTGGGCAAACATAGCAGCTTCACTACATCAAGCCAAACTAACCAAAGTTGGTGTATTCAACACATTGCTTTTGGAGCTGTTGTCCCATTTAGTTTGTTAAGTTCTTGCTAAGTTTTCTTCAGTTATTTGAATGATGAGACTGCAAAGCATGGACAATCCAAAGAATAAACACTTGTATTAATGTTCTAAATAGAAAGCAGAACTTTTATCATTACAAGATAGTAGGCTATGTAAATTTAAAAAAAATATTAAACTTAACCAATACTTCTGAAGGACTATAAAAGATTCCCCTAATACTATAGTCAAAACTTCTACTTTATTCTTAAAATGTTCTTGAAAAAGTTGAAAGAAGAATCATCTATAAAGATATTAGAGAAAAATCAAGGTTTTCTGAAGCAAAGCAGGACAAATGAGGAAAGAGGAAGACTTCAGAGCAGTACTATGCTAAAACCACCAGAGCTGACGTGTTGCACTGGGATGTGTCTCGCTTGCTCTAAAATGAATTTAAAAACAGGTACAAATAACTTTGACATTTTATTTTTCCATGTCCCCTAAAGTCACAGATTAAAGTTCAATTAATTCAAGATAATATCAAATGGATTTTTCTGTTCTTTACTGTCTGCTCTTGAAATGAAATATAGCTTGCTCAGAAAAATCTGATCAAACAGGACTGAATGAGACTAAGATTATTTTAGAGTGATTTTGTTCAAACAAACAGCTCTATGTGGCAGCAGAGAGAAACGTGATAATGTAAAGCTTTACCATTAATTGACATTGAAAACTCTCAGTCTAAATGAGCAAGTTCTGATTTGGATTATTTTAAGCTAAACTGTTGACTTTAATTCACAATCTAAAGCAAACATTTAAGCACTTTAAATTGCCTTTGTGTATGAATGATCCAATACAAAAAAAAAGCTGTTTTGCTTAAAATGCCAAAAAAACAGAAAAGAAATGTCTATTTTTAATGCACAGGCAACACCATTTAAGTTAGAATCGCATGGTCTTCCAAAAAGAAAAACACGTAAGGCTGAAATAATAAAGATAGCATAGAATAGAGTAGAACTTCTTGATCCCACAAAAGGGAAATTACCTTGTTACCACAGCTCTATTAAAAACAGCAGACACTTAAACCGATTCTGAATTCTTACCATACCCGTCTGGCTTCTCCCTACCCCTTCAGTTGAAGGGCTATTTGAAGGAAGAAGGACGTTCAAAATTGTTTTTTTAAGGGTAGAATGAAGGTACTTTAAGTTCTCTATCCCTCTGCTGGTAGGATGTTCTGCGTTAAGCTGTGCCGCAGAGAAGAAAATGCATTTCTTCAAGTTTGCATTTAAATTTAAGGAATAACTTTTTGTTTTAGCATGACTTTTTAAAGATATAAAACCAAGGTTATATATTTTTCGAGTGCTGCCAGCTAAGCGGTAACATAGATGGCTACTAATATTGATGACATCATCGAGGGGTAGTACCTTTTTGGGCCGTCTGAATTTAAAGACACTATTTTTCCATAACTCTCCGTTTGGAGGGCTAAAAGTAGGGGTAGGGAGGAGCCATTGGGGTAGGGGAAAAATTTGGATTTGGCCTTAAAATACACAGAAAATTGATAACAACTCTAACTATGGCCTAGTGTCTTAGAGGTGTTGTGAAGTCTAATAGCTAGATTTGGTAGATTTGATCTATCCAACACTTTTCTTTACTGTACATGCAAAGGTTCAAATCTATTGTTCCTCCTGCGTTGGACATCCCTTTGCACCCTTTATGAGAAAGTAAACAGACATATTTCTATAATTTATAGAAAAATGGAACAGTCTGGAGCTGCTTTAAGCAACCATAAATGTTCATATTTAGGTTCATATTTACGTCTAAAAACTGATCACAAAACACCAGTGAGAATAGCACACAAACCAAAGTGTTTTCATGGCTCATTTTTTTTCAGAACAAGACAAATTTAAATAAATGCCATGTCCAGTTACTGTTGCTTGTTAAGCACAGAGGACACTGCAGCAGACTTTCCAGAATGCAATTGAAATCAAAAGTGACTTTTTGTTGACTGTGCTGGCCTATCTACCATGGCAGGCAGCTGGAATAAGATCAAGCACAAACCAGAGCTCACACTGCTTCTCTTAAATGGTCCAAATCAAAGGTAGAACAATCATTGTCACATCACATTTCTATGAGTTGTTGCTCTTATTGGTGATCAGAATTCAGAAAGCTGACTGGCTGTGTGCTAAAGCTTCACAGACTCTATGATAACTGTACATAACAGTACATTCTGTCCAGCTGTACAAGCTGTCACCTTTGAGCATGCCGACTTAAGTACCAGAAACTACGTGTGTGTGAGAAAGTGACAGTCAAGTGCACATCTTTTACAATCACAGTATTTTGGAGAGCAATATTGAGCGTGGCTTTCATGCACAGCTTCTCCTTGCAGTTGTAAAGAACATATTAAATATTCTCCTCAGAATGCTGCAAAAAGCCAATCCAGGTCCACAGCACTCACGCTTCGATTGAAGGTTTTGTGACAGAGCAACTTCTTCAAATGGATGCACAGGAACCCTATAGCGTATATGGTGTCTGAGCAAATCTTTCATTTCTGATGTAACCCTGCAACATACAGTGAACAGACTGGCCTCTGAATAAGCATTTTTATTCATTATAAGGGTAGTTAAAGGGATGAAGCCCACTGCATTAGATCAATCAAACAAATCGTGTTGGTGCTACAAGTTACAAATATTCGTAAAAGTTGTCAAAAAATAGCCTTTAATAATGCCTAAATGTAATTTTAGTAAACATATGCAGCAGTCAAAGTAAAAACAGTAAGTAAAGAAGATTTTGGGTTTACACAAAAATTACAATTTCTTAAATTGTTCGATCCTTCAAATTGAAGATTACCTCAGATTTTGAGAAATTATATAGAAATTATTTTTAATATTATACAACTGAATTTGAAAAAAGATACAATCATTGCATTTAACCGTATCTGTTTAGACTACAGTCACATATCCCACAATGCCACAGCATGACAACCTAAATACAAGTTCTTCAACAAATTCGGCAGGTGGCCGAATCTTTACTACTGGAAAATAAATATTTGGAAGATTCATCTCCCAGGGTAGATCTTCTGACGGATAAATACTGTAAAAGTTTACCAATCTCAGTTTGTAACCAAATGACTCAGAAAAAAGAACACACAGAACTATATTTTAAAATAAATAATTATCTTATATTAGTAATTATCTGGTAAATAAAAAAAAAACACAATCAGGAAAATCGTAAACAATGAACGGGATTTAACTGGGTTGCAAAACTATCCTGTAGAACACCCTCCCTTTTGAATGACTAAACCTTTGAGGGGAATTTGAAAAGTATTGATCCACATCTGAGAACTCCAATATTAGTCTGGTCCGGTTAAAGCTTTTAACCTGAGCTGACAGTCGTGCCGAGTAAACCTTCGACTGGTTTCTGCCCTAGGACAACTCAACATGCCCTCTAGGCGTGCATGGATTTCTGGATAACCCCTATTAAAAACATCAGTGGTGATCAATCAAAGCAGAACACAAACCAGTGAACTGGTTGTAGCTGGTGGATAATCACATTAACCTGATTTAAAATGACAATAAATGCTCAACAATGCTTTTTATTTTATTTCAAAATGTTTTTTTACAGACTTGAAAATGCTTTGATGGGTCATTTCATTCATGTTTTTAAATCTGAAGCATTTTCTTCAAAATTGTAATATGTGGTTTAATATAAACTAAAAAATTAAGCATCAAAATGTAACCAAACACAGCTTACCAAACATTGTTCCTTTTAAAGTATCAACCAGACTCCAGACCAAATAGGTCTGCCTGTCACAAGTGACTTACAGTAAAATTATGCTTCACCTAATAATGCTCCATGCAGGCTTTGACTGCTCATTTGTCAATTTTTCTATTTTGTCCTCTATGAGCTTTGGCAGTGACCGTGTGATTTAATCAGAAGCTGCTGGATCTTTCGTTAAATACAATTTACAAGCTGATCCAGCGACTAGTCTGGTTGAGAAGAAGGTGGTTAAAATAAGAATCTTGCATCACATCTCTGTCTCACTGTGCTCCTTGACTGAAATTTTAGATATTCAAGTGTGGCTTCTCAAAAGGTCCCGTGACAACGGTGAAGACTCACGTAAAAGGATTTAAAGGACAAACAGCTCCTGAGAGCTTGTCTTTATCTGTATAATAGACACAGTGACCCTTGGACCTCCTGCTTTTATTTAAAATGAGATCATAAAAGCTCATCTCACAGCTCTGGACTGCCAAAGAGTTCCCGCTTTGGACAGACAAAAAGTCTATTATAAAAATCACAACAGTGGATAAAAAACTCCTGTAAAAGCCTGGTGACCTCCTGGTCTTATGTGCTGACCCGTAGCAGCAGAGTTTCACTGAGTCATAAATGCTTCATCGATGGGATAAAATATCTGTCGGTGCTCCATGTTTCTCTGTGATATTCTGCTATCTTTTGTGGCCTGTTGACCTGGATTCACAATCCTCTATAATCTGTCTAAAATCCATTCCAATGGAGCAGAGTTAGCAGAGCACATAGTGACTGTTTCATACAGACAGGTAACCGTGGCCTGGAGTCAAGCTTTCTACCCTGCTACCCAAAGAGATCAGTGAGACATTGAAGAATCACAAAGGTGCAGACAAAGTGTCCTTTATCAAACAACTGAGTATAAAGGTTCACATCGGCAGGCTTTCTGCCACAGTAGAGAAATTCACGCCTCTTAACTCTCTTCAATTCCCTTGTTCATCTAATGTTGCTGGCAGATCCTGCACACTGGCTGCAGAGCTATTCTTGAAATGAATTGAAAAGGACTGAACTCAATTTGTATTATTATGCACAACTCTTGAGCTGTAGTTGTGAAATTTGAAACAAACGTTCAAGTCAGCTATGGCAGGGCATATTGTGTTCAGTTCTACTGCAAATGATGAGGATCTACATAAGCTTTTGAGCACTTTTATGCACATTATTGTATCAGAGTGAAGGTGGCCATGTGTGTGGACACCATGCAATCATTCTGCAACGATTCCCTTTCCCCACCATTAGGTCTGATGGTGTGATATACGGTTGGGTTTTTGATTGTGAATCGTGGCATTCCTAATGGAAATACAGAACACCCAACTTTTGTCTGTAAATTGCTCATAGCTGATTCTGTAGAATGACAACAGGTGGCAAGGGTTCTGATGCGGCAGAACTTGGTAATACAGCTTTCAGAGAAGCAATGCAACCCATTCTCAATCGGAAGCACTCAATAACACCTGAAACAAGTTACAACTTCTTTTTCTTTTTGTTTTCAAGAAATTCCCAAACCTAAAAAAAAAAAGAAATGTGCAAAATTGGGTCTTTTTCTTCATCATTGTCATAAAAAAGTGTCTGATACAGACACTTGCAGGCTGACGTTTAACTGTTAAAATGTTTCTCCACAAGCTTTTGTATAGAGTTTCAAAGTTGCCTGATTTGTTTTTTTATTGTGCATCAACAATGTATTTGTTAGTTACAGTTAAGTTTATTTTTTACCTGAGGTGATCTTATAACAGTAATGCAATGCAGTTTAGAAGTAACATGTATCGAAGTGATTTTCACCCATAACATGTCTCCAAAAAATTGAGTTAATATGGAGCTAAAACACCGAAAACTCAAATAAGAACTCATGTGTTCCTGAGAACACAGTAAAACTGACAAAATATTATTTTAAATTGGTGTTTGAATTTAATGCGTATATCAGACTGAAATAACTACATTGAAGCAGATAATAATTATGAGGCGTTTTATTCTTGCCAGTTTTGATCTCAACAGAAGATGAGCAGTCCAGCTTATCATTGTTTGAACTGTGGAGACAGACATTACCCCAAACTGAGGTTGAGCTAAAATTCCATGTCAAAATATTTGCTCTCTGAAAGAAGACAGAAGGTAAACTTGTGTTCACAAACATGCACACCAACATTTTTCAAAAATAAAGAAAATCTAATAAATCAAAATCAAAATGTCACCACGGTTTGTTCTGTGTTCTTCTTTAACTGCCATTCAACTTATCCTAAGGGATAAACTTGGGACGCAGAACTACAACCATGAGCAGCCACAGCGGTGACTTGTAAGGAATTATATCATGAATTTATCAGGAGACTTATTGCTGTTCCACATGCTAATGAGGCAGAGAGAACAACAGCTCCAGAGAAAAGAACAAACCCTTTTCAATGGCAGTGAGAAAAGCTGCTTTTCAGAGGCCACTGTTCCTCATGACATTTATCAGTTGACTGATGCTGACAAGAATGGAAAAATGACAGTTTTAAAAAAAATATTTTTGTGTGTAACAGTATATTAAATGGTATGGTTGATTTATATTCCTTCCCAAAATAACTAAGCCCAAAGAGTATTTCTTAATGTTAACTAATATGTTATAGACATCTAGTCTTTATGAATCCTGAAGTAATTCAAAAGTGGCCAGCTGCTTACATTCATCAACACTAATTAAACCTATTTAAGTGTAAAGGTGATCATGAGAGGGACATACACCGGTAGAAAGCATGCATACTGTCATTACTTCTTTGTACCTTTGTCAAATTGAGATTCCACCTTCATTCACAAATACTCAGACAAGGACTGCTGTCAGATAAATGGCTGGCCGAGCTGGGATGGCTGCTAATGAAATACATAACTGGACATGTATGTGTTGCCATGTCTCACTCATTTCAAAGTTTGAATAAAAATGGGGTTTCTCCTCTGAAAGGCAAGCTCCTTTACTTGGAGAACACGTAATGAAACAGTTCTTCGGGTAAGTGTAGGTCAAGTGATCTCCTCCATCTCTTACAGTGTTTCAGCAGTACAACGACATAATACATGCTCATTTATGCCTTCCTTACATGATTTATTCAGCCTGTGTAGCAGCCTACTAACAATGTAGGTGTGTATGTGATGGATAGGCCAGGGGGCTGATGGGAAAAGACTCAATCGATTACATAGACTGAGCAGCGGACAGACGCTTTGACCTTTAGTACCCCCTTTCTCTCGTTTCTCTCCTCCATCTTTCCATCTCATTTTCTCCACTCGTCCTTATCAGCGCTGCTGCCTCTCTGCTGATTTTCCGTCTCAGCTCCTCTCATCTTCCTCATCCCATTTCGCTCTTCCTCTACCCTCCCACCTTCATCTCCTCCACCAGCAATATGTTTCTCTCTAAAGCATCACTCTACTTATGTTGTCATGGCAACTGTCTTATCCTGTCCTGTTGTCTTTCACGTGCTGTCCTCACTTCCCCTCTTTTTCCTCTGCATCTTCTTGAAGCATCTCATCTGCTGCTATAGGAGTACTGTTCTCTACTATTTTCTTCCATTTTTCTTCACCCCTTATTCTGTTTCATTCTCCCTCTTTTTGCTGTTCTCTCCTCCGCCTTTTCCTCTGGTTGCCTTGGCGACACTTTCCTCTTTTGTCATGAAACCACATATGAATATTTAACAAGTTCTGATGTCCAACATCCCTTCACATCAATTTTAGTCGTTTATCTCTAATTTTTCTGCTCTTCTCTCTTCTCCTCTAAATCAACTGTGTGTCCATCCAGACTTCCCTCTTTCCTGCTGTTTTATCCTCCTATCTGATTGTTCTTTACTCTGGCATGCAGCCCCTCATCTCTTTCCATATTTTATTTTAAATTGTCTTTGAGCTTTCATGTTTCAATTATTACACAATCTCACCTAAATGGGTTCCCTTTTTTTCTTATCCTCCCATCAGTCCCTTTGCTGTTCAAAAAGCAGTCTTTTCCCTTCTGTCTTTCTTTGTTAGCCCTTTGATTTCCCTTTCATTTGAAATTATCTTGCAATCTTCTCCCTCTCCCCTCATCTTCTTTATTTTTTTTCTTGCCTTTATCATCCCTCAAATCATTTATCTGCCTCTTCCTTCTTAACCCTCTCACTTTGCAGTTCATTTCAACCTTGTAACCATAATCCCATCCACTATTCTTCTTCTCTTTACACCCCTTTCCTCCACCTCTGCAATTTCATCCTCCCCTTCTTTCTTCTTCCACCTTGTTGTTCTTCATTTCCACTTCCTCCTTCCCCTCTTTGTCCTCACTTCTAGTCACTAATGAACTGTGTTTTATGCCACAGCTGAAAGCCTCCTAACACACTTGAGGGAAGGAAACAGGTCTAGTGACAAAGCTGAGTAGGTGACTCTGTGTGTGTGTTTGTGTGTTATGTCTTGCATATTAGCTTGTCCTCTCTTCAGACTATGTGATCCAAACATGAATTCTTTTCCTATTTTTCTCTGAATCTCAGGAATCAGTGGATATTTTTTGACACGCTCATCCTGCGGCTGCGTTTAACACCTGCTGCTTTACAGAGCTTCAGCTTACAATAGATCGGTTAAATGTTCATTACAGTGTAGAAGCTGCAACTGGTATAAACTCCCTTTAAATAAGTCTGGGGTGAATTACAGCATTTCAGGGATTCCATAGCGATTCACTAGTAATAACAGTGTGTCCACGCTGTGATTGGGAGGTTGTTAGTTGGAAGCCACAGTAACTTCCTGTTTGCAACTCAGCACCAAAGCTTTTGAGTTATAACCAAACCCCTTTGGGCTCTTTCTTATGGCAAAGTAACTGAAGTCAGGCGGTTTGTTGCACAAGTAAGTCAGTGCATGTTCACCCCACTGTCAAACAATGTTACTTTACAACAGACGCAAACTTACTGACATTATGGTTCCTGCATCATTATTTTCTCCTCCGGGACCTTCAAAAAAACTTTATGGGGGGTAATTTTTGAGTCTCATCATTTAATTTGTTGTTTGAGATAAAAACTTTTCTTAAATGTACCTTATGACGGACATAAAATGCACAACATATCAGTACCTTTAGAATTGTTGTAATATGTGTGTTTCAGAAACTGCTAGACCTGTTGCTATGGATAAACTATCAAATATTTCTTGAGTACAACTGTGACAGCTCACTGCTCCCTCATGGGTCAAGTAAAGACATTGGACAATTTTCACTCGCTTGCCTTTTAGAACGTTATTTTTCAAACTCTAAATGACAAATGAAAACGTAAAAAATATCTGATTTTAAATAAAAAATACATTTTAGAGCAGTTTTACTAAATGAATGCTTTTGCTATTCTTTATGATACAATCCAAATAATGTCATCTAATTTAATCCAATGTGTTTCTTGACGGCTCTGTCCACTTCATCACTGTAGAGTTTTCGGCCATTTGAAAAGTAAAATGAAATAAAAAGGAACTTAAATGAAAACAAGCTTCAGACTAACAGGACTTAGTTATTGACACATCTGCATATAAAGAATTGTAAGGAAGTCAACTTGGTAATACTTCCATTTAAGAGAAAAAACAGTTTTCGAGATTTTGATTGTTCTGAAGTTCAGCCTTTGCTTTATAGACTTGCTCTTGATTTCCATGCATCTTGATATCAAGCAGTTAAAGCAAATCTCTGGGTGTCTTACAGAATTATCCTGAGAACTGCTGAGCACACACAGCTAAGACCTGCTGCTCTGGAGTCAGTGCCATCATACATCGGTTTGCTCAGCTTCTACAATTAACGTACTGCCTCAATATATTGACTACAATTAAAACCTGGAAAAGAAACACATTTAGAAATAAAGGTTTGTGGTTCACATTTTATTTAAGTAAGTCACGATCTGAAAGTAAAGCAGCAAAAACAGATATAGATCGTGCTTTGAAAATTGACCAGCACTACTTTGATAGTACCTGCGTCAGTAACACTTCACAACTCTAAGGCTTTTTGTATCTAAATGCAAATAGAAGCAAAGACATGGAGCTTTGAAAATCTCTGTCCAACTCTATTTATGGGTCATTTGGAAATGCACTTCAACATTATAATGAGACAGCTTCAGATGGATTTTAAACTGTCTGTGGTATTTACCACAGACAGATAACTCCTGAACACCTGGTACAACAGACCGTGACAGAGGTGCAGAGTCAGATTCTGCTTCTTATAGTGGAGAAACAATAGTACATAATCAGAATTTAACAGGAATTTATTCTTGCTTTGAAGGTTTCCAGCTAATGTACATGCATCAGATCTGTGCAGTCTCTCTAAGTTTGTTGTAACCCTTTACAATATTAAGCTGCTCAGTCATAGATGGAAATAAAGGGATGTGCCAAAAATAATTGCAATCAGGCTAAAATCTAATTATAGGAAACTATATTTTTGTGAGAATACCTTAAACTATAGTATTTTTTAAGAGACATTTCCACTTTTCCAAAACAACATTTACATTGAAGCAACTAATCAGTCCCCTGGCACATCAGTCTCTTCATTTGACTGATGAGTCTGCTCTAAACACAGATTAGATTACCAGGCAGAAGCTTGATTATGAAAGTCTATGGCAATGTAGGCCTACCAACTGTGTTAAAACAAAACCAAAAAGCTGCACTTCCTGAGAATTCCACCTGTGAAAAGAGCCATTAATGAAAATTTCAGTGTCAACTCAACAAACATGGACTTCATGCTGACTTACATTAGTTGCTGAATCCTCTGGAAGCTTTGCTCCTCCCTCTTCTTGTAAATCTGGCGCAGTGGGTACTGAGACAGGTAGCAGAGGGGAGCGAGCTTTCCCAGCCTGACCCAAAGATGCCGTCTTCACCTGGGGCTTTGGCAGGCTCCCACCTGAAAGAAACCAGAGACTTTCAAAACATTGTATGTACCTCAAAATAGTGAAGTTTCGATCCTTTTAGAAACAATGTTCAATATTTTAGCCCATTCTTCTAAAGTAGTCTGCAGTCAAGTTTTAATCTGAAGTTGAGCATTTTATTTAAAACAAATGATGTCAGTATAAAAACTGGGAAATGATTGATTCTGATGATGATTTGAAGGCACAGCCTGAGTGTAATCACTAACTTTGGAGCCCTGGTTAATCAGGACTTTTAGTGACAGAAAGGCAATGGGTAGGAAAGAATTTCAGCATAAAAGGTCAAGTGTCAGCTATAATTTAAGACCGGAGGATGGCATAATCAATGATTTCAAACAGAATTTAAAAGTATAATCAAGAGAATAGCAATGACTCTCATCAAAATGATTTAAACAGATTTTTGAGGTTAGAATATGATTATTGCTGTAATACTGAGCTTCATATATGATGACAGAGGAATAACATGCAGACTAAATTAAAGAGAATCACATCATAGATCCAAGAGGAACAGCAATTTCCTTCACTGACAGAGTTATGTGGGTGCAATCAAGGATTTTAGTAAATCAATGGTAATGCCATCTTTAATTTCTGGGGCAAATGAATAAGCACCGGTGATAATTTTGAGAACAGGATGAATGAACATAAAATGGTTTACAAGAAAGGTTAAAAAGGATTTTTGTAGGTTAAAAAGAGACCGTTCAATGGAACCGATACCACATTTACTACCAACGTTATGCCAAAGAAATAAAAGCAGGATACAGATTTTAAAAAATAAAAGCAAGATAAATAAATGTCCAGGTTTTACGAATAAACAAAGAGTCACCAACCCCATATAATAAATAAATAAAAACTGCCTAAATAAATTAGGTTTGAACTTTAACACCTGCCTTCATTGAAATGAACTGGATTTTAATAATTGCATTTTGCTGGGTTAATAGTTTTTCACTAAGACCTTTTTGAATTCTATCTAATCTTAAGAGTCCTGATAGCAAATTTCCCCTTGAGTAATTCCTGCAATGCATGTTACTTACTTTGTTATCTGTTATCATATAAGAACTACATGGCTTTAGATTTATTTTTGGGAACGGGTTGATCATGTGTTGATCACTTGTATTCTCTTTACAAATCTAGGCCAAACTATTGAGCTGACCCATAAAATAAGAGAATGTGTTATTAGTCACTGTCCAACAGTGAAACTTTAATATTGACATCAATGCACTTACTGACCAGGATAGTTTGACCCAATAATGTTGACATTATTGATGTTTCTAAATGACAAGTCTGCACGCAACTAAGTGAACATTAAAAGAGGGAAATAAGGCCTGAACCAGCTGTCTGAATGTCCAATATTTACAACATCAGCATCTGATCTTTACTGGGTAAAATCAGCTAATACTCCATTTGTGTGCTGTAAAGAGGGGTGCAGGGTCCTTCTTCTGATGAAATCCTTTATCTTGCCTTTCACAGCACTATTTCACTTCCTGATCAATAAACATCCATTCTGCTCCCCAAGAAACGATACACCTGGAACCGCTGTCTGAGCGGAACGAGACAAAGGCAGGTTTCTGATGCCTTTAATACAGACAATATACACAAAACATAGCAACAGGCTTTACTACACTGAGAAAATAAAAACCCGTTCCTTCCTGTAATTTCGGTTACAAGCTCTTCATGAGGGATTTGACATCATAAAGTAGAAAATGTTGTCATTTTAATGAACATCAAAGAATAAACAAATGTACAAGCATAAAAAGCAAAAGCTCCCTATGGACAGCAGTGAGAACCATGAACAGACTGTCATGGTGCCTGGTGCATCCCTTCAGGGGTTGGTAGGTAGGGGTTAGGAGTGGGGGGGCTTCTCTGTTCAGAAAGGTGAGTGTATAAATAAATATAATATAGACCAGACAAGCCAGAGCGGAGGTGCGTATGCCCACCAGGGTTCACATCAGAGGTGTTTGCCTCTGTTTCAAAGTCAAAGTCAGAGGAAAGATTTATAGCGTTAAGAGCCGTGAGGATGGAAGGAGAAGGGTTATTGATCCCAAAAAGATTTTGAAGTAAATACTGTTAAAGATGAAACATGTCTTTGAGGAAACGTCATGTCTCTGGAGGGAATAAGACGGATTCTCATCCGCTTTATCCAGAAGGCTGCTGCTTCTTGTCTATCATTCTGTGTTTACTAAGAGACGTTGTAGTCTGGCTACAAACTGGTATCAAAAATATGTGTATTTAATTTTTAAGGCGAAAGGTTTGAAAGAGGCAAAAATGATTACTTAAACTGCACAGTACTTTTTCTTCAAACATGTGAGGATTGGTGTCTTTTTACTTTTGGGTTTCTTTAAGTTATTTCAGTTATAATTTGTGTGCAGCTTATGTTAAGTATTGAAGATTTCTGTTTTGTGCTTCCCTCATGTTTATTCCAGGTTTAGGTTCTGATATTCCACATGGGGTTCAGCTAAACTCATTGTCCCTGAGGCTTAAGTCTGTAGTTTTCATGGTATTCGTGCCAGTGTCTTGTCAGTCCTATAACCTATGAGTTTCAGGTTTAAGTCATGTCCTGATTCAAGCTCCTTCGTAGTTATATGTTTTTGTAATGTTTTATGATCTTAGTTAATTAATTTTCTGTCATCACATCTCCAGTTCTCTGCAAGGTTGGTCTTTCAAATCACATTTTTTAAAGAAAAAAAAAAAGAATTCAGTTTTTTTTCAAGTAAATCATCACATCATCCAGATACTTCAGTATTTCCACTTTTAAAATCATTTTTGTCACTACCATAAAACTCCTCGTTGATGTTGGTAGACATGTTCCTGACATCATTGGATCTATAGCTCACAAAACCTACAGGTTCACAAGGAGACATTTTGATTTATTTTTTACTAACTACTTTTTTGGAGAAAGACTATTTAAAAATGTTCTGTCAGTCTTTTTACCATCTAAAGGTAGACTGATAGACCTGGGAGACTTTAATCTTGAGTCAGTTGGTGAATTTCATCCTTGCATGGTAATAAAGCCTGACCTGATGTGATTGCAAAAGATGTAGTTAAAAAATATGGTTAATTCATCACCACAGAAATGGAAAACTAACTGGTAGTTTGATTCCCAAACTTTTCATGAGATATTATGAATTACTTTTAGAACAGGAATTAGTCTCATAAACATTTAAAACAGCTGGTCCAGCTGTGGCTCTGATGTCTTCTTTCAGGATCAGACATTTTTAGACATTCCCATTACAGCTGCGCCCATTTAACAGCACATTCAAGCCAATTTAGGGGCGAGTAACTGCTCCCTGTCACTCCTCTTTTTTTCCACACATCAGCTTAACAAATTTGATTTACAGAGAGACCTGAGATTATAAATGAGAAAACGCATTTGCTGAGGTTTGCTGAAGCTGCACATTTGAAATTATAATGTCTCATTTACTTTAAACAGTTTCTTCTCATAAAACCAACTTTAGTTCAAAATCATTTCTTTAAATTAGAATTATTTCATTAATTTTGTATTATTTTGCTTTTTCAGTGTTAAAAGCAGAAGCTTGAAACACTTTATTATTGCTCCTCATCTATCTGTGGTTCAGGCTGCTTCCTGGGTATTCCCACAGAAACCTAGCTTAACAGAATTCACTGCTGCCGACTTGAACAACCAGTTTCCAACCTTGAATCTGTGTTGGTAAGTATGAAAAAAATACAACTTTTTCTTTCCTTTTATATCTAACTGACTGTCAGAGTATAGATTTTTGTTTTGTTTGTTTGAGTCGGATAGATTGTTGACCAGTGTGTAGACCACCTTTTCAAGAAATAAATAATGGGACAGTTTCCAGTATCTCTGTGGTTTGGAAATGAATTTGGATTCTTAAAGTAGCTCTTAAACAAGCTACAACTTTGCATCAAAACCCGATTATCTTAAGTAACACATTTCATTTACTTGAAAATCATTACAAAATTCCATTTAGTACTTTTGAAAGTTTGATGAAACCGTATTTCAGAAATATGGTTATAAGTACTTTCTTTGAAGCATCTGGATAGCTCAGTTGGCTGCATGCAGGACTGGCACATGGGAAACCAAGGTTTTTTTTTTTCACCGGGGCGCAATGAGCTTCATCCAGCGTGGGTTCTTAATCGAGATCCTTCATGCTACTGCCTAACTATCTAGCCACAGGGAGGCCCGTGGTCAGGGTTTCCCTGTGCTGGTCCCCAGCCCACATAAAATACAGGGTTGTGTCAGGAAAGACATCTGGTGTAAAACTCTGCCGAACCATCATGTGTGGATCATTGAAAGCTGATTCTCTGTGGTGACTCTTGATGGGACATCGAAACATGACCAACCAATGTTTTAATCACTTTCTTTTAGCTTCCATGAAGAACTTTTAAAACCTCTGCTGAATGTGATGATGGATCATGGCAGCTACAGTATTTCCTGTATTTACTGTCATTTCTGAGTGTTGACATTTTCATAAAAAAAAACAAAAAGCCAAAAACCTTGTTATTATTTTGACTGTAGCAGATCCAGGAAAACGTTCCAAACCAACTTTAGTTTCATTTGAATGAGACCTGCTGTGCTTATTGTATTTTTTATTTATCTCAAATTTTAATTTAGATGTTCATCATCAAGGTGTAAAACAAGCTTTCCTGTCAACAAGAAAAAAAGGTTTTGTGACTAATCATATGTGAGAGCACAAGAAACACTGGAAAAAAGGTTCTTTCCTGTGTTTAGTCAGGGGTGCCTGTCACAGCAAGAGTGGGTAGTCTCCTGCACTTGTCGCTTCTGGGTTCTGACTCTGCAGAAGGTTTCCAGAAGCCAAAAATCAATGTTAATCTGGGGCCACCTGGGCATGTAAACAGTCCAACACACACAGGCCACCAGCACACATAGATCATAAACACCCATTCCAAGCACAAACTGTGAAGGGAAAATATTATAGTTTCTTTTCTGTACCCTCCAAACCCCTTTCAATAAAAAAAATAAATAAATAAAAAGGACTCAAAACATTGACATGCAGACATTTCCCCATCAAATAAATACATTATGTACATTATTACTATTAACAAAGTATGGACAAGTAAACTTTCAACAGACAATCTTGTTTTAGTAGCATTATGGTTTCAAACAGAGATATAGAGAAGAGGTTGAAAGACATTGTTGGACATGAGAGCGTACAGCCAAGTAACATTCAACCTGAGCAAGAACAGAGAGAGATCAGGTCAGATCACATCCATCCCTCCAGCAAATGTCAAGGCCAGTTACAGAATATCAACTACACACAGAGAGACACACAGTGTGCAACAGCCTGAGGCAAATGTATTTAGCCTCCCTGAGTAAAATATTAAACAAAGAGTGGAGGCTCAGCAGGGAGAATTCATCTAAGGAAGTCACAGGAATCTGACAGAAAATCAGGAGCTTCAGAAACAACTTGGTCTTTGGATTCATTTTGATTTATTCTGTGAGAGTTAAATCTCACAACTCTTCAGAAAAGTTTTAATATAACTGTGGGTATTTCACTCAGTAAAACTGAATAAAATCTGACCGACAAAAGATATTATTCTTTTATTGCAAAGGGTTTCCCCTTTTTTCAGTTATTTATGCAGTAGAGATAGCTCGGAGAATATGCACCACTATACAAATTATATCTGTAAAAGAATCAATCAACTTGATTTCCTGGATTATTTTATACATTTTCTATCTCACAGTGAAAGTCCATCTATTATTAACAACATAAATTCAGTCTAAAAAATGAAGAAGGTAAACTCAAATTAAAGTTAGATTCTCATCTGTTTTCAAACACACCAGTGTGTTGTCCAGGTTGGATCTCCTTTTGCCTTCAGAATTGCCTAAATCCTTTGTGGCATACAGTAGATTCAACAAGGTTCTGGAAACATTCTTCAGAGAGTTTGGTCCATATTGACATGACAGTATCACACAGTTGCTGCAGATTTGCCAGCTTCACATCCATGATGCCAATCTCCCGTTCCACCACATCCTAAAGGTGTTTTCTTTGGTTTGAGATCTGGTGACTGTGGAGGCTGTTTGAGTCCAGTGAACTCATTGTCATGTTCAAGAAACCATTCTGAGATGATTCCAGCTTCATGACATGGAGACCTATCCTGCTGGAAGTAAGATCAGAAGATGGTACACTGTGGTCATACAGGGATGGACAAGGTCAGCAACAACACTCATGTAGGCTGTGGTGTTGCAACCATACTCAATTGGTACTAAGGGGCCCAAAGTGTGCCAAGATAATATCCTCCACACCATTCCACCACCACCAACCTGAACCATTGATACAAGGCAGGATGGATCCATGCTATCATGTTGTTACAACATGAAACAGCAGTAGCAGAAAAGGAAACCAGATCAGACAACATTTTTCCAATCTTCTTTTGTCCAGTTTTGGTGAGTCTGTGTGAATTGTAGCCTCAGTTTCCTTTTCTTAGCTGACATTTCCACCCACAGAACTGTCCCTTTGGATAGTGGATATTTTCTCTTCTTCTGACCATTCTCTGTAAACCCTAGAGATGGTTGTGGGTGAAAGCCCCAGTAGATCAGCAGTTTCTGAAATACTCAGACCAGTCCATCTGGCACCAAAAACAACTGTGCCAAGTTCAAAGTCACTTCAATCACATTTCTTCCACATTCTGATGCTTGGTTTGAACTGCTGCAGATCGTCTTGACCATGTCTACACGTTTAAATCCATTGAGTTGCTTCCATGTGATTGGCTGGTTAGAAATTTACGATCAGTTGAACAGGCATGCTTAATAAAGTGGCCAGTGAGTGTATCTATGCACAAGAGCATTAGAGCAGATAACTGCAGGGTGTAAGATCCTGGCAGAGAAAGCATGCAGAGCGCCACAACCAAGAGGCTGGAATAGTATACAAGAACATATGCACAGAATATGGACTGGAAACCCCAAAGTCAAAGTGTAAAACACCTCAAAGTGATAGAGAATTAGAGAACAATTATCCTGTGGGACTTTCAGATTCAGACGGACAGAATAGTAATGTTGAACCAACCAGACATTGTAGTGGAGGAAAAAGAACAGAGGAAAGCTGTTGTGGTGGATTTGGCAATAACGAGCGATGGTAACATCAAGAAGAAGGAACTAGAGAAACTGGAGAAATACCAGGGACTCAGAGAAGAACTGGAGAAAGCTTGGAAGGAGATTGGAGCACTCAAGTTGATGCTTGATCAAGTAAAAGATTAATTAAAGTAGAAATAAAGGCCTAACCTTTATGATCACACAAAAAATTGCTCGTTTTTCTTAGTACAATAGCTCATATTGTTATAAAGAAAGTGTGTGAATTTTAAGTACTTTGATTTACTCACCAGGCTGTGACATCATGGAAGTGTACACCTTGGGGTCAATGGTTCCCATGGGTGGTGGCAGTAATGGGTTGGTGAAGCTCCGTAGAGGATGGGTTGGCCGAACACAGGCTGTTGGAATGGTCCGGCTGCCCGCAGCCTGTGCCTCCTCAGCGACAACAGCAGTAGAAGGGGCCCCTGGGACGGGGCCAACAGGAGGAACAAGATCCCCAGGCGGAGCTGAGGAACCAGGGAGCAGGGGGGTAGGCTGCTGAGCAATAGGCTGCTGCTGGAGAAGTGGGTTGCTGGGGGCATCTGATGACAGGGCTAGAATGAGAGAAGTGGAATTAGAAGCAAATACTGATGCTCTCTTGCTTTAGACTGCAGCAATGACTTGTTACAGGACTAGGTCAAGGGTTTAAAAAACTCTTTTCAAATGAACAGAATAGACATATTTTGGGCAGTGACCACCACCTTAGCTCCACTTAGTGCATGTCCATATCATTTAGGTATCTAATATTTTGAAATTACTATTCGGTACTGTAAGAGAACCCCCAGTTTATTTTGAAGCAGTGATGTAGATCTTCACCATTGTGCAGAATATATTTGATGCTGAGGCATTTGGATCCATCTGCAGCTGGTTTTAATGGCGAGAATAAACACACCAGGATAAGGCAGAACGAAGTCAAAAACCAGGCAAGAATAAAAAACATGGAGCGAGACAGGAAGTCGAGGGACAGGAAAGGGTCAAGGCACAGAGAGGCAAATCAATAAATTAACACAGAAATGTATGCGGTGCAAAACAAGACTTCGCAAAGAGCAGAGTTCAGTGTGAATATACTCTATATAGCTTGGTTGATGATGATAATGCGAAGTAGCTGGTGAGGATAAGAGTCATGGAGCAGTGACTGATGGGAGTTTGAGTGAGGAAGGGAGCAGAGGTGATCAGTGCTCTGGCGAGAGCTCCCTCTGGTGGTTGGAGGTTGAGCTGGACGGTTGAATCCTGACAATATTGAATTTGATTCAGGACATGTCTTAGGAGCTACTGGGATTACAAAAGCTATTCAGGAAGATAGAGGACAGGGGTGATAACTTCTACCACCAATGTTTAAGAAGTATACATCATATATTTTCCATTATATAAGGTCCTTAACAAGCAGCCACAGAGAGAGGACAAGGACCTCCAAGTTTCTTTTTCATCTCAAACACTGCTGGGAGCTACTCTAAAGCTTTGTTTGATGAAGGCTAGAATCTGATTTATGCTGCAGAGTTTTAGTGACTTGAAAATTTGTGACATGTTTTTTTTATTTTTTATTATCATTATCTTTTGAGGGCTGCACGGTGGCGCAGTGGTTAGCGCTCCTGCCTCACAGCAAGAAGGTTCCCGGTTCAAGTCCTGGCTGGGGGACCTTTCTGTGTGGAGTTTGCATGTTCTCCCCGTGCATGCGTGGGTTTTCTCCGGGTACTCCGGCTTCCTCCCACCGTCCAAAAACATGCTTCATAGGTTAATTGGTCACTGTAAATTGTCCCTAGGTGTGCATGTGAGTGTGCATGGGTGTGTGATTGTGGCCCCTGCGACAGACTGGCGACCAGTCCAGGGGTGTACCCTGCCTTCGCCCATGAGTAGCCGGGTTAGGCTCCGGCAACCCCGTGACCCCAAAAGGGATAAAGTGGATTGGAAAATGAATGAATGAATGAATGCTTCCAACCAGGTCATTTAGTATTTGTCTCTGCAAAAAAAGAAAACAAAACCCTTAAAAACACATGACAGCCAGATGGACAAAGAAAAGAGTGAAGACTGAGCTGGGATGGCTTTTTATTGCACGTCTCAAATGTACTGTGACACTGTTTAATGAAGCACTATATATGTTTAGTTTCACATAATTTTAAATAATTTAGCTAAATAATGTATACTTTTTGATGGATTTTTTAACCAATTGTATGCTTTCATTTTCCTCTCAATGACAGCACAAAAGATGGAGAAACTACATTAAAAAATGCAAACATAATGAGCAATGATTTTTAAATGAGAATCACACTGAGCTGGTAGTGTATTAATGTTACACAAATTCTGAAATAAAAAATCCAGGGTAATTTTACGTTGGCCCATACATGTATGTGTCACACAACTGATGAGGTCAGAATGTATGTCAGGTTTTGGCTTTTGTCTTTGATATTTTGTGAGCATTAGCAGCACTGAGTTATAAAAAAAAAATGTAAACATGTCCATAGCAGCACTGATCAGGTGACAATAACTTTTACAGCTATCTCTGAATAAACAAAACAAACTGCAGAAACAGTATGAATGCAGGTCTACAGTTCTGGCGTTTTAACTTTTTGCTTATTTTATTGTGCTTAAAACCTGGTAAGTTTTGATGAGGGAATTTACTTTATAATAAATTACTTTAATTTAATTAATAGCTTTTAATTCTTTTAACTATAACCTAATAACACAGTTCTTTGAAATCAATTCATGAGCAGTGCCTCCAAAAAAGCATGGTGGTAAATTCACAGTACCTTGAGTATATGCTCTGTCCAAAGTCAGACTGGGAAAAGGCATTGGCCTGAGGCTGAACTTGTTGTGGGTGAAGCCGCAGGAAGGTGAAGGCAGAATACCAGGATACTGAGCAGAATCCAAAGCAGGTACCGGGATGGCACTGACCACAGCTGAAACCATAATAGCCATTGAATTAAAAACTTGAAACTTCAGTACTGCACCAAACAAAAATCTAGCAGCTGCATCATGGTGATGGACGATTTCAGAAGGGTACACCCTTGAGCAGACAACACTTTAAGTGAGGGGAAGGGTCCAGGAAAAAGGGCAGATTCACAGTTCATCAGTACTATGAAAAAAAAAAAAAACATGAATCTCACAAACTATAGAGTCACCAGTTAATAACACCTGAATGATCAACTGACAAAGAAGCTGAACAGCAATCAATAACCCAGAGCACAGTGACACTTTCAGAGCTGCAATAAAGCAGGAAAACAGCCACAACGGCTGGAAAGTGTCAAGTATTAGAGAGAAGTCAAACTCCAGGTGAAACAACACTCACAGTCATGAGGAGAACTTGAAGCTAATGCAAAAAAAGGTGGGACTGCAAAAACACAAAAAAAAACACAAATAGTCACACAACAATGTTGTATAGCTTGCAGACATCTATGAAACACACTGATAAAGTGGAGAAAACCAGAAAATATTGTACACTTTGCTTCAAGCTAACAATTTACCTCTGTCATTTAACCTGCAATAAACATCAAATAGAGCCTTTACAGAAGTGAGTACACATTGCAAAAAAGCTGTAGTAAAGGAAGGGTGCTCTTTCGTGACAATACCATAATGGTGGTGAAAGTCTGAATCAGTGAGTGAACTTCTTAATCATTGACTGTATAAGAGAACTGGACTGGGAGACCCCCTCCCCTCAAACAGGAATTGCCCGCTGGCTCAAAGAAGCCATAATCCTAAAGACTTCTATAGAGAAATAAACAGCTATTTGTCAGGATAACCATTCTTGATCTGATGCATTTTTGAACATGCTATTGATAACCTATGGAAGCTAAAAATGGTCTCCTACCTTTTTTTCTTGCCCGCTTTCTCGTAATCGAGAAGAAAAACTAGTTTTTTGTAATTATTAAAGACCAATTCCCAAGTGACAAACAGTCATGCCATCCTGCCCCTCACGTGTATGATGAGTGAACAAAATTAGTTTGGTCTTTATGACGCGATAGTATGTTGTTATCACAAAAAAAAATAAATAAATAAAATAAAAAAAACTGTAAAAAACACAAGGCAGGCCTTTTTCGGTTTCCTCATTTTTTTATTATATTTTTTTTTCTGTAGTCCAAGTTATTCAAGTTATAAACTGACCAATCAGATGCCTCCATAAAAGCGGGTGGTCTTGTGTCAAACACTTGAAATGTTTGGATGACAGATTCTCCCAAGCTTGCTTTCAATAGAAGATGTGTGGTCTTCTAACAAACTCACTCCTGATTGGTGAGAGTGGTTGCCATAAAAATATAAACTCAGTCCAACCAATCACTGCTTACAGACGACGTCTGTTTCTATCATGGCCAAAGGTGTATTGTGAAAAATGGCGACTACATTAACTTAATTATGTTGGAACCGTAAGTAGACCGGTTTTTCTGGATGACGTTACACTCACTCGATACAGTCCATAATATGAATACATCAGAGCAGAGAGTTACTGCAAACAGGGAGGAGGAAATGATGGCAGGTCAGACACAGTACCTGAAGAAAAACACAAGGAGGCAATGTTTCTAAAGCTCTGTCTCTATTCTTATTGTTTATTACGCACACAGCGCACACACACACGCACATACACCACACGCACACACTATACACACTCAATTTGTGATAAAACACACATCTTACTGAAGTTCTATTTAGAAGATAAGAAAAAACCCATCAGTTTTTTATCAAGTCAATTTATGTTATTTAATAGACGTTCAGACTTGCTGAGTGAGAAACTTTAGAGTTTTGTTCATTTTTATTCTCAACATTATACACTCAATATTTAAAAAAAAAAATCTGCAAAAGGTTTTTCATAATCACCATTTTTTTTTCTTCATGGTATTCCGGCTTGCAATAAATTATATAATGTGATCAAAAAAAATTAATCATCTGGGATTTTTAAAAAACGAGACTCTCTTTAGACGTACCAGTATTTATTTTTTCTATGCTTGTTTTATATTTTTAGTTTATCCCACTCTATGTGGTGAGTTGCTTTAATGAAACTCTTCTGGCTGCCTTTCTGGTCCTGGCTGTGTTCCACCCTCTTCTAGGCTTCCTCCTGTCAATCAAGCTGTAAGAGACATCATACCTAAAGGGCTTGATTTAGGTCAAAGTTGCCTAAATACATCAGTTTGACAGAGACAAAAATGCTATGTGAAGCTGCAGAGGAAAACTATGACTCCAGTCCAACAATCCCTTGGAAGCTGATGAAATAAACAAATTTCACACACTCAGATGTATGACAGAATCACAAAATCTTCAAATCTAAAGACTTCTGAAACAAACATTCTGGTTACAATTGATTCATGACTTTCGAAGCAAAATTTTTACTAATACTGAATTTTAACTTTTAATGAGCAAAAAAAATGACTTAATAGACGTCTACAGTCTATTAGATTAATTAATAAGTAATCTCCCAAAAACCACAAGGAAAAAATACACTCACCAGCCACTGTATTAGGCACACCTGTCCAACTACTTAGTAACTTTGGCGACTTTGAACATGGTATAGTTGTTGGTGCCAGACTAGCTAGTCTGAGCAATACAGAAACTGTGGATTTACTGGGATTTTCACCTACAACAATCTCTAGGGTTTACAGAGAATGATATGCAAAAGAGAAAATATCCAGTGGGCAGGGCAGCAGTTCTGTGGGCAGAAATGCCTGGTTCATGTCAGAGTCTTCTTGTGCCATATTACAAGCAACTTACCATTAACATGTTTGAATTAAATTCAAATAACAATTAGTTGCTAGTAGGCTACTATAAGTTAGAAGCTGAGGAAAGTTTGGTGCACTGTGTCCTCAATTACTTCTCCTTTCCCTTTCTCCTATAATCTTTGTCATTTATTTAGTATTATGTTTTATTTCGTTCTTCATGCCTCTGTTTGGTGCAGTGTGATTCATGTGTTGCCCTCTTTCCCACTCCCCTACGGGGGAGTGATTGCAGGTTCCAGGTGGATCGTCTGTGCCCCTGTTCTTGGCCTGGACCTCGCCTTTGGCTTGTTGTGCGTCTGGAGTGGGAGAGATTCCAGGTGGATCATCTGTGCTCCTGTCTTTCGCCGTGGGAATCGCCTCTGGCTCGTCTTGCACCCCCAGCTGTCCCCCAGTTTAACCTGGATAAAGCCCATCTGCTACACTATTCAAACATGTAGTTGTAAAGTTAGATAAGCCAATTCTTCTTTAACAGGTCTAGCATATTGCCTCTGTCCTGGGAGAGGATCCCTCCTTCATGTGGACATACCCGAATCCCTCAGGTTCTTTTTTTTTTTTTCCCCCGGACATCTGTATTTTTTTATTAGTTTTTCTTACCGAGAAGGAAGGTCTACAGGCAGGAATGCCCAGCTTAGCTTAGTCTTTTTAGTTAATTTAGTAACCAGGTGTTGTTTATTATTTTATGACTGACTTTATGTTCTTCTCTACAAATATCGGTGTAAAGCCCATTGAGACAACTGTGTCGTATTATTGGGCTCTATAAATAAAATTAAATGAAATAAATTGAATTCCAGTCATGCCCCATAAAAAGGTTCAAATACTAATAATACATCTGTGTGTTTTCAGGAAACATAGATATCAGTGTTTGGACTGTATGCCAACAGATGGATATGCTTTTTGTTGTATTTTCTGAACCCAAAAAGCTTGAATTGACTAAGCCTCATTAATACTAACATTGATTAGGAAGTATTGATACCAGTAAGGCTGTGATCAGCAGATTTAGGACCTGTGTGTTTTGCTTACAATGTTTGTGCTGTGATCCTTCTAAGAGGGGCAGACTTTGATTACAGCAGCAAGATGACCAGAGATGAGCAAGTCTGGTCAATACACTAATTGATTGAGAATATTGATGACTTTGCTGCAGGGAGCTAAAGAACTACAGGTTAATGGAGGCATTTGTCATCAATGTGTTGGTGTGTGTGTGCGTATTTGTGTGTGTAAGATGACATGATTGCAGTTAGTAAAATAAAGAAATGATGTAGAAGCTGATGTAGAAATGTAAAAAAAATATGTTGATGTGAAAGACATCAAAATCAGACAGAAAGATCACAGAAAAACAACAAGTTAAGGATGCAGAAACAACAAAAGTCAGATGAGAGGAACAAGCAAACTAAAAGATAATGCAGGAGAAAGAAAAAAACTGGAGGTGCAGAGATCAATGTATTGGTCTGCAGAGCAAATTATGTATGGGGGTTGCATTAAATTCTTTCAGCAAAAATCAGAGAAACTTCCAAAAAGATTAAAAATCTCTGAAGAACACCAGCACATTTGCAAATAATGTTGCCTTCCAACAGTTTCAGCATTCATTCATTCATTCATTTTCCAATCCGCTTTATCCCTTTCGGGGTCACGGGGTTGCTGGAGCCTAACCTGGCTACTCATGGGTGAAGGCAGGGTACACCCCTGGACTGGTCGCCAGTCTGTCGCAGGGGCCACAATCACACACCCATGCACACTCACATTCACACCTATGGACAATTTAGAGCAACCAATTAACCTGTGAAGCACGTTTTGGACGGTGGGAGGAAGCCGGAGTCCCCGGAGAAAACCCACGCATGCACGGGGAGAACATGCAAACTCCACACAGAAAGGTCCCCCAGCCAGGACTTGAACCGGGAACCTTCTTGCTGTGAGGCAGGAGCGCTAACCACTGCACCACAGTGCAGCCCCCAGTTTCAGCATATTTTCACAATTTATTAAAGTTAAAAATAAACAAACGTATTTTGCATGAGTATATTCGGTTTTTTATATTTAAGAAAACTTTTGGAATTTCAGAAGTAAACAATGCAGAGCACTGGGGAGAAAAACTCCTAAACATCTCTGAAATAGATGGAACCAAAAAAGTCCTGTCACATCTTTTACAGTCCTGTCAAAAAAACTAGAGATGTATCAGGTATATTACTATTTCACCTACTAACAGAAAACTGATCCAAATTGTGAGGCTTGTAAAAATCTTATGTTTAAATAAACTAAGAAACAGTGTGATACAGATCACAAACAGATGCATCTTTGGTTATGCTTTTTTAAGCACATGTGACAGAGGGAATGGTAGTTTCAACATTGCAGATGAATCACTTGCTAAAAAACCCAACAAATTTTCAATCAAAGCATGCATCTTCTTAAAAAAAAATCACTGTGTCAGCAGAGTAAAAGGAAAACAAATGTAAAATATTAAAAAAAATAGCATCCACAAGGGCATTACTTGTTTTTCAGAGACCGAGCACTCATCCAGAATAATTCTGAACTGCACGTCGCCCACAATGTACTCATGGGTGTGTGAATGTGTCTGACAACAACCACTGCAGGTGCAGAATAAAAGTGTTGTGTGACTGAGCGTGGGTGCGAAGGGGTGATTGAGTAAAGCCACATAGCTGGGGTGTCATATTCACAAGCTGTTTGTGTTCCTCCTGAACATCTTCAGAGTTTGGTGTTCACAACACATGAGCTGCACTTCAGCAAAGGTTATGTCATGTTGCACACAGACACCACAGCAATAACACAATTTTTTTACCAGAATGCACTGCTCTAAACACATTAAATGCCACGTCAAGATAAAAGCTCCCATTTTTCAGTTTTAACCGGACCTGTGAAGAATGGTTCACACAAACAGGAAACTGTCAGGACCGTCAATAATCCATTTCTTTCAAAGGAACGAATATTACATTTGATCTGACCAAAAACAAGGAGATTCCGGCAACTGCAGGTTTAATGAGCTTTTAATGAGCTAAAACTCAGAATAAAAAAAAAGACAAAAAATAAAACAAGAACTATTAAACAAAAGCACAAAGACAACCAAAAATAGTGGAATGAAAATGAGAGGCGAGGTGGACACTTTGTGTGAATGGAAGGGGCCTGAGGGGTTTTCCTCTTTTACTGTGACCCACATCTAAAATGTGTACAAATCCATATGAACTCACAGGAGGGTTTGTCACATGCTCGCAGGAATTATCAGTCGCACGCTGATTCACTCCCTGTGGAAATGAACACAGTGGTGTAACCTGATTCCTGCTGCTCAGTTTGGTGGTTTCAGTTTGCAGTTGTGGTAAACAACAACAACTCAGAAGAAAAAAGAATAAAAAAGAGAGAAAAGAGGGCACACATCCTTAAGGACATGCAGGCTGACTAAAAGCTGTGCAATTACAATGAGAAACTGTGCTCTGGAGGAAGCCGTTAAACACAGGGAGACGCTTCACACAAAGACCAAGCCAGGAAAAAGTGGAATTTTCTGCTCCTAGCACCACTCAACTCAACCACAATCTGTCTAAAACAGAAAGAGACAACAGAGTAATGGAGAAAGTTCAAGTATTTTAAAATGCAAAGACTTTCATTCAGACTTCCGTCTGACGGTTTAAAGTTTGTCTCATATAATCCATCCGCCCATTTACAAACCCGCTTAATTCCTTTTGGGGGGTCATGGGGTTGCTGGAGCCTATCCCAGCTTGTTTCATATACAATAGGAAATAAACAGTAAACTTATAGTAAATAAGTTTCCACACAGCCTATTAAAAAATGTTTGTTTAACCACAGTCGGAGTAAAGAGCATGACTGTTAGTAATCTGACAAACATATTACCTAAACATGCTAAATCAAGAATGCCCCTTTGTACATGTGTATGGGTCTGTTACATGTTACGTTTAGTTTTCAGCACCATTATTTCTGAAAAGACATTACTGTTCATTTCCAGGTGTCCAGAAAAGTTTTAATTTAGGTTTAAAGACACTGACTAGACAGAAATCTTTGATTCTTCTGTCGGCTGATAGAAATAGTCTTGAATCTGTCGTAACCCACATCATGTCTGCTTCTGAATCTGTTCGACACTATGTAAACTATGTAGACAACACACAAAAGAAAAACATTTCTGGTATGATCATGCATTTGTTCCACAATGCTGCCACTTTGTCAGCTGTTTGAAAGGATAATGACTGAAAAGTAAACACAACGTGTCAAAGACTTTGCTTCTTTGCTGTTAATAACTTGGCTTTGCTCCAATGCAGGACAGGAATGCATTCATATGTGTTTAAAAGTGTGATTGAATGTCTGCTGCAGAAAAAAAACAATTGTTGTATGTGTGAACAGCACAGACTGACTTTTTTCAGTCATATATGAGATGTCATTTCTTCAACAGCTAGATGACGTGCACTATTGTCTAACCTCATAAGGCTGGACTTCACTGGAATCACTGCAGGAGTCAGACAGTTTTTATATGAGGACTTCAATGCAACAAATACACTCTGTTTCTGTTTGTTCTCTGTCTTTGTATTTATCACTCACACACTCTTTCCCACTAGTTTTGCTATTTTCTTCTCATCCTCTTCGTCTCAGATCTTTTTCCTGTCCCCTCAGTCCTCAGAGTTGTTCTGGGGGAGCGTTCAGGCTAATTATCTGAGTGAGGGAGTGCATACCAGCACATCTTTTTCTGAGAATATGTAGCTCTCTCTTCAGCTTCTGTCTTTGCCTAAAACACTTATTTTCCTCCCAGAGGAAGATGGAAAGGAAGAAACTTAAATTATGTGGCTTGTCAGGAGAACTTTTAAAGACAGCACACTGCTGCACACAAGCCAATAAAAATAAAACGTAAAATACACTGAGTTTAATGTGTTGAAGGAATTTCAAAATACTTTTGGGAAACTGATACAGGGAGACCATGGAACCATGCCAGAACATAATGGCAGAAATGGTACAAAAACCACCAGATGATTATTTTCATGACCTTGTCAATCCTGAAACTAAACCACCAGTGAGCAGCCCTTAAAGTAAACAATAGTGTTAAAACTCCTTTGAAAACAAGAAAATATCACAATTTAAACAGCAGTTAAAAATCTTATTTTATTTTATTTTTTATTAGACACTCAGAGTAATACACAGAACATGAGATAGCTTTTAATGAGTGGCCCAGCATGGACCCAGATTCTGCTTTAACCAAAAAGTTGAATGTTATTGGAAATAATTAGCTTCATGGTCTGAATTCCCATGAAAGCATAAAATACTCATCAGCTTGCACACTGACTGCTCTGTCTAAAAGTTCAGCATTTTTGGCTTCAGGTTGAGTTGAGCCCATTCTTGCTTGAAAGTACATTATTACTTGCAGTTCAGCCGTGTGGGTAATATTAAGCCTGTCTATCTAGAGAGAACTGTGCATGCACTAACATCAATGAACTGAATCAAAGCTTTAAGTCAAAATGATGCCACTACAACAGAGGGGCTTATTTTCACAACCCGTTACCTAACAGTCACCTGTTTACATAACCTTTCAAATTTGTACTTTTTAAGACAGATTTTGTGGTGTTCTTATGGAATTTATATCTGTTGACACTTCACCAGCACAAATAAAAAAAAGGCTTGATTAGTCATAGAAACAGTTTTTCTTATTTTTATTTCAGTCAGTTGGAACATGGTGACTGTCTAGCATCAGTCTCTCTGAATGTAGTCAAACCTTTAGCCTCCACAGTGACTGTCAGCACATGGCATGTTTGCATCCAATTTAAGGTATATACAATAAATACACAGACAGCCTCCTGTGGAACGGAGTGAAGAAACAATTGTGGAATTAACCTTTTCACACGGGAACTTCAGCTCCAGTGCTGATGTTCTTTTGACTAGTGTAACTCTTCAATCCTTTACACAATTAGCAATTTTCCAGCGAATACTAATGAAGAGAAAAGCAGCCTTGCACTGATATGCAACACTTTACGTTCATACAGCGCTACGTAACGGTACAAAGGCGATATAAAAATCTGCTTTTCTCTGTGTCAGAACCAGCTGATTTATGGCGAACACATAAATGGTTGAAGCGTTCAGTACGTCAAAGAGCAAGTGTTATTTAGGTGTCGCTGGCAAAAGCTCTGGTGGTAAAGGGTTAATAAACCAGTGTTCAAGAAAAATTGTGCAGAAAGTTACTGCCCTGCATCAAATTCACAACATAGAGACATTATTGGTAAAGAGACTGAATCTGCAACACAGTCTGCACCAACCTAAGAGTGGATGTTGAGAGGACTGTCCCTTGTAGTTCAGTCTTTTTGTTTCAGTTCTTTAAGCTGTTTGGTCATGATTGGTCATGCAGAGGGGGTTTATGTTTTCAGGTATTCAAAATAAAATGTTCATCTGATGTGCTTCAGGTTTTGTTGTTTAGTAAATTCTTATTTTCTGCTTTTGTTAGATTGCGTTTTAGTAATGTTTGGTGAGGTCAACATGTCCCCTGCATGTGGATCCTCTACACACACTCATCCCTAACGGAAAAATAGCAGACGAGATGTGACTTTTCCAGTTTGCAGCTTGGTAATGAACTCAGACACACAGAAAGCTCAGTTGAAACCAAACAGTTCAATGTTCTTCTGTTCCTTGAATGTTCACAAAGCTGTAGCATTACAGAAGGCTCTAGAGCACATTGTAATAAGATAATGCAACAAAGGCTGTTGAAAAAAACCCAAACATAAATGTCTTTTTTTTTTTAAAGCTACAACTTATGTCACAGATAATGTTATGTATTTTGTAACAACATTTTAAATCATCCGCATTTGCACAAAGAATGAGAGAACATCAGTTCAGGTTCAGAGGGAATTCTACTTTGTAGTTTAAGCATGAACTTTGATCAATACTTCATTTATTGCCAACATTATCTTTTAATGAGTAAAGCGTTTGTGTAACTGACTCAGAAAAACAATATTCTCTGAAGGTTAGCGCTGCAGATGCTAGAGCAGTAGATCTTGTTGTTCTTTGCATCAGTAGTTCTTTGATTTACTGGGTTATGTTTGTCTTGCTTATGGTACTAGTTGGAAATAATTCACAGAAAAACAAAAGCTTGACAACCAACAAAACAGTTAAATACAAACAGCCAAGCCTCCCCCTGGTTTTATGCAGCAAACTCAAATTTTTACTTGAGAAAAAGCCAAAGCAAAGAGGCTGCTGTAGTGCTGTCATCGGAACACTGAACTACTAAAGTTATGCTATGACCATTTAATTTTACCAGTGTAAAACAGTCCAACTGCAGCAGAGAAACAAACCCACTTACCACTGTTACTTAACCCTATCATTAGATCTAGCAACTAAAACAGTTCAGATGGAGATTATTTTATCAACTTCCTCATTCCATGATACATTGGTCTTTTAATGGAGAGCACAAATGTGGAATTGGAAGTCTACAACAGTATTATGAGGAGTGTTCAAATGTCTAACAGCGTTGGAATCATGAGACGCCTTCAGGTCGGTCTGACCTTTTTGGTCCAAGTTTCCTGCTTGATGCTCATGCCTTTCATATGTGTCCTGTCAGATTTGGCGTATATTTATTTGTTGCCCTGTCCACTCCACAGTCAGAGGTCTCTGCACTTTCCAGCCGTCATTATGCCTCCAATTAAACTCTAGACTATTCTCCTTCACTAACTATATTCTTGTTAACTTCCACCAATTCATCGCTACTTTTATTTGTACATAAATCTGGTTGGTTTGAAACTTTCCCAAAGTGCAGATGTTTTTCGTTCTCAGAGTTGGCTAAATTGAGAAAGACATTTTTTCCAGAATGCGTTGTGATTGGTCTGTTGGGTTGAATAATTGTATATAGTAATAGATGTGACCCAAGCCTCTCTCCTTTTTCCTCACAGCTCCTCCACTAACCGGCAGTACTGAAGTGCTTTTGCATCAAAGGCAACACTTCAATGCACATCTCCCTCACAGCATTTCTCCAAGGCATAACATCACATGTTTTTTGAGACCAGCGTTAGTTGCTAGTATATCATTAAGCATACCTCTTGCTTGTGTGTAGGTTGTGTAATAAAACAGCTAAATGAAAGAGATGCATTGCTTAAACCTCACTAGACTACATTAGATTACCTACCCTAAGAAGCAATTAAATACACATCACATCTTGAATCATTAATAATTCACTCGAAACATGAATTCACAAACCCCTTTATGAGAATAAACATCACAGATTCAGTTGCGTCGCCCAGATTGGCGTTACCGGGGCCTCACCCTGGAGCCAGGCCTGGGGTTGGGGCTCGCAGGCGAGCGCCTGGTGGCCGGGGCTCCTCCCACGGGCCCCGGTCGGGTAAAACCCGAACGATCAACGTGGGATCACTCCCCAGTGGGCCCACCACCTGCAGGAGAGCTCAGAAGGGGCCGGTGCAATGTGGTTTGGGTGGCAGTCGAGGGCGAGTGCCTCGGCGGCCTAAACCCCGGTCATGGAACTTGGCTTTTGGGACATGGAACGTCACCTCTTTGGGAGGGAAGGAGCCTGAGCTTGTGCAAGAGGTTGAGAGGTACCGGCTAGATATAGTTGGGCTCACCTCTAAGCACAGTCTGGGCTCTGAAACTCAGTCTCTCGAGAGGGGTTGGACTCTCTACCATTCTGGAGTTGCACATGGTGAGAGGGGGCGGGCTGGGGTGGGCTTACTTGTGAGCCCCCAGCTTAGCCGCCAAGTGTTGGAGTTCACCCCGGTGGATGAGAGAGTTGCGTCCCTCCTCCTTTGGGTGGGGGACAGGTCTCTGACTGTAGTTTCGGCTTATGGGCCGAACAGCAGTTCAGAGTACCCAGCTTTCTTGGTGTCTCTCGGAGGGGTACTGGAAAGTGCCCCAACGGGGGACTCCATTGTCCTCCTGGGTGACTTCAATGCCCACGTGGGCAACGACAGTAGCACCTGGAGGGGGGTGATTGGTAGGAACGGCTTCCCTGATCTGAACCCGAGCGGTGTTTTGTTGTTGGACTTCTGTGCTAGTCATAGTTTGTCCATAACAAACACCATGTTTGAGCACAAGGGTGTCCATCAATACACGTGGCATCAGGACACCCTCGGCAGGAGATCAATGATCAACTTTGTAGTCGTTTCAGGAGACCTTCGGCCGTGTGTCTTGGACACTCGGGTAAAGAGAGGGGCAGAGCTGTCCACTGATCACTACCTCGTGGTGAGTTGGATTCGATGGCGGGGAAGGAGGCCGGAAAGACTCGGCAGACCCAAACGTAGTGTGAGGGTCTGCTGGGAACTTCTGGCTGAGCCCTCCGTCAGGGAAGTCTTTAACTCCCACATCCGGGAGAACTTCAAACAGGTACCGAGGGAGGCTGGTAACATTGAGTCTGAATGGACCATGTTCTCCACCTCCATTGTCTCTGCTGCTGTTCGGAGCTGTGGTCGCAAGGTCTCTGGTGCCTGTCGTGGCGGCAACCCCCGAACCCGTTGGTGGACACCGGAAGTAAGGGATGCCGTCAAGCTGAAGAAGGAGTCCTATCAGGTCTGGCTGACTTGTGGGACTCCAGAGGCAGCTGACAGGTATCGGCAGTCTAAGCGAGCTGCGGCTCAGGCTGTAGTAGAGGCAAAAGTAGAGGCCATGGAGAAGGACTATCGGTTGGCCTCGAAGAGGTTCTGGCAAACCGTCCAGCGCCTCAGAAAGGGGAAGCAGCTTTTAGCAGGCACCATTTTCAGTGCAGGTGGGGAGCTGCTGACTTCGACTGGGGACATTGTCGGGCGGTGGAAGGAATACTTTGAGGATCTCCTCAATCCTGCTGACACGCCTTCTCTTGAGGAAGCAGAGGCTGAGAGCCTTGGGGTGGGGCTGTCCATTACCCAAGCTGAAGTCACAGAGGTAGTTAACAAGCTCCTCGGTGGTAAGGCACCGGGAGTGGATGAGGTCCGCCCTGAGTACCTCAAGTCTCTGGATGCTGTGGGAGTGTCTTGGTTAACACATCTCTGCAGCATCGCGTGGCAGTCAGGAACAGTACCACTGGACTAGCAGACAGGGGTGGTGGTTCCCCTTTTCAAGAAGGGGGACCGGAGGGTGTGTTCCAACTACCGGGGAATCACACTCCTCATCCTCCCTGGGAAAGTCTATTCCAGGGTACTGGAGAGGAGAGTCCGGCCGATAGTCGAACCTCAGATCCAAGAACAACAATGCGGTTTCCGCCCTGGTCGTGGAACTGTGGATCAGCTCTACACCCTGTCCAGGGTGCTGGAGGGTTCGTGGGAGTTCGCTCATCCTGTCCACATGTGTTTTGTGGATTTGGAGAAGGCGTTCGACCGTGTGCCCCGTGGTGTCCTGTGGAGGGTACTTTGGGAGTATGGGGTACGGGGAGCCTTACTCAGGGCTGTCCGGTCTCTGTATGACCAGAGCAGGAGCATGGTCCGCATAGCTGGCAGTAAGTCAGACCTGTTCCCAGTGCATGTTGGACTCCGGCAGAGCTGCCCTTTGTCACCGGTTCTTTTCATAGTTTTTTTGGACAGAATTTCTAGGTGCAGCCAGGGTCCGGAGGGGGTCTGGTTCGGGAACCACAGGATTTCCTCTCTGCTCTTTGCAGATGATGTTGTCCTGTTGGCTTCATCGAGCCAGGACCTCCAGTATGCATTGGAACGGTTTTCAGCCAAATATGAAGCGGCTGGGATGAGGGTCAGCACCGCTAAGTCTGAGGCCATGGTTCTCGACCGGAGAAAGGTAGTTTGCCCTCTCTGGGTGGGTGGAGTGCTCCTTCCCCAAGTGGAGGAGTTTAAGTATCTTGGGGTCTTGTTCATGAGTGAGGGAAGATCGGAGCGTGAGATCGACAGGCGGATTGGTGCTGCGTCCACCGTTATGCGGTCGCTGTACCGGTCCGTCGTAGTGAAGAGAGAGCTAAGCCAGAAAGCAAAGCTCTCAATTTACCGGTCGATCTACGCCCCAATACTCACCTATGGTCATGAGCTTTGGGTCATGACCGAAAGAACGAGGTCCCAGATCCAGGCGGCTGAAATGAGCTTCCTCCGTAGGGTGGCTGGGTGCTCACTAAGAGATAGGGTGAGAAGCTCGGTTACCCGGGAGGAGCTCGGAGTAGAGCCGCTCCTCCTCCAAATCGAGAGGAGCCAGTTGAGGTGGCTTGGGCATTTAGTTCGGATGCCCCCTGGACGCCTCCCTAGGGAGGTGTTCCGGGCATGTCCCACTGGGAGGAGGCCCCGGGGAAGACCCAGGACACGCTGGAGAGACTATGTCTCTCGGCTGGCCTGGGAACGACTCGGGGTCCCCCCAGAGGAGCTGGAGGAAGTGGCCGGGGAGCGGGAAGTCTGGGCATCTTTACTTAGACTGCTGCCCCCGCGACCCGGTCCCGGATAAGCGGAAGAAAATGGATGGATGGATGGCATGAATACACGCAAGGAAAAACTTAGCAAGATTCTTCACATCAGGTAAAAATAAGAACTTAAACACAAGTGTTACTTACGTGTGTTGCTAGGTTGTGAGTCCATAGGAATCATCATTTTGCCTCTTGTTCCCCTCCTGGTGGTGATGGAGCGGTCCAGGGTGGAGATGCCACTGGATGCCTCATCAGCATCAGGTCCTGCAACATCACAACATTCAAACCCCTAATCAGGGATTCCGACTGTTTTTTCCTCCCAGCTCAGGCCCGCCAAAGAGAATTTCATTATGAGATGTCTGTTTTCCACTGGGAGATATTATTTATACATTTTCACAAATAGAATACACACTAAGACTAAAAAATCAGGGATCTACACACTATGAAGGTTTGTTTCTGGTGATGTCAGGCAGAGTAAACACTTTAAATGAAACCTGCATCAATAAAAGGTGGAAATAAGTCAGTTAGGAAGAAAGACTCTTCCTTGACTTTTTTCAATACCAACAAATAGATTTTAAGGTTAAAATTGTGATATTGGAAATGTATGTAGAAAATCTAACACAGCATTCCAAACACTGAGTGACAGCATGCTGATATGTTACCTGAGTGACTGCTCTTGCTGCCCATTTGGCTCTCTGATTGGCTGTGTGCCACTTGGGGAAGATCCTGGCAGGACTGGATGGGTGAATTGCGTCCAGATGGAGCGACACTTGGAGCTTTCTCCATGTTCTTCATTTCCATTTCTTCATGATGGATCCAGAGGTCAGGAGGTCGAAGGTCCTTCTGACTGCCCTTCCTTTTACTGGCACTGTGGCTTGCCCTTTTTCTACAGGATTGAGAAACTCGTATTGGATTTGATTACTCTCATTTACAGCACTAATGGATCTACTTCGACATTCACAGCTAATTTTGCAAAATAGGAACTAAATACGAAAAAAGTTAAAGGATGAGAACTGCAGGAATAAATCATTTCAAAAAAACATTTCAAATTAAAGACAGCACATGGAATTAGCATTATTAACAAAATGTCCAGAACAATGAAAGAAGGTGAAAAAAAAAAACTTTTGCTTCTGATAGCTGGAGCACAGAATTATGAAATGACACAACGCTAATTTAATGCATTCAATTATGCAAAAACATGTTGCATCTTGCGCACATTTTTTTTTGCAGGAAGTGCCTGCTTGCAGCTTGTTTGTTCTTCTATTTTTGAAGATTTTCCCCTCTAAATGTTGTCAGTGTGTCAGACTGGAGCAAATCATTAATTTGCTTCTCTTGTCTGTTTGTGTTTTCTCAAACTGCAGTGCACCAAATTCCCAGGACCATCATACCAAATTCATGAGCAAGATTACATAATGAGAAGAATTAGCGCTGTAACCGCCTGAAGCTGCATCACGACAAGGAATCATACTAATTTAGAGGCAATGCAACAACAAATAAAGGGCTCATATAAAGCTGAAGTAGATACGCCATCTTTTTTTACATTATTTCTGTTTAGTTTCACATTACAAGTAGCACAATCCAAATATAAAACTAACTGCACTGGACTGATAACTTTATGGTCTTAGTTGTTGTGAATCAAACATTTTAATTTCAATGGACATTTATTGGAATAGAGTTGTGAAAACAATAAGTCTGGAGCAAGAATTGCAGGATTTACACCGCTGTGACATCTCGCTCCGAGCCTCTATTGTAGGTGGCGGACAAGCACTAGTGAACAGTAAAAACACAAAAGAAGAAGAATCCCCTCCCTGCCGCTTCCTGCTTGTCTGGCGCTGAACCGATGTGAACACCACCTGCTGAATGTGCGTTCATGAAATCTTGTATAGTGCGTTCTTGAATGCACCACATGCGCCCGGTATGAATGCAGCATAATATCTCTGTGTGGAGTGTTTGGTAGATTGATACGCCCTCTCCAAAACGGTTTGAGTGTGCACACCTTAAACTTTTACAAGTTCAACTGATCTGCTGTACTTCTATCAATCCATTTTCTAAACCCGCTTTATCCTCTGTTGAGAATCCTGAAGCCAACCCAGCTACTGACGAGGGGAGGTAGGGTACACCCCTGGACAGTATGCCCCATCAATTATGTGACCACGCAGAGACAAATAACTGCACACATTCATTGTTGAGGGGCAATTTAGAATCAACAGTTAACCCATGAAGCATGTTTTTGGACTGTGGGAAGAAACAGGAGTTCCAGAAGAAAACTCAGGTTTGCACAACGAGAGCATGCAAACTCCAAACAGAAAGGTTCCAACTGGGATTTGAACCAGGGAATTCTCACAGTACAGTGAGAGGGCTAACCACTACACCACAGTGGAGCCCTGCTGTACTTCCTATTTTAAAATAGATTTTGCCATCAGCCGTGTTGCGTTTTTTCAGAAACCATTATTACATTCATATTGGTCCACACTTCGCTTGCATATTTTGTAACAAGAGTACTAAGGTGGCATCCTCAGACAATCGCACCGCACACTAGGCAGCTGGTCAGTCTGTATCTGTGCTCATGATGGTCAACAATGATAAGAGGAATCAAAGATGGAGCATTGGGACTGGTGAGAGCTTTGGATATCAACTGCTCCACAGCACAGCAGTAGCTGGGGTCTGAAGAGGAGGAAGAGAGGAGGAGAAGAGTGGACTGGACACAAAAGAAACATCGAAGTTATACATGAGACAGGGGAGATTAGAAGGACACTGTTAATGTCAGCTGAGATGACTATGATTGCCTTTAAATTAGTCTTTGACTCATACATAAGATCCAAGATTTCAGTGCTAGCATGGCAGTATGTCTCAAAAAACCTTTGCCTTTGGCTTTTCAAATGTGCATTTATTGACATTAGTTAAAAAGGATGTCCTTTGTTTCTAAAACAGAGACTGCGATTATGTTTCATGTTTCACTAATGAGATTGCATGCGCCACATTGAGGTAATGGTATCAAATCCTTCCACAAGTCTCTGTGTTCTACCAGAAAGATCGAGTTATATATTAGCAAAGGCAATTGTACAAAACTGATTGTAGGCACTATTTTTCCAATTTAATTTCCACAATCAAGTTAATTATTTGTTTCCAAAATGTTTCTGAATACATTGTAACATTTGCATGATGTAGCAAACTTTTAGTAAATCAGTTGTTGAGTATTGAATCTAAGTTTGGCATAAAGACAATGTTCTCCTTTAGTTTTTACTCTGATCACATTGAAATCCCCACTTCGAACGCCACATTTTGTGTTGATAGTGGATTGCGGCACTCTTGGGCAGGATCTTTTGTGACCTCAAAGTTTGTAGTTGCATTGAAAATTCAAACAGACCCTCCACAGTATCAAAAAATTGATGACGCTAACTGTCCTACAGGTTGTGAATGTGAGTGTATTGTTGTCTGTCTCTTTCTGGGCCTGCGGTGGACTTGCAAACTATACAGGGTGAACACTGCCTTCACCAACAATGGTTGGCATAGGCTCCAGCAACCCCATAACCCCAAAAGGTGCTGAGCAAGTTTAGAAATTTGATGGATGTCTTATTTACACATGTAGCGTGAAATAAATTCTCTTCAAAGTACCCAATATTTGATATACGTGAGCTACATTTTAAATATCAGATGACACACTGGCCAGTGCTCTTTGATTCTGATGGGGTCCCTGAAGTTTGGTCTTTACTGAAGCCTTCTTCAAAGTATGGACAAGCAATATGTCTGATGAAACTGGTGTTTAAATATGAAAGTATTACTCAAATATGCCCAAGAAGAATTTAAAGCAGCAGAAAGTTTTTTCTTCCTTTACATGAGCTCATTTGTAGACTTGGATGTCTTTTAAGTCTACTTGAGTCTGAAGCAATCAGTTTTAGAGAGTGACAATGTTTAAAAAACTTCCTCACTTGGAAGTGTGGCTGCCAACTTTTTATTTTATTTTTATATGATTTTGATGTTGACAGTCTTTGTGTCTGTGGTGTGTTTACAACATTTTTTTTAAAAAGATGCGAAAGCCATAATTACCATACTTTTCGGAATACAAGTGGAGCTTTTTTAGCATAGTTTGGCCGGGGGTGCAACTCAAACAAAGAAATGGCACCAACCGCTAGAGGGCATAGCAGGTGTGTGTATTAGTATTTGCTACTGACAGCAATGCAGAAGAAGCGCCGGTCAGTCTTATGCTGGGACCGGCAAATGACCGGCACTTCTTCAAAGTTTTTCCAAAGGGACACAGAGGATGAAGAATTTGTTGGATTTAATGATTCGAAGTGATATAAAGAGTTTAGTTGGCTTGTTAGCATGTTCTTTATGCTACAGTTATCTGAATAATTGTTAATATTTTGTGCTAAAATACTAGATTCCTCCTATGTTTCATGAAGCTGAACAAGCATCAGTGTGTTACGGTAGAAAAGTGGGCATGTATTCAGTTACACATTGTTATCAACTCTATTATTATCATTTGCCTCACAAGAAAAAATGTTAGTTCTTGTTACATCATTTTGTAAAATAAATTTCTCTCAAAAGTGTGACATACTCCAGAGTAATTTATTTTCTTCTTTATTATGCATTTTTTTGGTGTCTGTGACTTACACTCCAGGGCAACATGTAATAAAAAAATATGATACTGCTCATGGTATTCTCTGATACCCAGTGGCTTAAGTGAGCCGGTACTCTCCGGTGCTCAGTCCTGGCACTTTTAAAAATAGTACCACTACTTCTTCATGTATGGTGGTTAGTTTTTCATTCCAGCATCAGATATCAATCAACATAAAAATATCTCGAGAAAGCGCTTACCTAAGTGAGCGCAGGTGGAAATTTGGTACTGCGCTGACTGCGAGCTTCCTGAGTAACTACAAAACAATGCATTGTGGGAAATGATGTCATAACATTTTTTGTAGTTTACTTTGCTGATCAGAAACTCAATCAAGGAAATCTTTGTATTTTGTAACTTCTGCAAATAGTGAAACATTGATTGTTATTGACGAATTTTTAAGCCCTTCAGATTTTAATTTTGTAAAATGTTTACTTGGAATCTCATGTCCATTGTTCTCAGTATTTGTTTACTATAACAATTGTACTTTTTATGCATGAATTTCTGCTTGTTTTTATAGCCTTGTTATTTGGTTCTTAAGTCTATAATACATGATTCTATTCTAATCCATTCTACTGTATAAAAAATAAGATTTTTTTTTTTAACAAATGTTAGTGGTAACTGAAATAAATAACACTCAGATTTCTTTATCAGTAGAAAATATTTTACTTGAAACATTTAACTCTTTGATTTTTCTACTGATAATAATGTGCTGTTTCTGACAAAGGATCCATCCATATAATGATACTTGATGAAGAAAATACACTTTTTCCCTTTATTAACTATTGGTGTGAGTTGAAAAAAAGCTCCATGACCTTACGAACTAAATCAGGAAAAGGACAAAACAATCACAGTATCGCAATCTGATCAATACTCAAGGGGGAACTAAAGTGAATGTAAGTAACGTAATAAGGAACAAAGTATTGTTTTTCCTGTGAAGAACACATGCACAACATGGATGAAAAAAAAAGTCTTACTTCCTTTGTTGGGCTGAAGAGCGACGGGTGCAGATGAGTGCCACTATGACGACCACGACCACAGCAATGGCACCCACAGAAACCACAATGATGACCAGGAGATTGCTGTTTTTTTGTGGTGTGACGCTGCTATGAGGTGGACGCATCTGACCAATGGGGGAATCTGAAATTCAAAAAGTCAGGAAGGTCATAAATTAGTTCATTGGTCTCTTGATCTAATGAAAAAAAGCAAAAAAAAAACACAAAACAAAGCCATCAAATATACTGCATTTATTCTGAAAAAATCTGGTTTGTACTACTGTTTTTGTTGACTGACATAAAAAACCCTGAAGCAATGAACTGACAAGACCAAAACAAAGTTGACTCCTAAGGAAGAACACCTCCAAAACAACACCATCAATCAAACCTTTAGCAAACTTCAAACTTGCTATCAAACAAGTGCCATCAGTCATAACCTGTCTTTACCCTCAAAGACCACCAATTTATTTGTTTTGTTTATCACTTCAAAAGTCACTTTTATTTGAATATAAGCTCTATTTGCACCTCTAAAACTGATCATGTTTCCATGAAGGATCGCTCAAGCAAGTTTGAACTATGTCTTAGTCACATACACCTCTGTGGAGGTGGCATTGATGCTGCGGAATTCTGGGTTCTTGGGTCGATAGAAGGTCGTGGCATGAAGGGGCTGCGTCTTAAGAGGAGCACATTTGTGTTTTGCAGTTGCCTTGAGGCTTGTGTGGCTGCCTTAAGGGATGTCATGCAAATGGAACGTACCACTGTTGTGTGCGTGGTAAGTGTATCATGAAGTATTAATGTAACATGTTAATGTACTTAATAATGTTCTTAACAGCCAGACTGCACACATGGGACATGCAAGGAGTGTGCACTTAACAGGCTCCCTGTGCAGTGTGCAGGATTCAGGGGGGGTTTAAAATAATGAAAAATCTGAATGACACGCCTGCGTCTCACCTACTTCACAGTTACTTACCCATATGTTTTGCTGAAGTGTTCACTACAGCCTGACGCCTGCTAAATGCCAGGAGAAAAAATAGTCCATGAACATTTTTGCCTACATTTTGCTCACTGCGTTGTCTACCATCTTAAAATTTTGTATGGGCCATCTGAGTGACCTGTACAGATTTTCCCATTATTCAACTGCAGACGGCTATCTGTAAGGACAGTTGGGACAAAGACATTAGTCTAAATATTTGGTGCCAATTACATTGGTCCAGTCTTTTGCTAAAGACAATTACACTTTTCAATGTAAAACAAAATTTTCAAGATTGAGCGATAAATTGCTGAACTGGTCTCCAGGTTACCTTTTTAGACACAAGAGACAACCTTTTTAAATACGTTTAATTTAAAAAAATCTCTAAAAGGATTTAAACATGTTATTGGCTCTTTAAGGAAGTGGGATGAGTGTATTTTTACATTTTCATGTTTTGCAATAAACTTCCACGTACTTCCTAATTACACATACTTTTAGCCACAATACTTGGTACTGTTAGGAGAAAGATATGATTGTGTTGTTAACCACCAGCACACTCCTCTCTTGAGAAGATAAAAACAAACATGAAGAAGCTTTAGTGAATGGTAAATGGCGTATACTTATATAGCGCTTTTCTACCTTCATTGAAGGCCCAAAGCGTTTTACAGTCATGGTTCCATTCACCCATTCATACGCACATTCACACACTGATGGTAGCTTCGCTACCACCAACCTTCCATCAGGGGCAATGTGGGGCTCAGTGTCTTGACCAAAGACACTACAACACATGGGCAGGTAAGGTGGGAATCAAACCTGCAATCTTCCAATCAGAGGCCGACCACCCCAAATGTGAATGTGAGTCAAAAAATGAATCCCACTGCTGAGAAGCTCCTTGGTATCATGTGAGCTGTTGTTCCCTGTTGAGTCACACTCAGGGAATAATGATGGAAAGAGAAAGTGAAGAGAAAGTGACCCCATACAAAGAGTGAGAGGTGAATCTGCCACGTGACTCATTTTTCAAGTTAACTGAAGCTCTGCCACATAAAGTTGACGGTCAAGCTGATCAACAAGACTTTGACCTCGTTGATCTGCTGAAAATGTGGAAGAGGGCGGAGGTCAGAGAGAATGGATTTATGCTCTGTAGTGAAGGTTGTTTGAGATATTCCAGTCAGACCCTTGTGCCTTATGGTACCCAGTTGTCATTTTGGTAGTGCCTGGCCCCTTTCTCTACAGCTTACAGTTGCTGTTTCCTTAAAAAAACTAGGCAAGCTATGAAGAAAGTCAACAAACTTCCCAGACCATCCACTTTTAAGGAACCTCAGAGTACTCTCCAAATCCACCAGGTCAACAACCTTGCTACGTCTCAAAGATGTTGGAAACAATGTCAGAGAATGCAGAAGTGGAGCAAGCATGGAAGTATATGGACCTTACATCTCATCCTCTGCAGTTTCACCTCAGTTGCTCAATGTTTACTCCAGTATGGATGGGAATCCACCATGGATTGTTCTCTGGACCTCTTCTCTAGTCCCAGTCGGTCATAGAATTCCTGCATGTTTCAGTATTCCTGACAAAACTCTCATCTTCAGACCTGTCCACTCTATGAGTGGATAAGAACTGTCTGGGTAAAAAAGGATCAAACCCATATGGAGTACGCAGAGGGTCCACATGAGATAGCAAGGTCATAGACTACTCTGTGAGCCTATAGAGAAAAAATGTTCATGCATGTCTATTTCTATGAGCATGCTGCGGGCAACAGGTCATAGTGAATACTAATGCAAAACATATTGTCATGGTTTAACCCCCCCCAGAAATACTGTGGACTGCATAAGCAGCCCGTTAGTGCCATTCATGGGATAATTGATACGTATGCCCCTTGCATACAGCCTGACTGTTAGAAATTAGATAATCAGACTGTAGTTTGTGGTGTCATTCCACGAGAGTCCTAAAGGTACTTGCATATCCCATGCACACCCCGCGCATGCGGCATTCACTCATGGTCAGTAAGGACCTGGTGCACGCCTCACTAAAGACTAAAGTGTGGCATGCAGGTACCATTTGACATCATCACCCATATGTCATAAATGTATGTAACTTCCATTAGTCTCACAGATATTTCACAATATACTTACCACATGCATGGCAATGGTACATTACATTGACCCCAAAAAGGATTCAGTGGGTTCTGAACATAAATGGATGGATGTAAAATTGCAGTATTTATTTTTCTATCTTATAAATGTTTTTTTTTTAAGTTCTCTATAAGCAAACAAAAAATATCCTAAGATTAGATCCCTGTGAGTGTAGTAGACCTCTATTTGCAGATGTCTTTCAGAATTAATTATATATTTAACAGAGTAAAAAAAAATAGAGTTGTCAGAGATGTCCTGTTGACATCTACAAGTAGATGTTTAGTAGGTATCTAATAGACACCCTGTGCCTAGTGGGATGCAACTGCTTTCTATTAAAAATGTGTTTTAAATTAACAATGACTTGTTTCATATAGCTGGATAAAAACACTGAAAAAATTATGCAACGTAACTTGCTACTACCTCCGTGTAAATGCAAACAGAAAGTAGAGAATTCTAGGTATAATCAGCTTCCCAGCAGGGTAATGTGCTGTACAGAAAAGTTAAACACAACTGAATACAACAATTAGAGAGAACAACAGAACGCCACGTTTACCCAACAATGCAACAGACCTACGGAGGGACTGCTCTAAGCAACAATTGCAAAAAAGGTGAAACTTTCTGATGTTACTCTGTTACCATTGATGCTGCTCCTGTCAATTGGATTGGTGTCAGATGGCCAGTATGGATGCTCTCCACCTCGTCCTTGGAAAATAAACAGAAACATATCAGGAATTGTTCAAGGTGAAAGTAGAACACATAAACAAAACAAGAAGCACTGAAAGAAAACAAAATAATAATCTGACATTATTTACTTGCAGTCGAAAATAATAATCTGACATTATTTACTTGCAGTCGTTTTAGGAAGAGCTTCTGCTACATATATTTAGGAAGCTTTACACATTTAAAGATTGGGTGTCTTACAAAAGAACTCACAATCTGTCGGGTCTGGGAATTAAAAAAATTGAGAAAATTAAAGAATTGTGCTTGTCCAAATGATGAAACTAAAGTTTGTTTCAAAGAAACAAAGTCCAAATTCCAAATAATTCAAATTCTCCAGTGTCACGTCCTCGTGTTTTATGTTTTCCTTCTTATATTATCTTCTCTCTTTTCATTCAACATATGTATTTTGCTAATAATAATACGTTTTTATTTAATATTTTTTTGATTGCTCAAAAAAGTGTTCCTGCTGTGTTTTGATGTGTTAATGAGAGTATTCTGGACTTCATGTTTTTTTTGTTTTTTGTTTTTTTTGTTTTCTTGATCGAGTATAATGCCCCTTGGTGGTGTAAAAATAATTATTGGAAGTCTGTTAAAATAAAAAGCTTCCTAAAGCCATTTTTGTTGTATTTTGATCTTTTACCATGGTACAATGTCACAAATATTAATGAAAATATCAAGATTAGTTTTTTTCCTAATAATGATTAGGTTAGATTAAAAATAGATGAATTAGAATAATTAATTACAGGTAATGAATAATTAATCACTCAAAAAACTAATTGCATGACAGAACTATCTATATAATTAATCCTGTCAGATTAACAGAAGCAAACCTTAAAATTCTAAAACCTGCTATAATCTTAGACAAAATGTCATTCTCTCAAACTTGATGTTTAAAGCAAGTATTTACTTCCATTGCATTTTTGCAAGTGTCCACACTTTACAGTTTTTCTGTGACAATTTATCTGGAACAATCAGGGTTTCTCTTACTCTCATTACATCCAGAAGATTGCTCAAACAGACCACTTGGATCTGCATCAAGAACTCTTCCCAATGGAATGTGTCTGAAGCACCTCCAGCAGAAAGTGGGAAAAGTTCCAGACTCTCTGACCACTTCGGCTGAACCAGTTCACTCTGATGCAAACAAGCAGCCATGAGATCCCAGAAACGTGAGATTAAAGTCCTCTTCATTCTTTAAGAGCCTTTTTATTTTCATCAGCATCTCAAAAACTTTTAGAAACAAATTCTGTTTATGCTTAACTGGGAACCCTGCATCCAGGGTGTGTCTCAAGAAATAAAACATGTTAAATTACACATGGTTAATATTGACACACATGACAGTTGAACTACTTTTAAACTTATAAACTTTTAGACCATGAGTGACTGAAAGTTGTGTCCAAAGTCTGCAGGCAAGTGTGTGAAATACCATTTGTGTGAATTATCATTTGTGAAGAACCATGTCTTCTTTCTATTTGATGACATCAGATTGAAAGAAGTGTTATTATTGCATCACTAAGTGAACTTTATGGAAGAGCTAATGATCTGTTGCTAAAGAAATGGAAACATAAACACTAAATGTACAACTCATCCATTATTAATGTATTTAAATGGTTTTAATACCAGGCAGAGATGCACGTGTTTAGTCCAAGTGATCTTTTTACGTGAAACTGCAGTTTTCTAGTAATATGTGTTGAACGGTGAATTCTGTTTCAAACTCTTATCACTTTAGCCAAAAACTGATGCTAAAATTAAATGATAAAAGAACTTAAGTAAAAAGAAGAGTAATAAAGCTAAGTGACCAATTGCCACATTTAACTAAAAACTAAACAAAACTGAACAGTTTTTTTTCATAGTAATAAAAAAAAGTTATATTTTTAATTTAAACAAATGAAACATTTGAAAAGTGTACTAAGCATTCATTTGTTCAAGCTGCTCTTCCTGAACATGAATGAAAGGGTTTGCTTTCATTTAAAAAGAAATCTGAATTTAATGAGCAGTTTTATTATAGCAGTGCTTTTCATGTGGGCTTCCAAAAAATTTTGAAAAATATTCTATCTTTTTAGAAAAAAAATGTCTCAACTTCAGATGTTGTTGTGCAGCAATAGTAAAAAGCATGCAGGGTCCTGGTGGAACGGACTGTAATGACTCTTTTGTTTTATGTAAGTACGAAATGCTGATTGAGCAAGGCTGAATTCATCGTAAAAAGGAACATACTTTTGTTTTTTTTATTTAAATGTAAAAAAGGTGACTCCTAGTTCAAAACTTTAGTAACAATCTCAGATTTCATAATTTTGTTACATCCATGGAAGACAGAAAACACAAACAGCCCCTCCCTAAAAGATTCAGTAGTTTGAAAAATAAGATGAAAGAAGCAGTGGTGCCACAAGTAGATGTTTACGCAGATGTATTATCTGTTTTTGGTAGCTTTATTTTGTCGTTTTGCTTCGCTCGTTTTGTGTTTTTTTTTTTTTTAGTTATTCACTGACCTAATCAGTCTTGATGGAAAGTCACTGCGTACTTGAAACATGAATAACACCCCGAGATGCTGCGATGCTGCTGCTCATGCGGAAATATTCTGGGATGTCAGAAACCTTTTTTGAATCTGAATTAATCTGACAAAGTGAACTAAATTCCTGTTTTAACTTTAACTGTTGTTGCAAAATCCTCCATAAGCATCAAGCTTCGTTTTCATTTAATCTGGAGGCTTGCCAATTGAAAGAGATGGGGGACTTTCTTCCATGCCAATAAACAATAAAATATTAACAACGGCAGCATCACCCCGCATGTCCCTTGAGCTACTTTGAGATTTTAAAGGTTAAGAAGGGAAATTAACTTAGGTGCTAGAGCTTTTTTTTAAAAAAAATGTCACCTTCCTTTTATTTTTGTATTGTAAGTTTGATTATTAAAAGCAGGCAGTAGAGTGGCAAAAACACCTGAGTTTAGTATAAAAAAGAATGGCAAACCATGTGTTCGTCACCTCCTTTCCTCTTTAGTTTGTCTCTTTTCTCATCATTTATTTTCCCACTTTAAAAGTGTATGTCCTTTAATCAATTACATATATTCAAATAAAAACTTTTTTTTTAGTCAGGAGAAGTAGTCCTTTTTTTCTGCTAAGAGAATCATATCTTATGTTTTCATCAGAAAATCTATTTTGAGATTACATCTGATGCTCCCATATGATGAAGACCGCTGATCCTTTCAGCCAGTAAGGTTTGACTGCTTTACGCAGGTCCGTCATTACACTCATATGGTAATGAAGAATCATTTTATGAGTTTTAGGTGCATTATTTTTATCTTATTAAACTCAGTTTACATGTATAGTTTAATTAAAGTTGACTGGGTAATAGTAAACAACAGCTGGGCTCGTGATGATTACTGACTCAACAGTGGATTCAAACTGGGGTCTTTGTGTTTCGAGGTTTCCTCATATATCCTGTACCAGAATTTGATGACTCCAACACAGAATTATTAATAAAATGAAAATCTACTGCTTGTAAAACACAGTGAAGTATGCTGACTTCATACCCAATCCTGATCAAGGTCAACATTTCTTTGTTTGTATATGATTTTTATACTTTACTGGTTTTCTCTCATTAGTCAGAATTTTCTAAACCTTACAGATTCTAAAATTTTTAATGAAAATCAATGCATTTACTTTAATGTACTGTATGTAATTCTTCACAAATAAGACAAATCATTTGATACATTATCTGTTGGACAAAGGCTCAAATGAAAACAAAAAGGTTAACATTTACTTAGGAAAGCATGTCTGTGTAGATTCTTATTGAATTTGCAGTCAAATAGACTTGTTTTGTCTTTTGCTATAAAATATGTTTTACCGTTTTACAAAGAGGCTTCCAATTCAGAAAAGTAAGCTGGTTTGCAAACTCCAAGAAAGAAGAAGTTCAAGACATGAAGTCAGGACTTAAAAAAATATTCTGCTTCCCCCTAATGTCAAAAAAACAGTTTGAACGTTTACTAATGCTAAACCAATTTTTCCTGACTTTAATGTCAATGAAAAAAATGCAATGTGACAGAAATTAAACACTTTTTTTTTTTAGTTTAGATCAGTTTTTGGAATAAAATATAAATAAAATACAGACAATCTGCACCACTTCTTTGATGCAAAGTATCAGAATTACATATTACCAACTAGATCACAGAATAAGACCAATGAGAACATAAAACCATTATGGTAAAGTTGTAACCCTGTGTAATCAAGTATTAAAGGATTCATGGGTCAGAATCTGCCTGGCTGACTCAGCATAAGAGATAAAGCAACAAAGATAGATTTCAAAATCTGCATGAAGGAACTGTGAGCGGCTTTGACTGGAGCTGCTGTTCTGTCGTTGATTGTATCTCTTTATAAATATAGCTGTTTCTTGCTCAGCTTCAGAGCTCTCGGGACCTCTCTGCACTGTAGCGTGTATCTTTTTGCCTTTTGTTTAATAAATCTTTTCAACTTTGAACGAGTTTTGTGTTTTCTCATTCATATCTAAGAATTTTCCACTACAGTTATCATTCATAATCTCTGAAAAATGATCATTTCTTTCAGGATATGTAAACTTATGAGCACAACTGTAGATTCATGTCATACATGTCATTGAAAAACAAATTTGAGGGAAAGACTTGAAATCAGAGATCGACAACAACAAGAAACCTCAGAAAACAACTCCAATGAGAAACAACTTTAGAAAAGCTTACCTTGATCATTCGCCATCTTGTCTGGATGTTCCACTGAAGATGCAAGAGGGAGAGGTTTAAAATCGATCACGTTCATGAGGAAACAATCATTTATTACTTATACACTGGTACTCTGACACACCTTTGGCTGTCCGGAAGTGGATCGGTTCAGACAGAGGCCCAACACCTTTAGCATTTTTTGCCTGAATCCTAAAGTAATAAACAGTGTCCAGGTTCAGATCCACAACCTGGTGAGTCAGCCGGTCCCCACTTATGGCCTCCATCACCCAGTCGTCTATTGGCATGTTTTTATCCATTGTGTAATACAAGATATAACCTGCCAAAGAAACAAAGCGCAAAAAGAAAAGCATAAAACATTTTTCTTATCACTATTTGAAAGAATTGCACACATAATACACACGGAATACAAATAAAGATAATTAGAAAAAAAGTATTTAAATTGCATGAACTAAACAGGTTTTGATCTACTTGTAGTAATGCCTTCAGGGGTTGTTTGATTTTTCCCCTGAGATAACTTGTGCAACGCTCATTAAAATAGATGGTTTAACATCTGAAACAATTGCCCAGAAGTTGGAAACATTGAGAAAGGAATACATTGCATGTGAGTTTAAATTCACATACAAACAAGTAAAACTCTGTGTTCAAAAGAAAGCATAGAATTTTCAAAATCTTGATTAAAAATTAAAAACTAGTAATGTTAAAGTCAAACTGTATTACCCTGAGAAGCACAGCACATGCACCCACCTGTGATCCGTCCATTGGCTTCTAAAGGTGGCTGCCAGCTGATGAGAACTGAGCGAGGACGCCCCTCACGGCTGATAACAGTCAAGTCTTTAGGGGCAGAGCTAGGAGCTTAGTTTTGGGGTAAAGAGAAAGGACATAAACAAATGTCAGTTTGAGACCAGGTGAAAATGTTGGGATCTATAATTGATGAAGGTGAAGAATTTAAAATAAAGGGCATATCTAGACTTAGTTGAGATATATATTTTAATGATATGTACAAAAATGTGCAGAAGAGGCTTTTCTACTGCCATGCTTTGTTTCTGCCACAGTACAAAATAGTTAGTGGTTTACAGTTTTTTCCACCATGGAAACCAAATAGCTGCCAATGGAGCTGAAGTCAAACCTGCTCTATTGATCAACTGATAAAAGAGAAGTGTTATGGTTTCACTCTTGAGGAGAAGTGAACCATTTGTTATTGAAAGTTTTCAAAAATGTAGTATTTACCTCTACACACTTGCCAGAGGTGAAGAGTAAAAGCTCAAAAGTGTAAAGTTTCTAATCTGTAGTGCCGACTGATGTGGTAATCAGCAACAACCCAGCTGTTAAAATGTTCAATATGTCAAAATTCTTGAACAACTTGGGAGAAGGTAAAATTGACTGGGTGAACAAATCTATTACAGTCATCTAAAAACTTAGTTTAAATAGATGTACGCTTATTGTGGAACGTTTCAGATGCCTGATGTCATTATTCCATACTCCTCAGAGCCTAAATTTATGCATGGAAACACACAGAAAAAAGAAATCTAGTCATTATCACAAATCTCAATTTCCTGCTCATGCCCCCTTTAGACCATAATTATTCTAAATTTCATTCATTCATTCATTTTCCAATCCGCTTTATCCCTTTTCGGGGTCACGGGGCTGCCGGAGCCTAACCCGGCTACTCATGGACGAAGGCAGGGTACACCCCTGGACTGGTCGCCAGTCTGTCGCAGGGGCCACAATCACACACCCACACACACCCAGGGACAATTAGTGCGACCAATTAACCTATGAAGCATGTTTTTGGACGGTGGGAGGAAGCCGGAGTACCCGGAGAAAACCCACGCATGCACGGGGAGAACATGCAATCTCCACACAGAAAGGTCCCCCAGCCAGGACTTGAACCAGGAACCTTCTTGCTGTGAGGCAGGAGCGCTAACCACTGCGCCACCGTGCAGCCCTATTCTAAATTTACAACACATTTTTGATTTTTGTTTTACAACACAACAATCATGATGGCCCCTCTTTTGGTCGAGGGAAAACAATTGCAAAGTTTTCATTTGTAAGCACCATTTACTCATGTGATTCCGCCAGTCACTCATTGGGTTATAGTTGAGCAACAACTTTAAAAAGAAATACAAGGTTCCACCATGAAATGTCACATTTTTTACAGCACACTGTGTTCTGCATCCTGACTGGCTGTAGACCACGCCAATCAATCTCCTCTGCCATGTCTCCTGTACAGCTTCCAGAGTTACAGTACCTAAATCTTAGACAGAAATCCGATCTTTGTTTTCATTCTGTAATCCTGGATGAAGGTTTGAACTTTGAGAGGTTAAACAAGAGAGAAAAGTGTAAAAATGTTCATGTCTGTCTGAGAAAAGTTGTAAAGTGTGTATTGAGGAGTTACAAGCCTTAAACCATCTGCAATCTTACTGCAAGGATTTCACCTATCATGGGTTTTTATTTTTAAAATGTATACCCTACAATAAATAGGGGATGACTGCACAAGTAAGTAATGCCACATTCCTTCAAGTTTCAGATCAATAGGGCTGTAGAAGTGCACAAGCAGTTTATTTAGCAACAAAACAAGATGACTTCCAACATGGAGGGCCTAACAATTTTCTAATAACAATTCTTTTAATTGATCTTTTTGTCCTCATTTACTCCTCTGTTTTTTCTAAATCCAAATGTTTGCCCTAATTATCCATGAGGAACTTTCCTGGAAATTCTTGTCGTCTAAACATCACTTTTGAAATTCGGTTAAAAAACTGCTTACGGGAAACATGTTGGTAAGTTTGAAGCTGCAGTTGCTGCTGGAACTACACTGTGAAAGTGAGGTCAGTGTGTGTGGGTAGACCTGTGCAGTAACCGAGTGGACTCCATCTATTCACTCTGAATGTCAATGTATTCCAGTGGGCCTTGGGGAGCCGGTGGCATGATGCCGTTCATGCTTAATTGGGTAACAAATCCGGCAAACACGATTGTATACATCCTAAAAGTGATACCTTGACATTTTGATTTCAGTCTGCGGTGGGGTTTCATTGTTGCAGACTGTTGTTGTGTTGTTGCTGGGGAGAGTGAAGTTTTTCAGTGACTCTTCACTGAACCAAGACGTGATTTCTGTCCATTGTTAAAGTCCTTGTTAAAAATAATTGCAGTTCAGGGGGTAGGAAGAGAATAAAGCTCTACAAGTCACTTTTTATGCATGTCAGTTTCCTGAACGTGGAGTGTTTACTCTCAAAACTATATAAGAAGAAAACAGATTTCTGGAGATGCTGGACCCCCACTCAAGCAGCAGCTCCTCATTATGTTGCTGTTTTTTGTCTTTGCTCTTCTAAAAATCATTATTTGAAGCTGCAGCACAGTAGGAGAAGTGAGAACCATACCTGCTTCATATGTAGTGGCGTGTGCCGTCATACTCCAGGTGCTGGACTTTCGACCTTTGGTTACCATAACGGCAAATTCATACATGGTGTTTGGTTTCAGGCCGGTGACAGTATGGCTCAGAGCAGTGGTGTCTGCAGACTGAAAACATGTTTGTGTACATTTAAAATCAATTTATTTTGTGTGGTTTAACTTTAGCATCTGACTCAAAACATTCTAGTTACAGATTGAGAACAAACTTTCTTGTTTTGTCAGTACACCTACTCTCTAGCTAAGGTTGCCAATTTCTTGTACTTTTTCCCTTTAAATTTTGATTTTCTTTTGAATATCACAGCTGCACAACAATTTTTTATCTTTTCTTTCTCTTTTAATTAATGTGAGTCAAAGAAAATTCCTTTTCCCTTTCAGACTGAGATTGAGAAAATGACACCTCCCTGGTGACCAACCCTGCTGTTTATAAAACTGAGCAGAGTGGGTGTATTTGCAGAAGTTTTCTTTTATTGTATTTTTATGTTCATTTCCAGGGACTGGTAAAACAAAAAAGTCTCCTTGAGAAAACTGAATTTTTGCCGGCAGCAAAAGTAATCTGATTCATTTAGTAGAATAGCCCATGTGAACCTTGTAAGTGGTTTCTTTAATCTGAGAATGATTTAAAATATTAAGCACTATACTAAAACGAAATTATAATTTCTTGTGGTCTTTTTAAACCTTCACAGATTGTCTGACTCTTTGTAGAGCTCCTTGATTCTTCATGAGAGTAGAAATGCCAACACGCACATCTCATTCAGAAGAGTTTTGCAAACATAATGTTACTGCTTAAAAAAGGGTAGCAGGAAATGCCTGGCCTATTGTTTTTATGCTTAACAAGACTTGTATAAATAGTGCTTTCGAATTACCAACTCATACATTTTGGTGCGCAGTAGGAAACAGCACTATCTTTTTCTGAGATTACACTTAACTGGATAAACGTGTAAGTGAATCTTAAAGGAAGTCACATGTGCTGTAGAGGAAGATAATCCAATGTTTCAAATCAGGAGCTGCTTAGTTTTGTTCAAGTTCCACATTCATCAGGCAAATCAACACCATAGAAGGTATTTTTTTAAAAAAGCTCTTAAGCATTCATTCAGACATATACATATTTTTAAGTGATTTTTTCTGCTGTCACACTGCAAGAAATGTTTTTATCCTTAGGTTGAATCATAAAGAAGCTTAGCCTAAAGTATGGTTATGCATAGTTAAAATCCAGAGTCCTCCCTCACAAAGATCAGCTTCACGTTACCTTGTACTTCCCACTTGTGGAGTAGCTGCTCTTCCACTTGACAGAGTAATACCGGACCTCTGATGATTTCTGGTTCTTTGTCATGGAGTTGTCGGCCCACGACATCCGTACAGAGTCCGAGGACAGAGCTACAGCTTGGACCCCAACAGGAGGGATCATGGGAGTGCTGGTGTCTGGCATGGGAGTGGGGTATTTATCAAAGAGGTGGAAGAGGTCATCTTCTAATGGGTCTATGGGGTCTGATGTGAGGCAGGTAACATTAACCAAGATGTAAAACAATGATAATATAAATAAATACAATAAACAAGCAATTGCAGTGATTTAGAAATGAGTAACACAAGAATATGTGAATATGAAAAAAAATATTCAAGTATGAAATTGCAATGCAACACAACAAAGAGGGGAAAAGGAGGGTGAATGGTGACAAGATGAAAATCAGAAGAAAAGGGAGAAAAGACAGTAAAAAGAAGTGCAGATCAGAGCCATTATTCTACACAGGAATTGGAGCCACGTGAAGCTCACACAGTCAAAACTTTGAAGAATATGCTTATAGTAACTGAAAGAGTGAGCACAACAAAATATGCCAAGCCAAGTTTTCTTTTCAGGAAATAGTGTTTCCTGTATACTTGTACACTCTGTCTAGAAGATATAAGGGCTGTGTGTGGGTCAGTGGCTCCAGCCTTTGAGAGAGCATCTGCTACTTTCAGGTGCATTCAGAAGTATAATAAATATCCCAATGTGTAACAAATGGAACTGTAGAGTTTGGTTGAGGGAGCGCCTGAAGGCAGCAGAACATGAAAACTGTTTCTAACAGACAGAAAGAACATGTAAATTAAAGAATAAAGAAGCCAGTTTCTGATGCAGACTTTGTGCCCCCAGATCCAACGGAACCAGAAACAAAGTAGGGAGGATACAGATAGAGATTATTTGACAATGGTAACTGTTTTCTGGTCTACAGAAAGTCAACACAAACACAAATGCAGCCCACTTTCATTTAGCATCTACAATTTTCCTGAGTTAATGGTTTAAGCTACTGACACGTCTGCTAACTTTCAGCTCAAGGAAAATGCATCATTTGGAAAAAGAAAAAAAAAACTTTTCTGTTTTGTATGCAGTGTACTAAACTACAGCAAGAATCAACAGTGGCATCTAATGTGTTGTGTTTGAAGAGAAATGTACAGCTGCAGGCCAACAAAGAGTGTGAGACTGATAAGAGACAGAAGGAGATTGATGAGGGAGGTGTTTGGGGCTGTGAGGCGAGCTGCAGCAGACAGTGTTGTGGTTAAACTGGTTGCCCAGCATCCCAATAAAGCTCCTGTTGAACAGAATACTAATGAGCGTCTAGCAAGCCTCTTTATAATTGCACATCTTGTATGCTTACTTATACCACAGCGTTCCACTCATGCCATATCTCTTTTCCATGTACTCACATTTTGGCCATCAACCCCCCCTTTTTGATTTGTCATTCTTTCATTCTGACATCATAGCACCATTCCACTGATCTCTTCCTTTGATTCATGCCTAGGTTTTAAGTCTCTTTTCTTTGCTTCTACATCTCAGTGCAGTTTGTGTTTACTCCTGAAGTTCCTCTACATCTTTCTTCTGCTGTTCTGTCCTCCCCTATCCTTTCTTTCCAACTCTCATCCCTTCTCTATCACACCCCCCACCCCACCCCAACTCTCTGTGGTCCTCAAGTCATTGATTAAGTGGTGGTTTGGCGGCTGGCTGGGGATCCGTTTTGCCTCTGCAGCGTGGGGGCGGCAAGGCGAGGACAAGGCAGTATATTAACAAGGATCTGACTCTTAATGAGCTGTTTTTTAAAGCTCTCATAAAAAGCTCTCCAGCAGACTGCTGCCATGGCAAGAAGCTAGTGTGTGTGTGTGTGTGTGTGTGTGTGTGCTTGCGTGTGTGTGTGTGTGTGTGCGTGTGCGTGTGTGTGTGTGTGTGCTTGCGTGTGTGTGCGTGCGTGTGCGTGTGTGTGTGTAAGTCCGTGCGTGCCTGTGTGTGCTGTCACTGTTCAAATCTTGTTGAAACAGCCTGCGTTTCAGTCCTCTGGATCGGCCCAACATCTCCTTGCATTTCCATATTAGAATATCCATTTTAAGCTTTAATCCCACATAAGTCAACAGATCTTTGAAAAACTGCATTGGTCTTCATGTATGACAACAATTTTGTGATGGAGACCTACACAGAAACCTTTCTACTGAGATTTCCCCATACAGCAGCTTTTAAACATGGTATGGGTTGAAGAACTTCAGGATGAATGACCATGTTCACTAAACAGAACCACATGGCATTGTTCTTGCCAAAGGTAAAGTGATTTATATCAAACTATGATTTGGGGTCGTCTTGTAGTTTTAGACTTTGGTAAGTTATTAGCATTATTTAGGATCATTTGTTTCACAGGGCGTACAGTAGATATATTTTGCCCAAATTAGGGAAAAGGTTTCCATTACTTAGTCTAGCTCTGAAAAGCCAGCCAAATTAAATTATTTCTCTTGTTTTAAGTTTCAAAAGGGAATTTTAGATTTATAAGCTGTTTAGACATGGACATCTTTGAGCAGATCAGGTCTTGTGTTTCTGACCTCCCTACTTATCCTGAAATATGCTGCAAACATTTTCTACAGTGGATACCATGTGACATGTTTGAGTCTCACTGTTCAAAGTGTGAATTGCTGTGAATTGCTGATCTTTGTCCCTGGAGAGGAGACTCAAGTCCACATTGAAAGTGTTTGATGGGTGACACCTGAGGCCATCACAGTTTTACCATTTAACACAGATGTCGTCTTCTACGATCTTCCAAAACAGCTGTTTTCATCACTCAAAACAAGGATAATACTAAACTGAAATGGCACATCTTAGGATGACCTTGAAAGCTAAGTTTCCTTAAAGCCCTGAGTTATTAAAGATGCTTACATTCACACTCACAAAATGATCTGTCACTCTGAACAGCATTGTATACAATAGCGCTCAATTTTTTGCAAATGTTTTGTCTTAGGCAATCCTGTTTCAGTGCAATGTTTGTTTTTACCCAGGTGGTTGTTGCTTTTTTAAATCATGACTTGTCTAATATAATATCATTGAAGAAATGAGGCTGATGCCCAGCAGGGAGCAGATCTGTGTAACATTGATTTAGGCTGTTTTTATAGATTTGTCTTTATGCCTCTGTGACCTGTTGGGCTCCATAACCCTTAACGTAGATTTATACTGTGTAGTGTTTTGAGGAACATTAAGTACATGCCACTGCTCAAAAGTATAATAGGGTTCCTTTTAATGTACTTTGACAAGTTTGCATAAACATCCATCCATCTGTCTTCTGAATCAACTGAATCCACATGACAAGTGGCCTCTGTGTGACACAGGAGGGGTAGTCACATTCAAGATCATAAATGGTAAGGAGTCAAGTGGGCGGGGGGGATCCTCGTTCCCCATGGACTTCAGCGCAGCCTCCAGGATCAAAATAATAGGAAGCACCAGTGAGAAAAGGTAGAATTTTCAGACTGGAAATATCGACAATATTCACTTTAAAAGACCAATAGGAAGAAATGTTTTGTCAGATGTATGCTGTGTTCCAATACAAAGACAATGCCGACGTCCTTCTGAAGCATTCATTCATTCATTCATTTTCCAAACCGCTTTTCCCTTCCGGGGTCACGGGGTTGCCGGAGCCTAACCCGGCTACTCATGGGCGAAGGCAGGGAACACCCCTGGACTGGTCGCCAGTCTGTCGCAGGGCCCCTTCTGAAGCAATTCCAATGTAATGAAACTCCAAAAAACAAACTTTTTTTTTTTTTTTTCACAAGTCACCAAGCCCTGGTGTGTGTGCTCCAGTGACAAAGCAACACCATTAAAACAAGACAAACTGGATTTGAGTTCCTGTTGCCTTTCTATCAGCTGGAACCAGTCTGGTTGTTCTCCTCTGAACTCTGTTACCAACAAGGCATTTCCACCCACAGATCTGCTGTTTACTGGATATTTTCTCTTTTTTGGACCGTTCTCTGTAAACTCTAGAAATGGCTGTTGGTGAAAATTCCAGTAGGTCAGTAATTTCGGAAATACTCAGGCCAGTCGTCTGGCACCAACAACCATGCCACATTTGAAGTCTCCTAGATCAGCTTTCTTCTCCATTATGATACTCGGTTTGAACTTCAGCAGATTGTTTTGACCATGTCTACATGCTAAAATGCATTGAGCTACTGCCATGTGATTGGCTGATTAGAAATTTGCATTAATGAGCAGTTAGACAGGTGTGCCTAATAAAATAAAAAATAAAGTGAGTGTAGATTACATAATTACAATTACTGGAAGGGTCTCAAGCTGGTTTGAATCATCCCTCACAGGAAGAGATTTTACTGTCACTGTAAATGAGTCATCATCTGGGAGGCCGACACTAACATAGTGTGTGTCCCACACTTCTTAACCTGTACATGCTTACGCTTGGTGACATCATCAGGAGACAACAGCATAAACTTTCATAGTTTTGCTAACACCCAGCTACAGTCTGTGTGGCTGTGTGTCCTGATGACACGGACCCATTGATGACTTTTTAAGTTGTATTTTAGATAATGAAACATTGATGGGAGATAACTTTTTAAGGATCAATCAAGACAAAAAAAGATATTTTAATTGCTGTTCCTGAAGCTGAGAGAGAGAAGGTCCAATTTTACTTATCAACTCATGACTTAAATGTGTGCAATTAAGTCAGAAACCTCTATGTGATTTAAGATGCAAATATTGCATCAGAAATATTCCCTGACTGAGACCCCTTCTCTCCAGAGCCAGTGCTGAAATATTAAGCCCACTCTTAACATCTAGAATAGACTATTGTAATGCCCTTCTTTCTGGTGTTAGGATAAATACTATTAATTGACTGCATCTTGTTCAAAACTCGGCTGTTAAGCCTCTTAACCAGGAAGAATTCAGCTTTAAGATCAATTTTAAGGTTCCTTTATTCTCGTATGAATAGCCGAATTGAATTGGACCTTCTTTTTTGTCAGAATTGCTTTTAGTTTATGATCCTCACAGAGCCCTCTGGTCCTCCGGTGAAGGTCTACTGGTAGTCCCCAAATTTAGAACAAAAACCCTCGGCAGGGTCACATGGAGCCTTGCCAGTGGAATGGTCTACCAGAGGATGTGAGGTTCTCATCCATTAAAGAGGTTTTTAAGAAAAAAACAATACATGATCACGTTTCTGTGTCACAAACCATTTAACAGGGAAAGCATTAAAGTTGTTAGTTTTATACTCCAGGATTATTATTTTCTGCAATGTTCTATTATTGATCAATACTTTCTTTCACACGGGGAGTCATATTGTCTTCATGGGGTAGCTTACAGTATCAGTGACATTAATGTCCCCCTTGCCTACATTTTGGCTTGGCACTACTGTAATGGATACATTCATTTTTTGAATTTAGAGCGTTAAAAAAAGTCAGAAAATTACACAATTCTGTAGAAGATAATCCAAATGTAAACATATTAAAATAAACAAAAGACACCTTTATGAATTAACCTTTAACACTAAAAAGGTCACTAGATATGTTAACTGCAATGCTAATTCTATTTTTTTAAATTTAAAAACCAATACAATATCTGTAACTACTGTTTTTTTTTAATTAATACAAATGTACAACACCTAACAGTAATTGTATCATATGATAATGAGTTTAAAGTCAGCAATCAAAGATCTTAGATCAATAATCTTAACAGTGAGGTACATCAACAGCACTGCAGCACATTGAACAAAGCCTATAGCAAAACAGTGTGGTTTTTTTTCGGGGGTGGGGGGTGGGGTGTGTGTGTCTTATCGACATCTGTGTTTCTTCATCTTACACCTGCTCCCATTTTTCTTCCTCTATTGTCGTGCCCTTATGATCCATGTCTACGGTCTGTCTTATCGCGCTCATTCATTTCTCTGTTACTGTTGCTCTGCTCTTCCCACACTTTATTTTCAAGTCTATCACATCCTTCTATTTCTTACAGTGTCGGCTTTTACTCTGCATGTCTGACCACATCAGTCCTCTTTCTTCCATGGATTGCTTTGTCACCTCATCATATCTCCCTTATTTCTAAATTCAATGACAATTTTGAAGTATAATAATTATTTTGAGGGTTTTCAAAGCTCGCTGAAGTGAATTGTCTTCACTGTTAGTTGTTCTTATTACTATCGTCACATCCTGAAGGTTGAAAACCTCAAAAATGTGACGTTTTCATGAAGGTAATAAAGGATTTATGTCCGCTGTGGGCTGCTGGGTGAGAAGAGAAGGGCTGTCTGTTTTATTTATAAGTTGAAACTTGGCTGAGACTTGGATCCATTTCATTAATCTCACTTTTAGAACTGATTTTCTGCAGGGAGTCCTAATGAGTCTCCATTGCAAAGACAGTCTCACAGATATGGTAAAAGCATTGTTGGAAGTCATTACACTATACATAAAACATAAAGGCATTATATTAAAAACGCTTCATAGACATAATATAAGGTTGAGATGTGAAGGAAGGGATGTTTTTTTTTCTGCGTGGCATCTTCTAAAAGTCACTCATTTACAGCTCAAGCCACAGTAATTATTAATGCCGTCACTACAAATCAGGCTGACAGATTATTTGCTTTCCTGCTACACTTGAAATGATGAAGAGGTTGCACCTAGCATTATTGTTTACACTACAGCTGTTTTTAAAGAGCAGCTTTGCTTTGTTGCTAGCGTAAAACTGCTAATAAGGCTTCAAACAAAGGGACTCATACTAATAGTGTTTAAATATTTGATAATTTTATAATCTAATGTGTTGCCAGGGAGCAGATCTTGGAATCACACTTTTAATCACCTGTCATGTTGCCATTTCATGCTGAAATGTGGCACAAACTGGCAGCTTCATGATTGACAAATGCAGCACATCTGGTCCGAATGAGCAGGAATGATTACTGACCAGTTACAAGGGGAATTAAGTCTTTGTCATTTAATGAGTAAATCATTGCACTCCTTAGAATTCCTGGAGTTTCCATTAAATAGATAAACTGCTGCGCTAAATCAACTGCTGTCAAACTTGAAGCAAAGAAATTCGGTCTTATATATCAAAATCAAAACATCTAAATGATGTTCTTTTGTCTTGTGGTTCCTTATGCAACACATCAACTTGTTAAGGTTACTCTCCAGAAAAATTTGACTAATGTTGTGGTCATTGTTGATAAAGCAGACTAAATTTTAATACTATTATTTAGGGGAGGCCATGGTGCAGCGGTAGGGCAGTCGACCTCCAAATATTGCAGTTCAATTCCCTCCTTGCCCATGTGTCAAAGTGTCTTTGGGCAAGACACCCCACATTGTCTTTGGTTGAAAGTTGGCACCAGTGTTCGCCAGCGGAGCCGCCATCAGTGTGTGAATATGTGTGTGAATGGGTGACTGACTGTAAAGCGCTTTGGGCCTTAAAGGTACGTGGAACAGCACTATACAAGTATACACCATTTACTATATCTACAATATGGAGAAATCAGCTTCTACTACTGGTACTGAGTTTTGCACTAAGGTGTCGCCGCCTTTACTTTTTGAGATTTGTTCGTTTTTTCTGCTTCATGTTGTGTTTGAGGAACTAATTCACAAGGTTTCTGTTTATCACTTATCTTGTTTTGATCTAACCAGTTCTATTAGTTTTTAATTTTCATCTGATTGTTATGCTCTGCCTTACTTTGGGATTTTCCTGCAGATTTTCAGCCTTTGGTGTATCTTATTGGATCGAAGTTTTGAAAACAATTTTTCTGAAAAACAAAGATTTTAAATTGTACCAAAATACTTGATTAAAAAAAGATTTTATACAAGTTGTTTTATTGGCTTATTTTAAGTTTTTTTTTTTTTTTTTTTTTTAAATGGGGAGAATAACTACTAGTCCTCTCCTCAGCTTTAAACATAAAGTGATTTTGTGCTTCAGTTTCTCCATCTTGTTATCCAAAGTCTCTGTCATGTTACCAAAGCTAAACTTCTGCAATCTGCTCAACTGTTAACGCCTATCTTATGTCCACCCTAGTCAAGTGTACACCTACTTGTGTACACTTATCAGTTATGACTTTCTAACAAAGAAATGCTTACTGATGCAAAAGCTGCCCACAAAATCCAGAACGCTCTAGAGAAGCACTTTTTTTTATCCCAGGCTACTGTAAGCTAGAGAGACTGTAGCTTCTGGGTACACCTTCTGGGTGGACAGAAATGTATTTATTTTTCAGCGTTGTGACCCTGCACACGAGAGGCATATTCAAGAAAAAAGTGCCAATGTGTAATTCACACAAATATTGAAGTTGTGGACAGTAATTCAGATGTGGTTCATGTTTATGATTACCATAGTTGCTTCTCATCACTCAGTTCACTTAAGTAGCTCAGTATAAATTGAGATAGTTCAATTTTCTATTTTCACATTGCTTTGCTTTCATTTTGCGTTTCTGTACGTTTTTTTCATTTGTAGGTAAATGTGTTTGAAAACTGTTGTGAATGCCTCCTAAAGCTTTACTTATCATCATCCACCTTAATCATCCACCTACTCTGCATACTTTGGGAAATGAGGAGAGTACTGTACTTCTTTCACTGATGCCTCCTCCACTCACCTCCACCCCGATAATGATTTTATAAGTAAACATGTCAGTGATGTCTAATTTAATGTTTGTTTTTATTCTTGCTATTCACATTGGCATAGCCTTCATTTTCTGGGTTGAGTTGCAATAAAAAAAAAAAACATGTTAATTATACTACATCAGATGATGGATCACAGGGTTATTTTTGATAATTACATGTGTTCTTACCTGTCAAAGATCGGGTGACAGCGCTCTCATATAGAGGAACTCCTTCACCAGCATTATTAAACGCCTTCAGAGAAATAACGTAGTGTGAGCTTGGCTCTGAGGGGGAAGTAAGAAGACAGAATCAGTGATTGCTTATGACTTGTAGCGCAGAAAATTACCATTTTATGGCATAATTCATTATGCAACATTTATGAAATGAATAGAGAAGAATTTAAAGGCCAAGGCTGTCTTGACAGAGCCAAGTTGACAAGCAACAACTCTAACTTTTTTCCACATTATCAAATATTTCAGACTTCCATCAGATTCATGAGATTTCTGCAGGTTTTAAAGAAGGGACTTATTATCCTTATTTGTACTAATTGCATGCAGTGGTTCCTCCTGTGTCTTGACTGATGATTCACAATACAACACGCTCCTCACATACCATCAAACTCTTGCACAAATAAAGCAAACTCCCCTTCTGCTCCCCAGATGCCTTGCCACATGAATTAATGATCACTATGAATTATAAATGTCATGTATACATGTGCACTCAGTCCCATGTGTGTATGAAACACAATTGCTAGATTTTATTTTTTCATTATCCTTCCATTATCAGACCTCAGAGGGAATTTTCCAACTATGTATAAAAAAATGTGTCCAATTTGTTTTTGTCTTCCCTGGCATGCAGATGTTGTGTTGTGCTCTCACACAGCGGATCTTTTCTCTTTTCAAACCTCTCCAAATGAATTTTTTCTCCTCAAGCATTTCCTATGAACTCCTTTAAATTATTAATCCTAATTTAATTAAATAGGCATATTGTCATAATGCATTAACGGCAGAGCGAAGGTCTGAGTCCACATTGATGCTTTGTTGGCTAAACATAATAAAGAGGTGGAGCTTATAATCTCTTTTGCATTGTAAATCCATCAGAAACTGTGGCTTTTTTGGCATTGATGTAATAAACAGACCTTCAACATGCATATGTTCTATGTTCTTGGGTCAGCGGAATAATACAACAAAACTGAGAATACTGCCAGTTGGCTCTTTAGACAGGCACTGAGCAGATTTATTAAGCTCTTTTACTCCCAATTTTTCCCAGACAAAAAAATATTCAAAATGTGTGTCATTAGTTTCTCTTTAAAACAATCAATCAAAATCTTCAGATATTTTCATGGAAGTGTGTTTGAAAAAGTGTGTTTTATGATCTGTCATAATTGTGACCGGTGGGATAATGTGTTGTATCAACCACTGTATAGACTGACTATACACATTTGAGCACTGCAGTGTGTTTCCATGTGTTTGTGTAGGTGTGTGAGTGTTTGCGCGGGTGTGTGTGCTCCATGGTACAGCTAGAAGACCTCCATGTGTAGTAACACTTTGCATTTCTCACATGCATAGGTAGTGCGTTTCTCAAAATGACGATGTCACTCAGCGATGCAACTTGACAGCATCTTGCCTGATCTTCAATGAAAGCAACAAATAGAGATCTTTCGTGATTTGTGGGTTTTGTTCAAAGATTTTCAGAAGAGACTGTGAGGCTATCTGTAAGAAGGTAAGCAGGTCAATGGTCCCTCCACCAACATCTTAATAAGAGAGCTGGCCATTTACAGGGGCACTGTTCATAGACCATGCAGGGATGGGCCACCACTTTCTTGATTTTATTGTGATAATGGTATAGTGAATCCTGTAGGTCGCGAAGGTCTAAATCAATGATGTATTTGGGCTGATGCTTTTAGGTTGTTGGATGTTGTCAAAGGCATGTTGGTCCCTGTTTCATGACCTGTCAGAGGTTTCGGTGACACAGACAGACACACAGACAGATGTGATTGATTTAAAAAAAAAAAATTGAATTTTTTGTCTACATTTTGTAGATGTATTTTTGACTCTGAAAAATAATCTTAATGTGCCTGGACTGCAGTTTATGCACAAATGGCCAATAAAAACATTGAACCTATATTTTCCAGTGTGCTCACAAGGTTCAATTAATCAACAGATCTAACTGATCTTTATCTTTTCAACATTTTTATATTTCTCAACTCCTTTTCACCACAGTGGTAGACTGTGTGTGTTTTACTTTTTGCATTGATTGTATCAGAGATAAATTGATGATGTACCTTTCTTTGGACTTCACCTTTATGACTAAAATAGCCTGGCCAACACTCCAGCTTCACCCAGACTTCATCAATGATTTAAAAAATGGCTCTTAATAAAGTTGGAGTTATCATCACTATGTACATGCATTTTTGATATCCACATGACATTTCAATGTCAAGAATAATTACCAAACAAAGACATCAGGAAGTTGGATGACAATTTCTAGTCAAGGCACTGGTGCAGTCACAGCAGTGTAAGAATTGGATCATAATTAAAAAGCCATTTATCTGAGTCTTTTTCAACAGAAAACGCATTTTTCTCTACATGGTTTATCATTAATACATTTTTCATTGTTGGAGCATAGATGAGGGAAGCAATGGTGAGACAGACAAATATCAATCTGCATATTCATTAGGTGTGCACATTAAAGGGGCCATACCATTAAAAAAAAAAAAAAAAACTTTTTGAGCTTCTAAGTGTAATATACTGTTCATTCCTCACTATAAACAAACTCAAAGAGGTATTTTGATCCTTTCACGCATTTCTGAGTAATCCTCTAAAAACCTGTGCTCTCTGCAGCAGCCCCTCCCCTACCCACAAAAAAAGAGCAGGTTCTCACGAGCTGACATCACAGCACACCCAGAAATGCATTCCTCCTCCATGGCAAAGGGATAGAGCCCTAAGTCTCTACCCTTTCCCCTTAAAATAAATGAATAAATAAATCACCCTAAAACAAACCCTAAAACACCACAAAGCTCCAAATGCCTCAAAAATTGGAGTGGTAGGGAGAAGCTTTAGGGGTAGGGGAAGAATTCAGATTTGACCTAAGTAAGCATATTTGGAAAGTGAGTGTATCTTAAGAGAAAGTTCATAGAAGACATTTTGTGTACTCTTTCTGCCCTTACCAAGGTTTTCAATGGAGTAGTATCTCTGCTTGCTGTCCACTCGGACCGTCTCAGCGTAGGGACTTCCCACTCCATAGCCAATAATGTAGCCTCTAACCAGGATGTTCGGGCTGAGAGGCGGAGTCCAGGACATGATGATGCTGTTTGGAAGCGGTCTGACGTGCAGAGAACTGGGCTGGTCAGGCACTTGACTCTCTGCCAGGGTTAAGGTTGTGGCAACAGCAGCAAAAGCAAAAGAGAAAAACACTTCGGAAACTGTATTTCTTTACTTGAATACCTGAGTATTTTAGATTATCATGAAAAAAAAAGTACAAGCATCCATACTTCAAGCAGCTGCAGCTAGCAAACGGTAACCTTTTTAGCACTGTAATAGGACCTTACAAGGCCTGACACTTTCTGTTATTCCTCAGCATCAGATTAGATCAGATTACTGTGCTCTTGGTCCCCAAAGGCAGACGCTTCATATTGCTTTATTGAGTGATAATCGATTAAAATGAGATTTGTGTCTCCCTTTGTCCCAGTCAAGAAACATGGTTAGTATAGATGTGTTTGTTGTTTTTATCTTTGCAGTGTCCTGCTTACCAGCACAATAACGTTCTGAGTTTCAGCCTGAGGTCAGCTTTTCCAATTCTTCTGAAAAGAATTATTAGGGGCCAAACACTGTTTGCTGCTGCTTGTCAGTCTGGCTATCCATCTATCTAGCCACCCACATATCAATGAGAGTAATTCCTATTTATGTATTTATTTATTTTTTTTACAAATCATAGCTTGCAAAATTAATATTTTATTTAAACTATTCAATCAAGTATTTATGAAGTGCACATTATTTTGTGTAATTTCTGTGAACAAAGCATCTTTAAATGGTCTCCTTATTGACGTTTTCTTGAATTTAGTCCTATGTTTAATATTTTCCAAGGAATCACAAGAGTTATTTCATTTCCATTCACAATTCAGATAAATATACAGGTAAATGTTTATTTTAGCACTCCTAATGAGAACAAATTCCAAGATGTATGTATACAAAACAGGAAAAACGTTTCATAAAAGGTTTCAAAATCTTGCCCAACTTCAGATGTTTTCTGCCATTCTCAAAACAAATTAATGAAACAGCTGTGCTCAAAAATAGAAGTTTGGGGCTTTTTCTTTTGCTTCATGTATTTTTTACTGTAGCTATAATTTCTCAAATGCCCCACAATCCTTTTTGACACACCCCCACCACCTCCCACACACAATTTTCTTTTGCCTTCATTGCATTTTGTCTCCCCTTGGGACCAAACCTTGGCTGTATCTGCAGTTCCAGCCCTTTGTTGGTTAAATATTTATGTGTATTGTGACAGTAAAGAAAGTTGCTTCCTGTTCTGCAGATTGCAGCGCTCAGATGTGAGCACATACCATCCAGGTCATTCTCGGGGGTCTCCGCGGTGTACCAGTCACTGGCAGGACCTGTTCCATTCATTGTCATGGCTGCTACCTGAAAACTGTACTGACTGCCCTTTTCCAGACCTGGATAAAGAAAGAAACACAACATAGTTTTAAATGCATCTGGACTGGCCATTTTTTTTTAAATGTGCTTTGAAAAGATTTCTTTCCGTACAAACAATATCAAAATTACACCACTCGTGGTTACAAATGTGTCAGCATGTGTAACAAGCTGGAAACAACTGTCAAAGTCTGGGTGGTGTATGCTGAGTTTTTCTGTGAGCAACTGCTTCATATCACATAATTCATATTTTTGTGTTATCTTTTTTTGCTGTGACTTTGTTCAAACTCTTTATTTTTACCTCTGAAACAGTAACTTACTTCAACTGGAGTTGTTTTTTTTTCAATCAGAGATGAGCAAGCATTGATGAAAGAATTCATAGCACAGATACCAAAATGTTCTTTTCCACCTGTCGGTGTTGTGTGGATGTCACAGCAGAGGTGCACATTCAGCATTCACTGGCGTGCTGAGCATGCAGAGCTGAAGCACGGTATTTAACCGGCAAAGAGTGAAGGACATGATGAAGATTTAGTGCACTAGAAGCTCTGTAATTTGGAAATTATTTAACACCCGGTTAGATGTTAAGTTGATGAGAGTTACCTCCATATCCAATAGCTAATGTATTTTAATGTTTCCATGCATCTTTGATGTGTTGCTAAATATTTTAGGCTTGAAAAATATTTTTAAAAAATAAAAAAAAAATCAATGATGATAATATGCATATTTGGGGCTGTGATGTACTGGGGACCTGTCCAGGGTGTACCCAGCCTTTGCCTAACAGTAGCTGGGATAGGCTCCAGCAATCTCATGACCCCGAAAGGGATTTAGCGAATTTAGAAGACGGCTGGATGGATGGATCGATAGATGGATATTTTTGTGATTTGCCTAACAGCGCTTTTATGTTGCAGTTAGACAACTTCCAATTGTGATTGTTAATTTGACCTTTGTCAGGCCATTAGTTGTATACAGTAGCACATATTTTTAAACTCAGATTTTTTAAACTTAAAGCATGGTTTTGATAATGTAACATATATTTAATGTCCTTTGGTACAAAAATACATTTATATTTAAATTAAACAAAAGGTATTAAAGAAGTATAATTTAGATTCTTATTATGATTCTGTTCCATAATATCCTTTTCCTTATCTATGAGAGACTCCACAGCCCCAAGTGGCAATACTGTTGTTTTTTTAATGCAATAAATAACTGAGCTTAAAGTTTCAGTTCAGATATAAAAGAAATGATTCTATGTGTGATTACAAAAATAAACTAATATGGCTTTTTATTAGTTTTATTTTGGCTAAGATAAAAAAAATATACATAAATGTATTGCTTTAAAGGTGAGGTTACCCCTAACAGGCAGCGTTACACCAACCTGCTTGGATTTAAAAACTCATGCAATCTTGGAACCTGCAACAGGGAAATGAAGGCCAACGCACACAGATGAAGATAAGCACGGGTGAAATAATGAAAAGGAGATCAGTTTCATTCAAATCCTGCAAAGCTCAAATTGAAATAATAGCTGGTGGCAGTTTAAATGCACACAAGCACAAAAGGGCACACACACACACGCACACACACACAAACACACACACCGACTTATATACTCTCCAAAGTGCTTATACACCTTCTAACCCTTTTCTACACAGGAGAAAGAAAAAACGAATAATTTAAGCATAATCCGCCCACGTACCCAGACATACACAATCACAGACACAAAGATATAGTAAAACATACTGACAGATATTTATTCAGCATTCTTTGGCCGGATTTCAATATTTATTTCATTTTCTCTGAGCCTTGCATCATGCTGAGAGGAAACAAACTGCTTTTTATAACTCTGACAGAAATCTGTCTCTGGGTTTGTACAAACATACTTTACTAAATCTCTCTATATTGACGTATGTCTCGATTTTCCTTCTAATATGCAGGCTGACAGAGCAAGTGGTCAAAGGAAAAGTAAACCTTTTATTCTGTTCTTGTATTGGAACACAAGCATTAGAAATTTGGTATATTCTCTGGTCAAAGCATCAGCAAATCAAATGGGTCATTAAATGAAAATGCCAACTGACGAGCATGACTCAATTGTTTAACATCTAGAAAATGACTGGGTTTTGCTAATTTTCAGCTCTACTCAGAAGCAAACACAGCATGAATTAAAAGGTGGGCCTTGAAATTTGAGAGATTGAACTGTCATGAGATGAATCATGTAAACTGCTACTATGCCAATGATCCTATTGCATCAGACAGACTTAAGTAAGTATGAACCACAAAGCAGATAGCCTGATGTCTGAATGTAGAACTTTTTTTCATGTTTTATAGGGAACACTGACAAAACCACATTTTGCTGTGGCAAAATAAACCTTATCCATCTTCACCATGATGCTTCACGTTGGTTTATATCAATTAGTGCTAATGTTGGAGGTGCTGTCTTTTGACTCAATTAGAGCTGCACATTTAAGGGTCAACTTTTGAATTTTTATCTGATGCAAAACAACTTTCACAGAGGCCATAAAAATGTGTTGCACATGAAACATGCCTAATAGAAGCTGTTCTAAAAAAGTATACCACAGACACCCTTATGCTAAAGAAAAAAGAACTAAATCACAATAAATCTGCCATTAAGCTTTACCTGTAAACAGGTACCAGAAGTTGTTTGGTTCAATGGCCTCTTGGTCGCCACGCCGGCCAGTTTTTCTGTATTTGATCTTGTAGGCGGTGATGATGCCATTCTGGCTGCTTCGTGGAGGTGGCTGCCAGGACACCTTGATGCTCTAAAGAAAAAAGGCAGGATCAGTTACTTCTGTTACAGACCAGAAGGAATTAAAATCAGGTCAATACATTTATTTTTGGTTTAAATTGTGGGTGAACTTCTGGAATGTGCTTTTATTATTGCTTTTGTTAAAGTTATTATGCATTTGTGTGTGTGTGTTTTTTTTTTTTTTTTGTTTGTTTCAACCATGATGTTTTGAGGCCACCACACAAAGAAGAAACGTTGAGACCTCCGAGTAAAAGGCATTTCTCTTCTAGAATAAAGTCTCAACCACAGCCTCATCTTGTTGGAAACTTTGGGGATGAAACACCTGCTTCTCTGACGGTGCACACCTCCAGAGGATCTAACAACTTTATTGAGATTTGCAGTTTCTTGAGAATCATTTCCTCCTTGCATTGCATGCAGATGTAGCACGTTTGAAATAATGAACCGGTCTTTCTTGAAGTGTATGACATCCTTCAGAAAGTCTGTTTTTTAGAGGAAAGCCATAGTCTGCCTGTCGCAACATGATTGGTTTGAATCCAAGTCCTGCTAACCCCACAAGCACGGAAGCATTCATCAGTGTGTGATTGGGTGTAATAATAGAGGAAAGCACTGTATAATTAATGTGGCTGGTGGTGTCAAAGTCCTTTGAGGTCAGTATGAGTATAAGGTGTGATGGACATGCCCTGTATATCCAAAGCGAGGGAGTAGCTTTGGTCTTTTGCAGTTAACTTGTGTATCATGTGGTGCATTTGCTTCTTGGGGAAAGTCTTCCATCAAACTGTGACATTATTAGGTCTCAGGCTTGACAAGCTTTATAGCATTTAGAACACACATTGATCATAACTATTGACAATGGAAGATATCATTGTTGACCTACAGAGAATTTGAAAAACACATAAAACACACATATAGCTAAATATTAGTTTTCTTATACAAGTACTCACGATTCAATATGACAAAGTTCAGAGTTCAGTCACGCCTGAATTGTTTTGGAATTACAAAACACCAGTTAAATGGACCAACTGAAATTTTGAAAGACTTGTACATCAAAGCATTTGAGGAAGTTTTACAATGATGTACAGAGAAAATAAACTCTTTTTTCCTGAGCTGCTGTGTGGTTTTACAGGGTCGTCAGTGGTCAGCAGAGAAGCTCATTGGACTCCTTTTGTCATCCTAATTTCTGCAGCTTTTGTTCCTGCATACACTGCACTGCTATTTGTCAGTGCATGGGTGCGCGTCAGTGTGTGTTTGTGTGCATGTTTGGGGTGTATTGAATGAATTTTAATTGCTTTATTTGCATGTTAACAACCCACCTCTGGCACACACATACACACAAACATACACATGGACACACACACCCACACACACACAGAGCAGATGTTGGCAAGGCCTCTGGTGTGCTCTGCTCTGTGAGGCATCTGCCATCAACCATTTTGTGAATACGCTCAGTGGAAGCCAGAGTGTGTGCATATGTGTTTGGCAGAATGAACATTAATCACAAAATATTAATGAACTAGAAAAGTAATTACGCTTTGTCTCATGAAATGATCTCGCTCATATCGCTTTTTTACTTGTGTGCTTTTCTGAGTGACTGCAGTGCATAAATGTAATATAAGCTACAACTTTGTTCGGGACTATCACAGTTGTGATAGTTTTATTTCTGTGCAGGAATCAACCTGAAAATTAGGGGCAAGAAAACCCAAAAATAGTGCTAGTGTTTGTGTCAACATTTGAAGGACATCATCTAATATTTTATTTAAAAAAAACAAAACATTGACGCTATGGAATTTTGTATTTATTTATTTTATTCATGAGCCAATAACTTATGACTGAAATGGAAATAATTCCAAAAGTTTGAAGAATGTAGCTTCTTTTTGTCTTTGATTAAATCTTTTCATGATAAGAGACAGTTAAAATTTCTAAAGAAAAAGATCAAGACAAGAGTGCAAATTAACAATGTCACAAATCTTTTGGTAGGCTGCTTGAAGTTTAAAAAGTTCCCTCTTAGTATTTCACTTTAGATGGACTTATTACTTTAACTAGAAAATCTCTGATTCTTATCATTATCATGACTGATCCACAAACTATACCATCCTAATGACAGGAGATGGGAACCCATACAAAACACTGAACTAAAACACGCCGTCTGCTGCTGTTTGTGTGTCCTGCCATTTCCATTAGCAGAGGAAGCAGTTTAAATATTCAGCTAGTGTTACAATGATGGCAGCCGCAGAGGAATTCATTAACATTTAGCTGCACCTGTTCCCTCTGCTGTGCCTCATCTTGCTAATTGATTACAGCAGAACTTATTATGAGACGAGAGGAGAGGCTAAAAGTTTGAGAGGACAAGGCAAGGGACAAAAAGAAAAACAAGGAGTCAGTTACATCTATACATCCCCTGTCAGCCCTCACCATGTGCTTTAGTAATTGGGCCCTTTAACTTTATGAATACACAACTTTATAAAAAATTATTTATTAACATCCATCCCAGAATTTGTTAAAACATTTAATTCTGACTTCATTGCACAGACTTAAGACTCACATCCGCAGCAGCAGGAGGTGCATTCAGCGGATGCATGGAATTTCCGCACTTAGGCACTTTCATTAAGAGCTCACAAATGCTGCATTCAGGTGCGCTGGTAATTTCTAGCTATTGCTCACACTGATCTCAGCTAAAACAAACATAATCACTTGTTGCTCTGTGTCATTGTTACTCTTTGACATGACTAAAACTCACAACTTCAACACACAGATCTCTAAGAGCACACCCAATAAGGCAAAACGTTACATATATTTCAATCTGTGCAACGCAGCATGCCCGCATGAACATTTTCACCTTATGGGTTCACCAGGTTGTCTATGTCAAAATATATATATTTTTTTGCTTTTAAATTACATTTTTGCGTTTGCAACACAAATATTTTTAGATGTGTGGTCTCTCATCTAGCATTTTCCCCATCTTTGATTTTGATCATAACTTTCAGTTTAGTGAAATATTTGTGCCAACAAACAGCCAATCACAGACAAAAGAGTTCATGCTGATTGGCCAAGATTCTATCCAATCAAGTGTCTCTGCCTCACACTCACGGTGCTTGGAGGAAGACATGGACTTTGTATGGGTTCTGTTTGACCAAAATTCTGCAGTCCTCAACCATTGTGGCCAGCAAAGCCAAAGAAATACAACATGCTTCTATATTTATTTATGTTAATGTAGCGACCAGCGTGCTTAAAATGTCCGCAGCAGAAAAATCCATCTCATCTCCGTCTCCATCCAGCCGGACGTTACATTATGTTGCAATTATGATTTGTGTCTGAACTACATTTTTTCACATAAATTAAGTGTTGAGATACCATATATCACCCAATGGCAACCAGTCTGTGACTGACGTTGGGTCTAACAGGTGTATGCTACTTTAGAGGCCTGTCTTTACAAGAGATCAGAACAGGCCTGTTTAATGTGTTGTCAGCAGATAAACTCTACACAGTTTACTTGACGGTTTCAGGAGATCTTCAGCCATAAATTCACAAATCTGACTAAATAAAGTTTAATAAAAGCTAAAAGAAAGTATGAATTATTTTAAAAATAATTTAAAAATAATCTTTCTCTAGCCAAAAAGGCAAAATGGAGGGTATAAGTACCAGTTTTGAGGTTTGAGCCTCGATACCAGACACCATGTTAGATAAATATAGCAATTTGACTAGATAGAATTCAGACCAATCAGCATGAACCCTCTTGTCTATGATTGGCTGTTTGCTGGCACAAATGTAACGCTGTGCTAGGAGCTGTGAATGCAAAAACAAAGCATCAAACAAACGCATCTGAAAACGTTTGTGTTTATTTAAAATGTATTTTGAAAGTAAAGAAAAAACATTTAAAAAAAAAAATTTATATTCTCATTTGCAACTTTGAAAGTTTTGCTTTTAATACTGAACATTTTATTTGCAATTTAGGACATGTTAATCTCAAAAGGGTGACTTTTGCTCTCAATGTGGTGGCACAAATATAACTTCACAGTACAACTGCATCACCTGTACATCATCAGACTTTGTAACAAAACACGCACAACAATGGTATGTTTCATTTTCATGATGCACCTCTGTATGGGTGCATGTGACTAAGGCATTAACTGGTGCTTTCACAAAATTATTTTTGGGGGCACAACAGGCAATCCGTACTAAGCCCTGCTACATTTGATCATAAAGAACAGCTTTTTTAGCTCCAGCGATTGCTGTACTCCTTGCTATGGCCGTTCTATGAACAATTAGGCACACCACACTGAGTGTGGCTTCTAGGGGGGACCATAGGCTGCAGTTCCTGAGCGAGATTCTCCAAAGCTTTGATGTTAACAGCGGGACAGTTGACATGCCTATGCCTCTTCCTCAAAACAAACAATTCTAACATGAAGCAGTTTGAGCCTACCAGACAGACCCTAGTGTAAAACAAAAAAAAAAAAACAACCCAGTCAGCTGTAAAACTTCTTTGTTTTGTTTTTGATGTCTAACAATTCTTTCTTCCATTTATTGTGTCTTGCATGCATTGTGTGAGATAATGGTGTCTGAGCACAGGCTAGGTCATAGATCCTTCTGAAAACACTAAAAACTTTCTAATACACCAGTGGGCCCTAAATGATTAAAATATTTTGTTTTGAATCCAGAAAATGTTTTATTTTGAAAAATAACCAGATTCTCTTAGCTACATCTGCGATCACTTGAGCTGTAAAGATTGGTTAGGGGAGCAAAATGACTACGTCTGAACGATCTTTTATTCTGAAAAATCTTTTGGTTTTGAAAATTTACCAGCTTATCTTGATTACATTTTGTTACTGTTTTTAAGCTTTTTTATTATTAGGTGTTCTTATAATTGTAAAATACATTTGTTTTTAACCACTCCGACACAACACCAAGACACAACACCAAATTAAGAGCCCTTAATTATGTTTATGTTTTTTGTTTGTTTGTGCGTTTTTTATCAATCCTCCAAAATGCACTCGTCAGATGACTGAGTGAAATGATGATCAAATCTTTTGTCAAATCTTTTGTTAAAAAGGTTGGGGACCACTGTTATACACTACTGGTCCTGTCATGTAATACAGTACATATTACCTTAGTAATTTCATAAAGTAAAAATGCTGTCTATACCTAAGCTTTTTTTTGCTGACTAAAATGAATGGTCTCTATGGGTGTAGTGGTTTGGTACCACTTAGACTACATCTGTTAATTTAAAGTTGAATTTGCATAACACCAGACTGACCCTTTTTTGTTTTTTCTCCTTTCCTCAGTCAAAGCAGAAGAGAAATGTCAGAATCAGGAATAGAAATCCCTCCTGCAACTGCTTTGTATTCAGCAGCCAGCTGACAATGTGGAGCAGCAGGACAAGCAGAGTCATGGCCTCATTCAGCGCCTTCAGAAAAGCCCAGAGCTTCATTCCTTTTTAACTTTCCCTCTAAGGATGTAAGTTAAATGCAGGGCGGTCTGCAGAAAGCTGATGAAGGCAACGCTGATAATAATCAGTGCTGAGCACAGCCTAAACAACACTAATGCACCAAAAGTAGACAGCGCTGAAGGTTAAACACCTGCACACCATGAACAGTAACATAGATCTGAAACAGCTGAATTTGAAGTAATCAAATTAGACTGATTTTTAGTAAAATTATAAACATTTATGTGCAATGCATGCTCCATATAATTATTAAATATCAAAAAATAATCTAAACATAATTTTAATATGATTATTAAATATTATATTATCTTTTAAAACAACATTTTAAATAACCCTTTTAATATTCTCCTTTTCTGAAGTTTAACAAAGATCCGTTCCTAAACATTCAAGATTGTAAAACTCGTTATAAATGTTCACATCTTTGTAATCAGCTCTCCAGACCTCTGCAAAAACTGACACAATGGACATTTTTTTCCCTTTGTCTAGCTTATATGTATGCAGTATGTACAAACATTTTTGTGACCAACTTTTGCTGATGCAACTTTGAATCTCCCAAAATATGTGGGTTTTTGTAAAGTTTAAAAGTTGCCAAGGCACTTTCAGAGTGTCCTGACTGAGTTCGGTCAATTATTTGCACAACAATTAATGCAGAACAACAGGTGCGCCAGTGAACAAGTCCAGAATCCAACATCATCTCAATTCTTAATGATCCTTGTTCAGTGTTGCAATAATAATGAAGAAATCATCTACAGTAAAAGCTGGCAGCTGTTGAGGTACTGTTCAAAGGTTCATGTTGGAAGCGTTGAAGAAAAAAGTTGCAAATTATTTCCAAAATAAATTAGTTTTACCAGCATTTATCCCCCAGCATGCTGGTCCACAAATGAAACAGCATGTGTGCTCTAACAGAGATATATGTTCTCACATTCTTTAGGTCACCTCTATCAGCTCAACAAGCTTTGCTTACAGGTATGGAGCAATGTTTACTGATATTTGGTGTAGTCAGACTGGACACATTTGGTTCGCTTAAAGTGAACCAGTTTGTTTTCCCTCATAATCTGAAACTAATTTTCAGTTTCAATACACCCAAGCGTACTGTGGTCCAGGACCAGGAACCCCTCTCTGACCCTTCTTTTGAGGGGGTCTTGGTTCGTTTCAAAGGGGGCTGAGCTTTGGTTCGCGCTGAGTTTTCTCAGTCTGAAAAGGCTCCGCTCCGCGAGTGGCACAACTGAACCAAAATGGCCACTGTAGCCGGGTATAGTGGGATATAAACAGAGTAAGAAGGAATGATGTCAATGAGGTACAGCATTGTATCTCATTGACATTATTGAAATGTGGTGGGATGAAGGCAGGCTCAAAAAAGGGCCTATAATCACACTATTCTTAAGCCTTTCAGAGTAAACTATATCTATTTAAATGATAAAATAATACCTTTGGCACACTAAAGAAGGAATTTCTTATGAAATATGAGTTATTTTCATGAGCTCTTTTACCACCCAGAAAAGTAAGAGGACTCTATCTCTGAGGCACTGTGTTTTGCTCTTTGTGGGTGCCATCCATTTCATGTCATCATCCTAGAGCCAGCCTCAGCAGCGTGTCTGGGTTTCACACACAAAACAAACAACATCTGAACTTTTGCAAAGATGGATGGGCATATTGTGAATATAAAATGAAAGTGTTTTGCCGAGCCCCGCTAGCTCCGCAGAGAAAGTGTGTGTGTTAACCTGGGGGCAGTGCTTGGCCGCGGAGACTCTTCCTGGAAGTGGCTGTTCTCAAATGTCTACCTCCCTTTGGGAGAACCCGCTCGTTTCCGTGGATTGGGAGGAGCTGATGCTCAGAGTTAGAGGAATGCTCAGAAATGAGTTTGGGAGTGTTTTTTTTGAGGAATTAACATTATAATACATTTATAAAAGCTCAAAAATGTTAATTTTGCATGACATAGTGTGGGGTTATGGACCCAGGACATTTGTTTTGTTTTTTTGTTGGGTTCCACTTCCTGTTTTATTTTGTTGCTGCTTGTTACTTCCTGTGTTCTCTCCCTCCTTATTGGCACACCTGTTTCAATTTACCTCATCCCCTCCTCCTGTTATAAGTCTTCGTCTCCCCTGCACTGGTTGTCGGATGGTCTTTTGTACCTTCATGAGTTTGTGTTCAGTTTCTTGTGAACCTTTCTCAATTAAACGAAAGAACTTCGTATTACGAGTGTCGTCTGCATCTGTGTTCACACGTCAACCCTGACACATAGACCCTTTGGGACAACTTTTAGAATGATACACAGTTTTCCTGATAATCTATATGTCATAAACATTTATTAGTGTACCTTCTTTGCCATCGTTTCCTCAGTAACTATCTTGCAGCATGCCTCCACTGTACCAAAGCAGCATTAAAAAGTGTTATACCTAACGCTGATACAGAAGTTCAAAACTAGTCAGCGAAATGTAAAGTTTGAATAAGTGAACTATCCCAACAATGATTCCAAAGCGTAGGTCTTCCATTATTCCCTTTCTTGTTGCTTCTCCCCTTGTATTTCCTGGCTAATGACTGAAGAGATCTTTAGTCACGTGTTTTTTTTTTTTTACAAGCTTTGATTGCTAAGCTTTGACTTATATAGTATAGAGTTCTCAGAAGAGAGTAGAACTAATAACCCAGAAGTTCCTAGAAAAGAATATTCTTTATATTCTACTTAATATAAATTGCTTTGTTTGGCAAGATGGAAAAATACAAGAAAGAAAATGTTCTTTAGAGTTGATTAGACCAATGCTGTGTCTATTGTACCATCTCTATGGTCAACTGTAATACTTGTGTTTCTGGTTGCAACTTTAAATTTGTACTTTTGGTATTTGAAATAAAACGTTTTGAAACGATAGAAAAACTTTCACAACAATTACCACTACTGTTACTTCCACCTACTACTATTTTAATGGCTTTCTGGTGTTTCTGTATGCGATCAGCTTTGTGAGAGCTGCATACAGAGCACCTCATTCACACTATGACCTCAACCACGCTCTCTTTTTTTTCTCTCTCTCTCACTCTCGCACACACACACTTTTAAACATACACACAGAGGACCAGGTGGGTAAACACTCCCTGAATTCAATCTGTGATTGTTTGTTCTTGTCCTCTGGGTGAGAGCTCCAACCACATTGACAGTGAGTGCATGTATTTGAGTGTGTAGTTGTGTGGACACACTTGTGGTATGCCCTCTGGGTAAAAGGAGCAATCACACAGAGGGCAAAATGTCTTTATTTGCTCAGTAACATAACATTCAACAGTGTGTGCATGCAGAAAACAAATAACTGCTTGGGCTTAACATATTACATCTGAAATACAATTTTTGTTCCCATGGCTGCTTTCATTTATACCAATAAATATATAATATCAAGTCCTGGGTTCTGAAACATTGTGATTTCTTCAACATAACTCTTGGAGCTTTCATTAAAAACAATTAAATGTGTGGAAGATGACACTGGGGTCAAATATTGAACAAGTTGCAGGAGCCCTTATGACAGTCAATTGTCTCAAAGTTTGGGTCCTCAGAATACAAACCGGTAAACAAGGTAGATTAAAACTTTAAGTCAAACATAGCTGTTACTTGATTTGATCAGACATCACAAATGCATTGGTTATGCATTAGTTCTGCAAAAAGGTAAACCCTTTTGAAAGAACAGCTGCAAAAGCAACGCCATAGATGTGACATGAGTGTTTCAGAGCTTCTGTCACCGTCTACAGTAAACAGGCAAATGGTTTGTCCAACAACAGTCCCACCAAACACATTTTGACTCTGTTATACAAGCAAAATCTGTCATCCCACTAAATGCAGCACAATCGAAGCTACAAGTGTTTTTTTTGTTTGTTTCATTTTGTTTTATTTCTGTTTTCACCTTAAGTCTTAGTCACATGCATCCACCTGCAAGAGCAATTGTGACTAAGGCTTTAGTTTCTCAGGTATATTTAGTAAGAATTTACAGAAAAAAAAACATTAAAAGATTTTTTTTTGTTTTCTAAATAAAGAACTGCATCTGTTAAAGACAACAACACGAATAACAAAGAATTGGTTTGTATGGCATATTGAATTTAATATTATAAATTAGCAAGAACAAATGATTATACAGGAATAACTTGTGCAGCAAGTATCAAATAATTTTCCATGCTGATAAAGGCATCTTGTTTTTTTTTCCAATCAAATAAGACTGGGCTGTCCTTTTATCGAATAGACTGACTGAGAGGCTAAGTGAAGTGACCACTGGGTCAGGAAGACCAGATGTGTTGCACAGACATCAGGCTGTCATTCAGTGGAGGTTTGAGCTCACATATTTGCAATTCAGGATCACTTTCTTTAACTTTTAATTGAATTCTAAAAGCAGATCTTGTGACAAAACAGTTTAAAATATTAGTACCTCCATGAGGAAAAGTGAGTCTTTCTTATGAACAAATATTAAATTACCATTTTGTGCATTTAAAAAAATGACCATTCACCATACCGTTGGTATCTAACCCAACCTCGGGTCCTCTACCAGAGGCCTGGGAGCTTGAGGGTGCTGTGCAGTATCTTTGCAGTTCCTAGTACTGCACTCTTATAAACAGACATCTGAGGTGGACAGGACATGCTTTATTTTGCCCAGTTCAACGCATCAAAAACGTCTAAATGGGCAGGACAAAAAAGAGAGACTTTAGTCATGTTTACCGCCTGCCATTCTCAGAAACACACCTATTATGTGTCAGAAATATATGATCTAATACAGGAATAGGTAACTCCAGGCATCAAAGGCTGCATTCCTGCATGTTTCCCAACATTCCATGCTCTTGCATGTTCTAATAGGCAGGATGCACCTGAACCAGGTAATCAGTCATGAGCAGGGCTTGGATATCTGGAAATCATGCAGAAACTGTGGCCCTCGAGGCCTGGAGTTGCCAATCCCTGATCTAATAAAATGTTCATAGCCCAAGACTTTAACATGGAGAAAAAAAATACATGAATATTAAATAATTTTTTTAAATCCAGACTTAAAATAACTTTATTTTATTGTAAAGTTGGAATTCATAATTGTAGGTGTCAATGTGACTTGTACTTCCTGGTTGGATTGGGGAACACAAGAAGGGGTCTTAAAAAGCCTTCATGATATAAGAGATAACTATAAAGAAAGAGGTCAGGAGGGTGTAACCAACAAAAAAAGACTGAAAAATATAAAGAAAATGCTTGCAGATCAAAAAATTTTAAAGGTTAGCAAAGTGACACTACATAAAATGTATGCTAGGTCTTGCAAAAAAAAAAAAAAACATTAAAAAAAACTTGCAGGCATTTTACTCAGTAAAAAGAAAGGGTTGTAATGAGTTTCCACCATGAGCTCCGTAGAAAAAATTAATAGATGGCAGGAAATATTTTACAATACTTTAACATTAGAAAAAAAACAAACAAAAAACTCAGCAGGACTCTACAATTGAAGAGCCATATCCTACTTATTTGCACAGAGCCTGTGAGCATGTGTGTTGCATCTAAATCAGCTGATGGAACAGTAAATCTTTTTAATGAATTAGCATTTTCCTTTTTTGATCATGACAAGAAATCACAGCTTGCACATAGGGTAATAGTTGCTGCAGTGGCCCTTAACAAAATCTTGTTTCATGTTTGGTCAAACAAAAAGCTTAATGTGGGTTTAGATGAAAAGTCATTGTTGTTGATATAGGAGTTGCAAGAATTATTGCAGAAAGTAATCAGAATGTGTATTTTGTCCAACAAAATTACTTCTTTAAACCTTTGATAGATACAGTAAGACCATACATGACTACAGTTTAAACTGGATGTTTCTAGAATCTCTACCTTCCAGAATCTGTCAGTGACAGACAGTGACCCAAACTTGTTTCTCTGGAGATTTCGGGGCTAAGACCCTAGAGCCCAAGACAGTAAAAACTGCAGTACTGTGTTCAACCAAGTGTTCAACACATACATTTTCACAGTAACTCTGTGCTGACTGGAGGAACGTGGAGGAAATGTCACATTTGTCTGAAAAGTTGGTTTGACAGCAAAACTTGACAAAGGAGACAGATTTTCTTCTTCAGCAATGACTTGCTGAGAAACTGGCTCAAGCTGAGCCTACACACGCTGACAAACATGCATGTATATGCACAACCGAGCTGCACAGTTGTGGGTGTGTGACAGTTGAAGAATTATTATTCGGATGATGCAGGAGTTCACATGAAGTCTTGAAAAATAAATAAATAAAAAAACAACTCACAATGGGGGAAAAAAAAATAGAGATACATTGACCCTAAATTTGGTTCTTAAAAGAATAACTCAGTTTTAGTGATATATATATAATATTCGATGTACAATCAGAAGTTTTTTTTTTTTTTTTCCTGAACAAGCATACTGAAAATGTCCTTTTTTGATAGATGAAAAAGAGTGAAGCACGTTTCTAATCTAAACAAGCCTTGGTAACAGCTGCCCTCACGGGTGAATACAGGCTGGCTGCTGGTGAATTATGGGAAAACCTGTAGGTGGCACACCAGTGGCTAGCTCAAATATCAAGGTTACAGAGCGCTTAGTAGGTCTGTAGAGTTAAAAATGTTCATGCACATTTTATTCTGCGGGCATGCTGCCAGTGACACCTTGCAGTGAATATTTATACAACTCGTAAGAGTAAGTAAGAATGAAATATGGAAGATGCATGTACATTTTTTTTTTTATTTTTTTTTTTTTTTTTTTTTTTTTTTTTTACACCCCCTAAATCCTATTAGTGCTGTCCATGTGATACGTATGTACTTGTGCATCCTGACTATTAGAATTAAGGCTATTAGACAATCGAATTGTAGTTTGAGTTAACGTTTTACAGCCGTTCTGTGGACTAAAACTAGATGAATTCCATTAGCTTGATTTTTAAAAAACTGTGTTTTGGTAAGATCATTTAAAAAGTTGAAGAGTAACATAATTGAAACTTCTAAGCACTAATCTCCTGAACGAGCTGAACGTTTTGGTAGCTGAACGAGTTAATTCAGTGAAGAGTTATGGACGTTAAAAAAAAAAATAAAAAAAACAGACTCAAGAGAATCTCAGCAGTGTGAATGCTTTGAAGCGTTCGCACAACAAACAGGTTCAGCAGTTTGTGGGAGAAAGCTAGTAAATAACCTGGTGGTTATAATGGTGTGAAAGCTCATTCCAGAGGCATGTGGGTAAAGCATTCCATGGTGGGATGAGAGGCATGCTTAAAGATTCCCCTGGCCCAGGACAGACAGCACATTTGGTGCAATCATCTGAATAAAGACTCTCTGCTGACCTTACCAATCTTCACTAATGCAGCTTTATGAGACTCAGTCTGTGCTTCCCTAAGCTTCTTTAAACTATTCCTACTTTCAGCCATTTCAGTTTAAAACCATCAAGCATACTTGAGATGCAGAAGATGCATGTACATTTGTCATTCATTTGGTTTGTTGAAATGTTAAGGGAAAGTAATCAACGAGGAAGTGTTAAAATCATTGAAAGATGTGTCCTTTAAAAGCTTAATACTTCTGCATGCTTTCAGCTAAAGAAACCATTTGATTGTTCAGCAGGGACTGGACACTTTCAGATGTCTTCAGCTTTAGCCCGCTGTTGTCAGGTAGTGGATGTGCAGTGATGAAATGCAGAGCATTCTGATGAAAACAAGGAAATCTGAATGGTAAATTCTTGGTCGTAGCAAGTAGGGGTCACTGGCGGGATGAGGCAAGGCGTAAAGAAAAGACAGGCAAAGGTCGTAACTTAAGTGAAACAGCTTAGTACAAATAGACAGGTGATGATTGGTAACTTCGATCTGTTGTCAGACATGAACTGTCTTGCTGGAATAAGTAGAGACTGAGACACCTGACTGAACAGGTGCATAGCATGATCATCATGACAGTATACTCGGCAGGTGTCCATTAAGCCAACGGTTAAGGCACACAACTGCCACCTTTGCACCAGCTGCTGGCTCCCTCATAAGGGATGAGGCAACAGCCAAACAATTAGTGGCAACCACCATCTTTGTTAATATGCGTTCAGGAGTGAGGATTGTGTGTGGGAACAAGGTGTGCATGTACTAAAATGTGACCTGAAATTTGGTGGACCCCTCCTGTTTGTTGGCTGTGGTGTCCAAGATCCCTCCCTCAAAGGACACAACATGTCTAATGTGCAATTAAAGTCAAAGAGGGAGAGGTATCAGGTTCAGAGCTCAGGGTGTGGAGGTGGTGTGGATACAGCATGTTGAGAAGCATTTCTGCAACATGAATAAAGTGCAGATTTCTGCATTTAGGTCACAGTTTCTGTTCTCTTGCCTATCTGTCTTTTTCTGTTTGGAAAGGGACTCCAATCTTAAATGTGTAGCAGATCTGACATTACTGATTGATCAAGCTTTATCTAAAAGCTGAAAGGTGGAGAAATATGAGGGACATGTGGGAAAAATAATCAGGCAGAATCTAAATGAGGTCAACTTTCCACAGACAGCATAAACCTACTCTCCATGAAAATAAATGATGAACTTCCTACATGAGGCATTCATCATTCTCTCTCATGCTGCTTTGTGACAAATGTGTAAATAACCCTATTTGGATTTGTCATTTTACTTTCCTGGATTTTTGAAACTTCATATAAGCCTCAGCCAGACCTCTGAATGAACTTCTGCACTAGTGCTGCTTTCATTGCTCACTATTACCTCATTCAGAGAGAAGCTCCTCTGGCTGAGCCAAAACAACTATTATCACATTTTCACATGAGAAAATGTCATTTCTAAACGGAAAATACATTCATTTTAAACACTTTGCCCAAATGACATAAATGAGGAATAAACACTTCCTGACAGTACAGAAAATGCTTTTCACATTTATAAACTATGACTCTCTTTTATAAATGTAATGACTGACCCAACTAGCTAATTTAATTAGAAAGTTCTGGGAAACAAAAGTAATGCATGTTCTCCAATATGTCCTTACAAACATTTTAGCAGCTTTAGAACTACTGGCCCACTTTTCTGTGCTGTTGCTTGGACAGCAAACATCTGTTTTTTTCACAGGAAAAAAAAGGCATTTAGAGGACTAGATAAAAGTGTAAACTGGACCATAGTGAGGTCTTAAGACTGTTATTATTTCATGAATCACACAAATAGCTTTAAAAACATAAAACAAAACAAAAAGGGAAAGGTAAATGAGAAGAGAGAATGCATAATAGAGTTAGGATCCCATCAATCAATAAAACGAGGTCATGTCACTGGAGAGCAACGGCTGAGTGATGGTCATGTCACAGTTCAGACGAGTGTCAGAATAAACAGTCATCAGTTCAGTACCCAGTGAGGAACTTGGTAAATCATCCTGAACAAACATCTCCTGTCTCCTGGCACCAACTCAATGCATTTCAGAAAATGGGACTAAAATCCCCTGCCCCAGCATGTTTAGTGCAAATTGCAACTAATCACAATTTTGTTTCCCGTCAGGTTTTGTAGGTAACACTGCACTAGTGGAACATATTAAGTCTACTGTGTTTACTGTGCTTGTGTGGATTTTTTCCAATTTTTTCCTCGCTCTTTCTCTTTTAAAAGTTGGAAAGGAACTTTCCAGTAACATATTGATTTATGACTCCAAGACAACTGTTAAAACATATTTGATCACACTGTTATTTCATTCAATTAGAATTCTTTCAATCTAATCACTTCAAACTTAAATGTCAATGTATGAATCATTTTTTGATTCAGCTCCCATTTCAGTGTTGCAATAATGAGTTCAAGTTTGCACTTGAGGAATGAGTTTGCACTTATCACCTGGATTACCATTTACTGACAGCCGTTTTATGTCCACAGAATGAAGCAAGCATTTCTGTGCTGCTTGCTTACAGCGATGGCAGTTCTGGCACCATCAGTACGTGAATGAGAGTGTGTGTGAATGGCTGAATAGGATGGTGGCTGTAAAGCCCTGTGGGTCTTAAAAGTGTTATGTAAGCAGACGCCATTTACTATTTAATCAGCATCAAAAGACGTCTCCATTTTAGATGTTTTGAAACTGCACTGTAATATGTTTGTGATTTGGCCAAATATTTCATACATTTATTAAGAAAAGATATTTTGGACTTACCCTTGACAAGACAACCTCCAAGGTGATGTTCTGTGGTGGAGCACTGGGCACTGAGACAGACAGATAAACAGTCATTTAAGGGTTCATAATTAACGAATAAACTGACAGCAACATCTGCTTTACAGTTTACATTTGCACAGCTTGCAGTGTGTGGTGTTAGCTAGCTAGCTAACAGAGCCACATTACATGGGGTTTTCTTTCATTTGTTGTTCGCATGGAGTTTTTTTTTTGTTTGTTTGTTTTTTTCCCAGCGTGTTGAGCTTAATGTTTGACGTCAGCAACACAGATGATTTCAGCACAGACAGGACCCACCAACCACATTCAGCCTGACAATGTGGCTGCTCCTGCTGTTAAAAATAAATAAATAAATAAATAAAATAAAATCACACAAACATTTCCATAGAAAAAGAATAACAAAGAAACAAAGGAAAACAGAAACAAATACAAAGAAAACAAGAGAACTAATATAAAATGCAAGTAATAAAACATAGGTACATTTTTAAAAAACAAAAGAAAATACAAAGAAAAAATGAAGTGTATGAATTTTAGCTGAACAAAGATAGAAAACAGAAATGGTGACAGGGAAAAAGAAGCTAAAAACAGGAAACTTCTATCATAAAATAAAATCGGAGACCAAACTAAAATCAATAAAGAGGAATACACAAGAATTCTGAAAAAATGGTGGAAGACATAAGCGATATATGTCTGTCTGCACAGCAACTAGTGAAAAGTGTAAAGTTCAAATGAGAATCAGGCTGTCTTGGCTTGAGTTAGCTGTCCAATCAGAAGCATGATTAAGCATCAGCAGCTTATCTGCACTTTCAGCTGTTCCGAAACACACAGTCGTTGAAACAGTAAGTGTGTGTGCTTTATTCTCGATTCAATTAGCTCACAAGTGACTGTTATCGTCAAAATGCAGATGGTAGATTCACAATAAGGTCAGTTTGCAACTGCCTGTAAATGCGCAATTGCACATTTGTTATTCTGCATCATTTTATGGGGTGATTAGAGCCTGACGAACACTCCTACTATCCTACGTTGTTATGGAAGTTCACTCGGGACAACATCGCTCTCTCTCTGCTTCTCCATCAGCAGGGCTGAGGAAAAATGTGTAAAGATGAATCTATTCAAATGAAAAGCCTCCATCTCTCAATTCAATATATTGATTATTATCAGGTTTAAGTAAATCAGTGTATTCTTTAATCACAGTGATGTAAACAGATCAACTGTGTGGATTTCAGAGGCAAAGATCATGCATTAGGGGCTCAATACAATGGACAAAATATTCATTCTTATTTTTCTAACAAAGATTTTTGTACTTATTCATCTTTTCCAAAACCCTTTTTATTTTAAATGAAGCACTACATTTTTTTTATCTGCAAATATACAGCAGTTTTAGAAAGCACTTGTCTTTCTTTCACTGTGAGCTCTGAGAATGAAAAAACTCATAAAAGTGCATAATAATGATAGGTGATTGAACAAAAGCGCCTACTGAGAGCTGGTGTCATGTGAATCACACAATGTGTGGCATACATTTGGAACATGATCATAATTTTGCACACATTTTCACTGGAAACAGTACATGCTTGTTTCAAATCCATCCTAAACTGTTCCCAATACAGTTTCATTTGTTAAAAAATGTAAGTGATGAGGGATAACCTGTTCAGAAATTTGCTGTGCAAACCATTAAAGATGTTTAACATTTAAGAAACATAGGTAAGGGCTTCTGCGTTTCATACTGAGAAACTGATTTAACTTCACATGATGTAGACTATAACAAACAGTTCTGCAGTTGTCACATCTACAGACACATAGCGAAAAGCATGAAAAAGGTTAAGTGTCTTTTGAAGAAGGCATTAACACGTTTGACAGAATGAGTCTTTCTTTTCTTTCTCTCTGGTAAATGTCAAGTATCATTTACCAGAGAGAAAGAAAAGAAAGACTCATTCTGTCAAACGTGTTAATCTACCAGAGCTTTAGATTCAAGTGGAAGAATCTACTTTCTGTTTCCTGACAGGCTGTGTGAAAGTGAGCTTTTTAAAAAGATAATGGTTTGTTTATCAGGAATGACTCATCTAGATTTAACAATGACTTTGAAGATTTTATTCATTCCCACTAGAGGGAGGTGCAATCAACAAAAAGAATAACTGCATATAAAAACAAGACAAAGATTGCTCATGAAAATATCCATCAGCTTCAGAACTCTGAATTATTTGTTGACAGTAAAGGAGTCCTGTACTTTAATTCCCTTTTTCCTTTAAATACTTGAATAGAAATAATGTAGGTGGGACAGCTGTTCAAAGTGCAGCACTATAGCTGTAGTTTGTTTGTTCTCCATCTAAATAAAGGGGTAAGTAGTTACATATGCAGTGTTTTTATGGGATTTCACAATGCTCCCATAATCTATTGAAAGACAAACCCTTTAATAGCTTTTGTTTGTGCGCATACCGGTACTTGTGAGCTTGTCTTCATTTAATTATGTAGATCCACTTGTGAGAACATGGACTTGTGATGACTTTTAGTAAGTCTGGAGGGGTTTGGGCTCCATGCAGAGTTGAGGTTAGTAGTTAGGGTTGCATTGTGTCAGTGGAATGCTCCTCAGAAAGTTACTGAGTGAAAGTGTCAGAAAGGCGACAGAGAGAGAAACTGGAAAGAAGGAAAGAGCAGCTGAGCACAGACTCCATTAATGTGTCAGGCTGAGAGGCTAAAATGAAGCAGCTCCTGACTCTCCTGGGTTGATTAAGGACCCCCACGTTTCTTAATGAAATTCCTGACAGCAGGCATGTCTATGAGAAGAGCTAAAGAGTGTCCTGCTGTTACTTGGTGCTCCATGTTCTCTCTCAAACACACAAACATGCACGATGCCAGGTGAGAAGGAGAACCTGGTCCAGCAGCTCTTTAGCCCAAGCTCAGTGAGTGTTCCTAACTGGGAGTGTGTTAGACAGCAGGTTGCATTTTGATTTATTTGTCTTTGTTGTTTTGGCGTTATTTGAAATCTAACAAAACAATAATAATAGGGCTATCATTGTTTCCATGATTGATTACTGTAATGCATTATATAATACCTGTAAATCTGTTTTAAAGCTAATGCAGGAACATGTCCTTTTTACAGAGAATGTGGCCACTACCTCATCTGTAATAAAAATGACCTAATTAACAGTTACAGTGTGTTTAATGAGCAGTTTTTAATGGCTGAAATTTCTGAAACACTGATTGAGTGATATGCACATGAGCAGTGAGGGTCTAAACTTTGCCCATGAAACACTCCTTTGAACAAAAAATGAGGTGTTCACCTTTAAACTACACCCCCTAGGTAGGATCTGGCTTGGTAATGTGGATACACTTACAATAAGACTGTAAGAATGTGCATTTAAATTAAAAACCCTTTTTTATAGTTTAGAACTATTTTGACCATACCAGAGCAATGTACACACTTTTAGTGGTGGAAAAAAGGGGAAATGTTACATTTCAGACAACATGAACGTACAGGTCCAGTTTATAAGAAAGGCTTGCATTTTTATCTGCAAACTGCTAAGGGCTGGAACTGTACAATATGATATATAATATATATAATTTGCTTCTCAAAACAGTCAAGCTAAAGATAAAAAAGGGTGTATTCCAGTTTTTAACTCAGACGCTTTTACAGCAAACTACACACTCTTGCATATCAATAGGAGTTTTTTTTTTTCTTTTTTAATGGATGTACAGTTGACGCATTGAATGCATGTTTTATGCAGTGGAACTGCACCTGCAATGTTACCAGAACATTATATCAACTTTGAATGTTAAACATGGCCAAACCAAAAGCCCAACAGGCTCATTCAAATTTGTTAATTCAAATTCCAAACTAAAGAGGAAGCAAGCAAAAGGGATTTGCACTACATCTTAACATGATAAACTGGAATATGTGACTATAACTAAGTCATCAGTAGGAGCTAAGGTGAAGCTCACCATCTGAGTGGGTGGTGACACTGATGGCCTCAGAGGCGACTCCTGGTCCGTAGCGATTGATTGCCAAAACACGAACAGTATATTCCATGAACCTGTTGAGTCCATCCATCTTGTAGGTGAGCCCCCCCACCTCCACACTCTAAACACAGCAGCACCACAGTGATTCCACGTCATTACAGTCTAGACAAGACTACGGACTAAGATGTATGATAACTTCCGCATGCCTTAATGAGAAATTTACAGCATCTGCAATGCTCACCTGTTCTTTACCAGATGGGCTCTCTGTCCAAAGCAGTCTATATCCCAGAATGGGGCCGTTTGGATGGCTGGGGGGCTCCCAGCTCACCTGAATGGATGTTGGAGAAAGGGCCAAAGCTCGAAGAGATTCTACCCTGCTGGGTACCTCAACTGTAGAAAGACAAACAGTTATTAAATACACAAATATGCATAAACCAGGACGCCAAAATCACCGCCACTATTGTTTCTTTTATCTAAAAGAAGAACAGTTCAACATGCTGCAAAATATATGTAATCATTATGATCTTTAACTGGTTATTAAATCAAGCAAATAAATCATCTAATTTGAGGACCCTAGTCCTTAAATTAGATGATAGACAATAGACTTCTTAGGGTTAGGTAAGTTGGTCCTTAATGTTCATCAAAAATAAGACAGTGCTAGTTTCTGATGCACATTTTTTGTCCGTTTTTTAAATGGAGGACTACAGCAAGTCTAATTTTAGACTTATGGCTGCATTTGATTGACTTTACTGCTTTTGTAAACTCAAACTACAATGTTTTTAAAATGATGAAACTGGCTAGTCCATAAATGAGAGAAGTGATTTATATAAATGTCAATATCAGGCAACCAATTATTGTTTTGCTGCTAAACACAATCAAGAAAACATTCTAGTTAGTTTCATGCAAATGTAATCTTAATGAAACAGAGCTAAACCAGACAGCTCAACGTTGTCAGTGATAGATTGAAAATTAATGAACCTTAAGGTTTCTGGATGGGCTGATTTTTATTCAGACTCAGAGTTCTGGTGTAACTGCCTCAGCAATGCTACACTGTACTTTAAATCTTTGTATGCTTCCTAAAAATACGAAATGCGAAACTTTGTTTCTAAACATCTAAATCATCATCAACAATAGGCAATTTGAGTCAATAATGATTGTGCTGAATTTTCAATACAAATAGTAAATTTAGTCATTTGGTTAAAATAAACTACACAATTTTATGAACATGAATAAACTTTAATCTGTCAAAAATCCATGGTGTATGATCGTCAGAAAACATTTTCTCTCTTTAAAAATGGGAAGTCTGAAGCAAATAATGGCATTTGAACTGATGCATTTTTGTTACTTTTGTGTTATTTTCACCCAATCATCCCATTAGGCATTAAAGAGTTAGAAAAGTCATGAAATAATTTGTATTAGTTAATAGAAAATATTAAGAAACTTGGTAAAAAGTGTATTCTTAGACTATTCTGAAGGAGACTGCTAATCTTAAATTGCGTTCTGCTGGATCTTGTGTTGGTTCTGAGTGCTTCTCACGGTCAGGTTTGGTGGTGATTTTAAGGGGGGCTGAGCTCTCTCCAGGCCCAATGTCGTTGTAAGCAACCACTCTGAAGGTGTAGCTTTCTTCAGGTTTCAGGTTGGAAACTGTCAGCTCCAAAGACTCTGGTTCTGATACGTTCACAGACCGCTCTCTGTAACAACAAAGCATAACATGAGTCAGCAGTGAAAAAAGTTACATTTCAAAGCGAGACTTTAAATCCCCTCTAATTCATAAAGGCTCTTTGTGTTCCTACAGCACAGACAGTTGGAGCTGTAATCATCTGTAATCTGTGTAATCCCTCTGAGCCTGAAACTAATCCACAGATCAGAGCACCTCTTCAACCTCACAGTTCATAACTAATCACCAGATCACAGACGAGACAAGCTCAGCTGCAAAAATTACCATGTTTCCACTACAGCAACAACTGCACATAATAAGGTTTCAGAGAAGGATGTAATAAAAACGTGAACCATGTTTTTTTTTTTTTTTTAGTATTTTTACTTTTTTTTTTAACTCTGAGGTCCTAGGACTTTCCAGTTTGTCACAAAAAAAGCTGGAACTCATTTATTGAGAGGCAAAAGAACAAGCAGCAACCAGAGAAATGCAATGTTGGACACAGATTAGGACGATAGCACATGTTTATTTATACAGAGGCATGTCAATATTTTTTTTCAACAGAAAATGTATATTCTTCTATTGTAACTTAATTTTTTGTCACTGCTGGTTTGCAGTTGATTATGCAGGAAGCTACTGATGAATTCTTCTGAATTCACAGATGGCAGTCCATGAAAACTCACTTTAAATATGCAGCTAATAGGAGTTGTTTTTATTGATTTTGAAATTAGCTTCAAACAAACATGACTTTGTAAATACTACAGAATGAATTTTCTACCAAATGAGTTGTTTATCATTCTCTTTAGTTTTTTGAAGACAGAACCGACTTCTGCAGCTTCATCTCCTGGAGCTGTAACCTATAGTTCTCATACTGCTGCTTCTTGAAGGCAAAGTTGTTGATATTGACTCAGAGTGACACTTTGCTCTGAGGGAACATTGGACCCAAACCCTAAAAAGATTGTGGCCCTCAGCACATCCTTCTTTGATGGGGTCATAGTTTCAGGCCGTTTCAGGCTCTGATGAAGGATGACTTTGACACTTCTTACTTTATCTCTCTAGGTTACAACTAAAGTTTTTTTTTTTCCTTGCACTGCTGAACTTTCAATTGTTCATTCATCTCTGTGATGACGGGTTTATGCATTACAATTACATTTTACTATAAAGTCCCTCTCTAGTGTCAAAGTGGTCCTGCTGGCAAAGTCTGATGGGTTTTTTTCCATTGAAATTCTTGGCCACCCAGGGAAGGCAGAGTTTTCCCTCTTTCAAGCTGGCCACCCAGAGTTTCTAAATGGGAAGTAACACAGAATTAACACTTCAGCCTCTATTATTTTAAGGTATAAATGACTCTGATATTGCATCTGTGACACTGCCTCGACTTCTAAAGTTTTGCTACACTTGAAAAGGCTATTATAAGGTTACTAGGTTTAGGAAAATGTCAAAGGAACTTCTCATATTTGAGAGAGGTGTCAAAGCATATATTATAGGGCTTCATGGTTAATTTTTATAATCTCTTGAGCATTTTTTGACTAATTGCAATAAAAACAATATTGCATAATAACAAGAAAAGTAATAACAAGACTGATTTTATTGTTTGTAATTATGTTGATAATCCTGCATTTCATACATTCAAACCTGAGTGTAAAGCACCAGTTCAATATCGATTCATAGACCTGCGCTAATAAGGGACATTTTGTCATCACACTGAAAGCATCTCTGAAGTAAGACCACCATTAAGCACAGTTTCACCTGGTTTTTGGATGGGCTAGTGTGAATTGCTAAACGTGTGCAAAAAAATGTATGTTAAAAAAACAAACAAAAGAAAGAGCAGTTATGGATAACATCTTTAGTGTTATTCTGCAGCAGGAGAGTAATGGTGCATGGTTATAAAGAAAATGATTGGGCCATAGAGAGGGTTTTTGAATGTTTAATTATAACAGATTTATTGCTTGAGGCATCATAAAGACTTTTTGGGCTTTCTGTTCTCTTTCTGTTTGTGTTTTTTTTTTTTTTTACAAAAACATTAGTTTTTCTTTTTTTGTGTGTGTGTGTGATCACATTTGAAAAAAAAAAGTCTGACATGCTTTGGGGATGCTCACTATCCCTGATTTCTTCTTAAAGCTGCATCATTTTCAGTCAGCATTGCTTTCTTTCTTTTATTATTCCTAAAAGAGATGGATGGATGCATGGATGGATGCATGGATGGATGGATGGACTAGCAAAATAAGAGTTGGAAAGCATAAACAAATATTTACAGTAAAAATCCTACTTAAAGTAATTTCAGTTTAAAATAGGTTTATGATCAACCTTAGGCAGTTTTCCCTCATTTGTCTTTCAGAGGCTTCATTTTGGGATTAACCATCTCCCTCCCTCTAATCCTCTCCTCTGCATCCTACTCACTCACACCATCCACCTTCACGCCCTTCTTCACTACATCCATAAACCTCTTCTTTGGTTTTCCTGCTTCTCTTTTATTTTCCTAACTATAAAAGACAAATCCCTGATGGATAACAACCAAAATTTACAAGAAAAACAAAATGTCTCCTTGACTTAAAGTTACAGAGTTCTGTCACATGGATATTACTAATCAGTTTTAGCACATAGCTGTTAAAAATAATGTCATTGACAACTGCATCTGACAGAATTTTTTAAGACACTGCTTTTTTTCCCCAAAATATGTGTGCGAATAGTTAAATATAACTTTTTCCAAAAACTTGGGAATACACATAACGGTGAAAATTACACCAAGGTAATGCATTAACTGAGCCAATGACAGAATACAAAATATATATATATATCATTGTTTCTCTGTTGAAGTCTTGGTCAGTAGAGATTCTCTGTTTTACTGTCAGAAAATGTCCATGACATTATTACAACAAAGAGAAAAACCCCATCTCCTCCCCTTTGTTTCATCTTCAATTGTCCTTTTTAGTGTTTCCCTTAGTGTGGCTCTTTTCTTATTTTCTGAAAGTTACCAGCACTGCCAAAAGCAATCTCTGTATTTTTCTTTGAGCCATTAGAACTGACAAAATCTCTGCCTCTGCTCTTTCGCAAAATTATTAAAACTGACAGAATCTCCTTCTTTTATCGTTTTAAGACAAAACTTCATTGACTCTTTTTCCAGGAAGCTGGAGCCCTAAATCTCTCCAGACCCATGTTGTCCCCAAGGTAACAAAGCTTGAAAGCCTGTGGAGATCCAACTTGAAGTGTTTCGCATTTAACATTGGCAGAGGATTTGCCTTTTTTTATTCACTGTCCTCAGAGCTGCTTTGTGAAGCACTGTTGGTGTGTTTGACATCATGTTTGTGTGCAGCACATAAGTCTCCAATTTGCCCAACATTTTTTTTTTTTGTTATCTAATAGTGAACTGTTATTTTTTTTTTTTAAATGCAGTTTTTCATGCGAAAACAACATCTTAGGACACTACGTGCGCTTATTTTACTTTTTAGTAACCAAAGCAGTTTTCTGATCAGTACCTCAGTAACTTGCCAGGCTAATGTCACATTTTTACATAAACATAGACAGTTACCAGATGAGGAATACCCGTTTTCTTTCATGTGAAGAACGTATGAGTTCATAACTTAAAAGACAAATTACTTTTATACATATATAATGATAGCATGTCAAGTTAATGCATATCTTCATCATAACTGTGTTTCATCATTACATGGATTCTTTTTCTCAACAAATTTAAACTGGAACATCACCACAAGACAAAGCTCAGCATTTATGTTGCAGCTTCCTTACTTCTGCACAATCCATTGGCATTTTTGCAAACTCCAGTTTTCTTCTTCTTCTTTTTTTTTTTCCACAAATCTTTGATGTTTGGGAGAAAATATTTTCATAACATTTTTCCGAGGGGAATTTTAAAAAGATCATTTAAACGAATGTAATAGAAGCTTGAAGATGTAAACACAGCTGCAGGATGAAAAACAGGCTTTAAATTATTGCTTTACCTCTCAACTCCATCCTGGGAATAATAAATGCCATAGGTCTGGACCCCTCCCCCGGACTCCTCTGGTGGTCTCCAGCTCAGTCGGACAAATCGGCTGGACACTAGGACAGGGACCAGGTCACAGGGAGCAGAGGGAAGGGCAACGCCTGGGCTTGGGGACACTGGTGGGGGATCAGAGGAGGAGGAATAAGTCAAAGGGGTGCCAGAAGGAGAGGTAGGAAGAGGAGTTGTGAGGGCAGATATATTCTGGCTGGGAGGGGCCTCTGTTAAATTCCAGGAGAGAGTAAGGGCAAGGAGATGCAGAGGAGGCAGGGAGGGGGAATAATATAAATATGTAGTTAGAGGGAGATGATAGAGGGAAGCAAAAGCAAAGGGACAAAGCAAAAAAAAAAAAGGAGCCAACAGCAGATGAGATGAGCGAATAGGAAACATAAAAGAAGTGAAAGAGAAAAGAAAGGAGAAAAAGGAGGAAGAAGTGATAAAGATCATAGACAAGCAGAAAAAGCAGTAGAACAGAAAAGTTCAATAAAAAATCACGTGTTTCTCTTAACAAAAGGGCCTTAGTAAACTAATTATGATTTTATTTCATTTAGAAAATATACAAAAAAACCCTAAGGTAAGAAAGTTACAAACAAATCATTAAATGTTTCAGACAAAAGTTTTGAATAATTATGTTTATTTTCCACAAAAACATAGTCAACAAACTGTACAGTTGTGCATATTAAGTTATTAAATTAATTTTCAACTACATATTTTCAAACGGAGTGACATAGGAGGGGGAAAAGTATGTGCATTGTTAGAATAAAAGGCTGATGACAAATTAGTGGCACTAACTTCCGCGCCAACACTCCTGTGTAGCTGTTTTCTCACCATTCTCTAGATAATTTGAACCCCACCAGGTGAGCTCTTTCATGGGAGATTGTCAATGATCTTGTATTTGTTCTATTTTCTAATAATTGCACCAACAGTTCATCTCTTCTCATCAAGCACCTCGATTATTGTAGATTGGTTCATTTTGGTGTAGCTCAGGTCTGCAGTTGCCTCCCTGGTGTGCTTTGATAACTCTTTGGTCTTAGACATGGTGAAGACGTTGCATTCTGACTGTAAAAAGCATTTGAAGAATATATTTATGCGCCACTGTAAATGAGGAAACCTATTTTCCAGATGATCTTGCTTTAAAGATCCACTCCATAAAAAATTCCAGTGTTTTTAACATGTTCTTAGCATTTTTGTCATACCAGAGAATACCGTATTGAAAAATAAAATAATAAAATAAGATTAAAACTGCCTTTCCGAGTATTTCTTTATTCAAATCGTGTTGGATCAGGAACAGATGATGAAAACCTGCCGTTTGAAAAAGCTCAGGTTTGTGAAGTAGCAAATGTCATGAGCAGGCCAAAGTCTCTCTTCTCCACTACAATTCTGAAGAATCCACTTGCAGACAAATTAATCCATTTCAATTTAATTTTCCTCGTCTGCAGCATAATTGTAATTAAAAGACCACTGGGAACAATTTTTCAAGGGTTTGGACAAGTATACAGATAACAAGTTGAGGTGACAATAAAGAGTGGAGGATAGAACAGGCTTCCTAAAGAAGAAGTAACAGGTCTGCGAGGAACAGAATTCTTGTTGTTTGTGGGCAGGGACATGCATAGGATTTTAGAGGAGCAGGGGCTCAAAGTTGGAACAGGGCAACCAAAACACGTTTTTTTTTTTTTTTTAATCCTTTAAACAATGTTGAAATTAAGTAACATTTTAAACTAACATACTAATAAATAACTACTCAGCTATGAGACCTGTGTAGGTGAAAGTGATACAATTGTCATTTTTATTTGTAAACAAATTGTTGTCAACATGAGTTCATTCACCTTCTCATAAGCTTGGAAAACACCCAAAGCAATAACACACTGAAGGCTCTTTACTTTGGCATTGTGCTGCAGACAGAATCAACATGAGCATAGATGCTACAGATCTATAGAATACAGATGTTACATTTTAAACGCATATTTCCTACAACTTTAATCCCCAGAATGCTGAAAATTGTATTAATATTAAATGCTATTATACAGTTACTGTGAGGATTTTGTGGTTTAGTTTGTTTTTTCTCTGGTGTTTTCCTGTCAGTCACCTCAGGTTCATGTTGATTTTCCACAGCTGTCTTCATATCTATTAATTGTCCTCAGTGTCTAGAAGTGTCTGGTTTTCAGTTCATTTGTCACTACATTGTCAGGTCATCTGCTTTCACCTCTTTTTTTCTGTTTTTTTTTCTCCCTTTGTTTTTGTCCTATTTTAGCTTAAACAAATTCAATTAGTTCCAGACCAGTGGTGAGGAAGCTATGAACTCACCATAAATATGATAATTTTATTTTGAAAATTCACCCTGTGTTTTTTTTGTTGTTTTTTTTTTTTTTTTGTGTGTGTGTACTTAGTACCCAGTTTCCTGTCCCCAAACACTGTGTGCTTAATTGTTGCACTACGCTCAGATTTCTGGCAAAAGTAGAAACGGACTCCTTGACTAACATTGAGCCTTTTTCTGACATACTACCTTTATTTAAACTCATCGAAGCAGCGACTAGTTAGACCAGAATTTACAGGTTAAAGACAGTTAGCTTCACTGTCACATCTCCTTAGTCCTCCATGGGGCAGCAGTTTATCTTTCTGTCCCTCACTCTCTGTGGGGGCTCTACAGTAGAAGAATACTTTGGGGATTTTGTACTGACATTTTTTTTATTTTCTTGTAACAGGAATTTATTCATGTTAATTTAAAAAAAGAGGTGCACTTAAGAATGTTTTGATACCAGGCCAAAAGGGCAGGTGCTCAAGCACCCCTAAGGCTCTATGTGCATGTGCCTGTTTGTGCAAGATAAATATTTATTTTCTTTATCATTATACAAATAAATTCACTAACGATCATAAAATGTGATATCCTGGATTCCTTTTAGTATGTAATATATATATTCCTTACTAGATAAACATGTTCACATATAGACAAATGTATTTACTTTTAATGTGAACACAACCTATGATGTTCTCTTCAAATAGACTATGGAGCAATACTTTAGCAAGATATATAGATGAAAACAAAGCCAATGCAACCCTCAACATGGTAAAAAATAAACAAATACATATAAGAACACTAAAGGAGGCAGAATAAAAAAAGAGTGAGCTATGTAAATAGAAGTTATTTTTTCTTTTGAAGGAGCAACATAAATCATGAAAAAAAGTTTAAAGATATAAAAAAGAAGATAAAGTAATTGAGAATATGTTCGTCAGACAGAAACTGAGCAGTGTTGGCACACAACTTCTCGTGTCTGCGAGAAGAGATTTCAAAGTACATCTGGTGGATTCATTCCTGCTCACTGACCCAGCCGATAAAGGAAGACTGACTCAGAAAACTAGAGCATCATTCTCAACTGGGAATAGATGCCAAATAATAGAGTCCAATACAACAGAGAAGAGCTGGAAAACAGTCTAAATAAGTGCTGAAAATTACACTGCAGTCTTGCAAGGAAACCTATCTTCCCCCCTAAACACTTACGCTATTCTTGACTTACATTATATGTAGTGCACTAACTATTCACACACACATATGTGTGTAAACAAGTGTGTGACAGAAAGAGAAAGAGATAAGCATTTTGAATGTATTTGGTAAAAGCACAGCAGATATTTGGTTATGGAAAGATTTGCCTGAGTTTCTCTGTCCAAGTCAGGCATCTTTTTGGTGCTTCTTACTCACATAATGTGGATTAAAGATGAGGTATGAAGAAAAACACAAATTGGTACCTAAATATGTTCATTTAACATTTATTAAAAAAAAAAAAAAAAAGAGTGTCAGCAGAGAGTGGAAAAACTATATACAACAGCAACCAGTGGCAGCATTCTGGTTACACACTGCAGTGAGATGGATTCCCATTTTTAACCAGCCTTTTCCACAAGTCAACCAATGTGCTTTAGCTGGTCCCTCTGGCATGAATAGCACCCCCAAACTGATCCAAATGTCATAAGTGGGCTTAAGGTTAGGACTTCTAGCTGGCCGTGGAATCCTCCCCGCTCTAGTGTTGTCATCTTGGAAGATATAGTTTGGTTCCAGACTGTGGAAGTATGGGATTGCAAAATCTAATTTTGAAATCTCTGAATTTGGAGTTCCTCACAGTGAAACAAGCCTGGCAGATTCCACTTCGTGCCATTATTCTGCCTTCATCAAAAGATGTGTCTTGGGGTGAGAATTAGTAGACTCCTTTTTGTCTTATTTAAACCCTTGTCTCCTTGTGATCCCACCTCCATGAGGAGAATATGGAGCCATCATTGAACATAATATTCCTCCACATGTTCAGAGTTTGAGCATATGTTGCTAACACCAGAATAAACTGGCCAGACGGGGAAGGTCAGACATAGCAGGCCTCCTGGCAGCCGTATGAGAATAGAGATTGGCTAGAATGCAATACGTTTTGAAGCTTGAAAACCGAGAACTGTCAGCCATGTTGTTCCGCAAACCATGACATTAAAGATGATGAATCAGAGGTTAAAAAATGGAGGAAACTATCTTTTCGGGGTGTCATCTTCAATGCCCTTTTCAGCTTTTCTCTGGCTCTTGCCGTCATAGGGGACCTTAAATTTAGAGACAGTACAAAGACTAACTCCAAACAATTGGAGGTATCTTTTTGCACAGATTCCTCCAATATCACTCAGATTTAGCATGCACATTTCTTAAAACAGACACATTGTGACCACAGTAGTTGTGCCCATTCTTACTACAAACATAAGCTGTTTGGTTTTGGCAGAAAAGATTTGCTATATTTAATGTGGAAGCAACCCTCACAGTTCTGCTGCTAATCCAATTAATACACATTCCTTACAAAAAGGAACATGGGAAACAAACATGCTTTTTCACTGGGCAAGATTTATTGCAAAAGGCATTTTTTCAAAAAAGGTACTCAGCTACCAACAAATAAATCTAAATTAAAAACTAAATGTTTGTGCACAAACTACAGCATTATGCTGACAAAAAAATGCATTAAGCCCTACACCAGAAACTTGAAACAAAAAGATCCAGGCATTTCTAGCTTTAAAAATACTGTAAAACTGTACTAATTTGCAAACTGCTACACTTCTTTAATCATGCTCATACCTTCAATAAATTATGGGCTTTAAAGGGTCTGAAGAAAAAACTTTCAAGCAAAACAAAAGTCATGGTAAAGTTAAATCAAACTGTTTCTAACATGTTAATTATAGCTTTTACATATGTAACTGACCTATGAATGGTTAAAGCATTAAAAGCAAACCCAAGGATTTCAGTGTTTATATGTGGAGCCCCAAACTGTTCATAATTAAATACATAAATTTGATCTTGCCCCTGCGACAGACTGGCGACCAGTCCAGGGGTGTACCCTGCCTTCGCCCATGAGTAGCCGGGTTAGGCTCCGGCAGCCCCGTGACCCCGAAAGGGATAAAGCAGATTGGAAAATGAATGAATGAATGAAATTTGATCTTGTGCAATTAGACATTCAACCAATAAATATCTCAAATATTTTTAAAAGATCATTAAATTGTGAAAAACCTGCAAACTTATATTAAATTAGCCATAATATTAATGAATATATTTTGTTCATCTTTAAAACCTGCTCATTATTTCTAATAGCATTTTTATTTACATATTTTTTTAATCATGTTGAATATTATTATAATTAAATGGCTTTTTTCAGAAACTCTGATTTCAAAATCAATATTTTTCAAAGTTGCTTTTTATAATTTCACATTGCTGTTTTTCAGGATGACTTATTAATTCATAATGAGCTTTTACAGCAAAATTAGTCTGTCAATCGGTGAAGGTGGATGGGGTCTAAACGCTCATTTGGCTGATCCTTTGAAATCGACTCAAATCCCCAGACATAATATAAAACATATTGTGGTAAAATATTAATATTTAGTAATATTCAGTAGTATTTAAATGTTACACGAAAGTAAGCATACGCTGATATCCCATCAATCCTTTATTTACATTCTTTCCCACTAGTTTACAGCATTTTATAACTCCAAACTAACATTAATCTTTGCTCTTGTTCATTATTCATGCCAGCTCAAGTAACATTTCCAAAAAAATAAATAAGACATGAACAATTGGAATCAGACAGAAGAAATTCTGAAGGAAGGAGCCATTGGCCCACCCATTTCACTTGCTGTGTCAAAAAATAGTTTTTCAAACACTTTTTTATCTGTTCCTGATTCATCTCAATTTTAATACAGAAATACTTAGAAGTGCAGCATTAATCTTGAATTGTTTTATACATGTCCTCCATCATGAGAAACATGCTACAAGAACATGCAAAAAACAGCAAGAAGTCAATTTTCAAGGTCTTTACACTTTACAAGTTAAGAACTGTGAGAGAAATGCCAAAAAGTGAATAGATTTTTTAAAATACCGTATTTTTTTTAACATTGCTAGAGAGGTAGACATGTACTGTACATGTTTCCACTATTTCATTCATTCCAGCCCTGTTGGTTACAGAGCTCAAGAGGATACCATGGGATCTTTTACTGCGGGATGCAAAGACTACCATTTGCAATTTATTGGCAGAACCCAGTGAACAGCAGAGTTGCAGGTCTGGGTGATGATATTCAGGTAGATGGTGCCGGCAACGCTGTGGGCATGCAGGTGCCAAGGCTTATCATCACTGAACGCCAGTGCAGAGTCTAAGTGGAGTTATACGTGTCCTTCTTGGATGATTAAAATGAGCTGCACTATTTTGAATCATCTGACCCTCTTATTCTACAGGCTGCAAGTGCTGTTTAAAGTGCCTACACAAGGCTGCAAATCTGAAGGGTGGGGTTTGGTTTTTCAGATGTTGTAGAAGGCAAATCAAAAATCAAGCTGGAAAAACAATTTGTGTAATTTTTGGATGAGTTGCAGTGCCTGCTCTTGAGGGGAGAACTGGGAGCTGATGGCTTCCTCTTTAGTTGTCAAGAATCTGGCAAAGTTGGATAAACTTTATGAGGGGCTGTACAAGACATTTCATGATAAACCACTCACATACATACACTATATGCTCATTCTCACATTCACATAAATATACTCACTCAACGGATTCTTTTCTAGTAAAATGATGACTTATTTCTCATAAATGTATGACTTTTGCCTAACGTAACAGTCTATTTTCATACGTCTTTGTTTTTTCGAGTTGAAACGGGACGTTTCATTTGGAGGAGGGGACGTTCAGTCATAAATTTAGCTTTTGACTTTTAAAGTCATAAATATACAACTTTATTTTCGTAATTATACAATTACTACTTCTTTCTTGTAAATTTACGAGTTTTAAATTTGTAATTTAAAAATAAAAAAACAGTTGTTTGTAAACTCCCACTAATGCTCCATTGCAACATTGTAGTGTTTGAAACCATAAAAAACTATTTGATCAAAACTTACTAACACCCCCCGTCATTAACCTGTTTAATCCCACAATTTTTTGTCATCTTTTTTATCCTTTTATCTTCCAGTTTGACTTTTAATTTTCAACCTCCCTTTCCCTATTAACAGCAAGGTGCCAAGCCCAAGTGGCCAGTCCTGTAATAAACACTTAAGACCTGAAATCAAACAATATTATGGTGTCTGGAGAGCATGATCTAGGTCATCTTGTTATCACTGTAGTGTTTAAAGGTGGTTCCTATCCCATGGAGAACTTTATTGTGGTGCCATCCCCACCAGCAGGTTTGTCATTTCTTGCTTTCCATCTCATTATAGAAATACAAAGCTGTACTGTTATCAGCAGTATAAGGGAAAAATCACTCAAAGGAAAAGCCATCCTGCGTCTCAAAAAGATCAATAAACCAATTATTTTCTAAGTCTAAAAGAGTTCACTGAAATGTTTATTTCACAGTATAGTTTTTATTCCAATAAAATGTGTTTCTTTTAATCCAGTTCTGTTTAATTCATCTGTAAACATGTTTGCAGTAGCCTGAAGCTGACATCTAAAAATGCTGAGAGGCCTGAAACTCATTTCTACTAATATCAGCTACTGCTGACAGATTCAACTTACCTTTGCTCACACAGCAAAAGCCAAAATGCATCAACACATATTTTAATGTTACTAATGCAACTTAAATGAAGAAGGAGTCAAATATGTGGTTAAAATCTCCCCTTTTAACTTTGCCAATAAATATCATCTGTATCTCCTTTTTTTCCTCCTGTTTCCATCTCAAGCTTTAGGAAAATCTCTGCTCTCGCTTCTTCCTTTCAGCTTAATTCTGCCTCACATTTACACCACCTCCCTCCTGCCTTCCCTTCTTTCTGCACTCAATTTCAGGGCTCATTTCAGCCAGCTGTCGTCTAAAACGTTCACCATCCCCCACCCTAACACGCAAACCTTCATCCTCAAGTTGGAAATTCCTCTAAAATGGATATCTTTCCAGTAAATCTCCATGGATGAGGTTGAGGGAGTAAAATATCCACTATCAAAACTACATACACATGTGTCTGTGTGTGTGTGAGTATGTGAATGGAATGACCCAAGAGTCAAAGCTGAAAACAGAAAAGTACAAACACGGAAAAATTGGGCTGTTCTCACTGTTTTAATCCGTATTTAAAGGCTGTACTTGTATTGTGCTTTTCCACCTTACACAAAAACCAAAGTGCCTTCCAAGTACTGTCATTTCCTATTTGTCCGTGAAGATTCTCTGTCATCATGAGATTCTATTTTTTGAGGCGACTTAAAGGTTGATCTAGAAGATGTATATCTACTCTTCTGAGTGGCTGCTTCTGTTCTCAGAATATACAAAAACAGATTCTGTCAACCAAAAAGGTTCACGTTCCTTATCTGGTTTTGTAGTAATAATAATAAAAAAAACCATTAAAGAGTTTTTTAATTGTTTCCATCCAGTTTATTCTAGCATGCAAATTGACCAAAATAGTGTTATTGTGCTACTTAAGCTACTGTCTTTCATGATTTTGTAGCCTTTTTCTTATGGAGGATATTTAAAGAAAATCAAAATTAAAATTGCATTTCTACGTTTTTGTTTATTTTTTTTCTTTTAATTTATTGTGAATCAGGAGTAGACGAAAAAATGCTGTTATTATGCTGTTATTTTAAATGTGATGCAAGACCTGCAACGGCAGGCCACAAGCTCCCCGCTCTGCTCTATTCTGATACATCTACTTGCAGAAAAAAGATCCATGCACGTCTTTGTTTTTCTCATTCCAGCTGGTATCTGGCTTAAAACTGTACAGCTTGACAGCACCTATATTGCTCGCCATTTTTGTTGCATCGCTGGTTTTAGGTTTGAGGCACTGCAAGCTAGCGGTAGAGCATGTAAACAGATAAATGAAGGGAAGAAAAGGCTTATCCATATCCTGCTCACAACTCAGCCAAAGGCTGATAAATGATCTATTAAAACTAGATCAGTGTATTTGCCAGTATCAGCAGACATCAAAATGTCACTGGACACTTTCAGCAGGGTTGTTTCTATAAAGTGGTGTTTATAAAAATCTGACTGAAAATTGTCAGTTACTCCTCTTCTCCAAGAACTCTGACAATTGTTCCCGGACCACTTTCTCCAGGATTTTTGAAGGAAAAAGCAGCTTTGAGATAGGTCTATAATTATGGAAATCTGATGTCTCCAAATTAGACTTATTTAGTAAAGGCTCCACCCTGGCATGTTTCAATGAGTTAGGAAGCACACAAGTGGAGAGAGAAAAGTTTATCATTTCAGTGACACTTTGGATAATAACATCAACCACTTTAAGAAGAGTCTGGAAGAAATCACATCAGATGGACAGGAAGACGTTTTTTTGGTCAAGAAAGCCAATATTTCCTCTAAAGCAGGGGTCTCCAAACTTTTCCTTGTAGGGGCCACATCACTGTTTTCTTCTCTCATGTGGGGTCGGAGTCAGTTTGTAGGGTAACAGAAAAAGGGTGTACCTAAACTCAAATATTTTTGGTTTTCCAGAAAGCCAAACATAACCAAATATCAATAACCCTCTCTGGGATCTTCACAGAAAAAGTCAGGAGATAAATAATAATCAATTTAATGAAATAAAAAAAAAACACTATTGATAAGATGAAAAAAACAAATAACTCTCTGTAATCTTCACAGAAAATAGCCCTAATAGTTTTCGATGAGCTCCTCAGTGGCAAGGCTCCGGCAGTGGATGAAGTTAGCCACAAATACCTCAAGTCTATGGATGCTGTGGGAGTGTCTTTGCTGACATGTCTCTGCAACATCTCGAGGCAGTCTGCAACTGTACCACTGGACTGGCAGATAGGTTCCCCTTTTCAAGAAGGGGACAGAATGGTGTGTTCCAACTACCAGGGAATCACACTTCTCAGCCTCCCTGGGAAAGTCTATGCTAGGGTACTGGTAAGGAGAGGACATCTGATAATCCAGGAAAAACAGTGTGTTTCCATCCTAGTCGTGGAACTGTGGACCAGCTCTACACCCTCTTTATGGTCCTGGAGGGTTCATGGGAGTTTTTTTTTTCCATTCAGTCCATACATGTTTTGTGAATTTGGAGAAGGCTTTTGATTGTGTCCCCCATGGTGTCCTGTGGAGGGTTCTCTGGGAACATAGAGTATGCGGAGTCCGACAGTGTCAAACCTGTTCCCAATGCTTGTCGAGTCTGCCAGGGTTGGCCTTTATCACCGGTTCTCTTCATAGACTTTATGGACAGAATTTCTAGGTGCAGTCAGGGGTCGAAGGGGCCATGGTGTGGAGGCCACAGGATTTCCGCTCTGCTTTTTGCAGATGATGTTGTTCTGTTGGCTTCACTTCCAGCATGCATTTTGGGTGGTTTGTGACAGAGTGTGAAGCGACTGGATAAGGGTCAGCTCAGATAAGTGTGAGGCAATGTTTCTTTACCAGAGAAAAAGTAGTTTGTCCTCTCTGGAAGACCCAGGACATGCTGGAGAAACTACTTCTCTCGGCTGGCCTGGGAACATCTCGGGGTCCCCCCATAGGAACTGGAGGAAGTGGTCAGGGAGAAAGAAGTCTGGGCATCTGTGCTTAGACTGCAGCCCGTACGACCCTGTCCCGAATGAGCGGAAAAAGATGGATGAATGGATATCTACATTTATACTTCTTAGTATATTAAATAGACATATGTCTTATGTGTTTTGCCAAATATTTTTAGTTTACCTGGCTCAACAGTTTTAACTAGCATGGTATCTAATGAACTGATTTTTTTTAAAGTTAATAATTAATACTTTTTCCAGTAGTTGTCAATAGTAGGCGTATGCCTGTAGGATACATAAATACAAGCTACAGGCTGTTGTGCACTGACATTTGCTCAATACTAAAGCTATATGTGTGTTTTCTGGTGCGTGCATGTGCAATTTCCAGTAAAAGCTTTCTGCTACAATGCAGTAATTGCAGGTGTTGGTATGTCATGAAATGTGGTGCCATTGTGTCCAGACCCCTGTTAATTTTCTGTGAAAGCAGGAAACACAGGGACATTCAGTGAACTTTGAGGCTGTCCACCATTCTGAAAACGCAGGCCCACACTGAGGTGACCTCAGAGAAAGCTGCTCTCCCCAACATAATCAGTTCCAACTACCTGTACCTCTGATTCATAATGAACTCTCAGCTACATCATGCAGCAAAAAGTTATTCCAACATTCTCATGGACAGAAAATCTTTTCTAAAAAGTAGTTGTACAGGTGTTTACTTCACCAAATATGAAGCCAAAAACGAAAAAAAAGGGTAAATCAAAGAAAGAAAACTTTAAACTGTGAGCAAGTGTGACTATAGCATAGACTCCAAGGTTGAGTAAAAGTAATCAGTCTTTGTTCGTCAACATAATTTGCTAATAAACCATTTTTCCATATTGTGTGCAATGATGCATTTTCCTAAAGAGGAACACAAAGGTACACTAACCCACCTCTTATATTTCTAACTTTAACTCTTGGACTGGTCTTTGTTTTTATTTTTTAATGTCACTATAACTTTTCTCAAAGCAAAAATAATTTTCTACAAGCTCGACGGCATCTAAAGTCAGATATCTATCCATCCATTTTCAAAACCCACTTCATTCCCATTCGGAATCACAGGGATCCTGGCACCAACTACTGAAGAGCAAAGGTGGGGTACATCCTGGACAGTTCTCAAATGACTTGACATCAGATATGTGGATCTCATCGATAAGATTTTAGATTTTTTTATTCATTTTTTTTAAATGTATTTATTTATTTTTTTTAATTCATTACATTTAAAATGTCTAGTCATACCAGGCCAAGAACAGTACCAAAACCTCAGATGTCTCAGCAGACTCTGGAGATCTTAGACATTTTAAAACAGCTGTGAAAAACGTGGGGTTTATTTTTGAAAGGGGTAACACGTATGCTGTCATGATTTGTTTTAACAACAATTCAATTAACATCATTGTTTGTTGTTGACGTTGCGCTTCATAGTTGATATTGGTTCATTTTGAACTTTCCAATTGGAATTCAATTGGATTCCGTGACCTAAAATGCATCTCGGACACCTTTATCCAAAACTTCAACCAGTGTGACTCAGAGATAAATACTTACTGAACAGTGCAGGTGAAGTTTTACAGATTTTGTAGTACTTGTATTGATTATCGAGAGTAAATTAAATATGTTTACAAATAAACAAGTAAACAAGAATTAATGTCAAATCCAATCACATTTTAGTTTCATAAAATTTAGCCCAATGTTGTTTTTCCACATCAAAATAACACAAAGGGAACATTCTTAGAACATTCTACCACACTGTATAGTCACATCTATCTCTATCTACGGTCGACGTCAGTTAGACGACAAAAAAAAAAAAAAAAATGGTCCAATACCATGGTATGGGCACATGATTGCACAATTCAAAGTGTTTTCACACATTAATGATGGTTGGTCATTTTTTGCTGCATCACATGATGTTGTCCACTGTGATTTTGAGTTACAGTAAAATGCATCTACCGTGCCTTATTCCAAATGGTATACTCCAGAAGCAATTTTTTTTTTTTTTTTTAACTCTGAATTGATGTAATGGCATAGGTCGTTTTGATTTGATTTGATTAACAACTTGCCTCAGACAGATCAATCTAGTGGGATCGTAGGAATAGAAATTGATTAATCGATTCATTGTTACATCCCTAGTTACATGATTTTAGTTTAATGGAATGGCAATGGAACAGAATGCTTATGTCATTGTGTATGAATTGAATGGACCAACATGTCGAAGTGCATTAAGATAATAAGTGAAATATATATATCATATTCCATCTGAGCCTGGAGGGTGTCTGTGTCCTTGTGGTGCGGGTTCTGGCCCTTACCCTCGGGTGCCGAGCCCCTTCTGGGTCACAAGATTAGGAGAGCCTGGTCAGGCAATGTACACCTTCGGGGACCCCCACTGCTCTTGGTCATCCCTTTTCTAGATGGGGGTAGCTGACCCCCATCGTGCTCTCTTCTGGATCTCCGCAGCTGCCTGGAGCTTTGGAGCGGGTCTCCCGTGGGGGGCCCGGGCTCGTACCCGGGGCTGGGGTGGGGGGATGCCCAGAACTCCTGGGTGGTGGTGGGCGGCTTGTCTGGGGTGGTGGGGCTCTCGGGGGTGGGGCCCCGCGCTGGGCCACCTGGCGCAGTGGGAGGGCTGCTCTCCTGACTGGGCTGGGCCTTGCGCTCTGCGCTTCCGTACCTCACTGCACTCGGGTGTTGGGGGCCCGTGTGGCTGTCCTGCGGGCCCTGGTCTGGGTGCTTGGCCGGGCTGCCTGGCGGGTGGATCTCCTCCATTGACCCCACAGTATGGGTGCGGGGGCGGGCCCTGGTCGGCGCAGGTGTCTTGGTGTGGGGATGGCTGGGGGTTCTCCCTCCTTTTTTGTGCATTCCATCATCCACTTCAGCTTAACATAACATTCACCTGAGTACAGGCGTCGGCTCACCTTTGCACCTTCAAATAGTGTGCATGACAGAATGTAATGCTTTACATGTGTTGGTTGGTATGCACAAGTGTGCGTGTGAACTGGATGTGGACAAGTTTGTGAACACTCTCGGAGCCGGCAGGTATGTAACAGCTGAGTGTGTGGACAGGCCGTACCCATTTTAGACCAACACTCACTATTGCAATGGGTATAAGCTCCAGCATTTTGTTGCCTGTAGATTAACAACTCTACCTTCTCTTCCCTGTAGCCATTCTCTAACTGCTATAATGCACCATCTCTCTTTCCCCCCCTCCACCCCCCAACTCTCTCCTTTTTCCCCTTTCCTTTTCCGTCCGGTCCAACAAAAAAGACACAAATAAAAAATATATATATATATTAATAAAGTTTGGTTTAAATTACAAAAGGGGCTTATACCAACATACATTTTGTGTTCGCTATGATTTATAACCCCCGATTGTAAGAGTAAAATCTGTCTAATACAAGAAGCTCTCAGCTCATATCTGTTTGCTCAGCTGTTGGATAGGACAAGTTAAAAAAAAAGATCATAAGTGAAACAACAATAAAAACAACACAAAAGCATATGCAAGTTCATATGCTTAAAGAGCGACTCTGAGTGTCCACAGAGTATGATGAAGGAGCCTGATGGACCATGGGTAGAAACAGTTTTTAAGTCTGTTGGTCCTGACTCAGTAGGACCTGTATCTCCTCTCTTGATGGCAGCAGTGTGTAAAAGAGGTGCCCAGGATGAGAGCAGACTTTTAGTATTT